>JARHVA010006075.1:10000-167500 GCA_037957365.1 Torreya grandis | reverse complement strand
TCTCATATATGATACTATTGAACATGCCTTAAAATATGAACCTTCCCATATGCTAATCCAAAATAGAATAGTGACATCTTTGTGTCCATGTATGATTTGTATGTCCAACATCACACTCATATATTATGAAATGCATGTGTGAATGAAAATAGTATGCCATATATCAAACATGTGATTTTAGACATCTAAAATTTGACACCTCATGTCGATTATAACTATTCATCTCTAATCCCTTCATCACAAAAACTAAACCCTAATCCATCATCGCATTATTTTCTAATCCTATCATCGACTAATATTTCTATCCTAACCACTATTCATCCCCCCAATTAATTATTTATGTTCTACTTTGAATTTTTCTAATCCCACATCACTTAGGTAATTAATTAACCATTATTAATTAGCTAACTCATCCATAGTAATAAAATATATAGAGTAAAAATTTTAATCTACTTTGTATTCTAATTTTTGGATGCGCACTGCAGATTTTGTTCCTGCATACCTTGGTCATGATGGCAACATTTTGAAACAGAGCACAGGCTTGATTCATTTGATTCATCTAAGTGTCGAAGAGTAGTGGAAGCTGCCAAGTGGCATCATCCAAACATGGATTATTTTTCCCTTTTTTATTCTTTTGTTTCATTTTTGCCCAAGTGTTGAATTTGAGCGAAAGCCACCAAGTGTCGCTTTCTGAGATATAGAACCGGCCAAGTGGCATCGTCCGAGGCACCTTTCATAACTTTCAAGAGGGCCACGAAATGTGCCACGTATCTAATAACAACTCAGCGAAACGCACCACATGTTGGAATTTGCATTCTTTTTTGGCACCCACATTTCATTTATTTTTCAGCAAAAGGTTTCAACAAGCTAAGTATCAGGATCAGGCAGAAAGTGCCAAGTGGCAATCATAGAAGGCTCTAGACTATTTTTCTAGAAGAATACAGAAGTCACCATGTGTTGGCATCTGATAGACAGTTAGTTCAATTCCTTGGTTCAACATTTTTGGTTTAATGCCTCAGTTAATGTGTAAATGGCATGCAATGTTGAACTGTTGAACCATTGAACCATTTTTGGTTTAATCAATCGATTCAATGGCTTGGTTCATCGGGCTGTTTAAAGGAGTGTCCCAAAAACCAAAGGGGTCAAGCACCCTTTTGGAAGGCAGTAAGGCATTGTTTCATTTTTTTTAAGTGTCGAAGACAACCAGAGGCCACCAAGTGTCACTTTTCAAGCCCCTTTCTACTCCATTCCCAGGAGAAGCAGAAGCTGCCACATACCCTTAGCAAGAGCAATGAGAGACACCACGTATCTTCCCAGAAGCCACGAAAGCCTCCACGTGTCAACATTCGAGAGATCATCTTCAAGTTTCATTACTACATAAAGATTGTGGTGGGTCTCAAGTTTTATTTCAAAGGTTTGCAGAAGCTGCCAAGTGTCACCATTTGTAGGAGCCTAACATGCATCTCGAATATTTATACAAGCATAGCTAAAGAGCAAGTGGAGATTTCCATGTACATCCTTCCCCCTTTTAAAGGTTGCTCAAGCAAGGAATGCGGTGAGTCTTATTTTGTTGAAATTTCTAAGTATCAAAGAAGTGGATTGCAACAGGTGTCAAAGGTGGAGCATTCCCGAGCAGGATATAGCGAAAGTGGAAAGTGTCGTGTGTCATTGATAAATCAAGTGGAAAGTGCCAAGTGTCATCTTTCGGTATCTCCTAAGAAATAAGAATATTTTCATGGAATTGACTAAGTGTCTTCTTATGTTTCAATAGAACAGAGCGTCTTGTGTATCTGTTTCAGCAAGCGAACTATAGGGAAATAGAATGGAAGTTATTTCTAGTAGATGGAGTAGTTCACTGGGTAGCTTTTTGGGGCCTACAAACATTAAAAGGTCCATCTATTTGTCCCCTATGAGAAAAAAAGGTAGGAGAGATAGTTAAACGACTAAGCAGGTGTTGGAATGAGAGATTCAAGCTCGAGAGGAGGCACTAGACATGTCCTGCCCTGCCCTGTTATAGCATGGCCCTTCTTTATAAGACTAGGATGAATCCAAGACATTGAATGCACCGATTGTCACATTATTTTATCTAAAAATTTGAGGCTATAAAAGGAGGAGGAGGAGATATAGATAAAAACAAGGAGATACTTAGAGAGAGAATTTTATAAAGAAACTATTATCAAGAGTTTTTAGACTTTCTAGAGTTGTGATTAGGAATATCATTTGCCTTTATTCTATTTTCTTGAGTTGTAAAGTTGATGTAATTGTGCATGTTTCTATGCCTTTTATGTGGCTGAAGAATTAAGAAGAAGACAAAATTCTATGCCTTTGTTGGTGTTTCTTGTATCATTGTGAAGGTAGTCTAAAACTACAAGCCTCTATTTCTATTGGTTTTATCTATTACATTAATCATGCCATAGTCTACTCTTTGATGTAATTGAATCTTACATATAGTTTCACTGTGCTTAGGATTAAGAATCAAAATTACACTCAGGTGCATTACCATAGTTAGATTTCATTTCTTGCATTTGCATTTCTATTTAAATTCTCATCATTTTTTCTCCCACACTTGATATAAAGAAGAGACCAAATTCTCTAAAATCTAGAGGTTGTTTCAAGACGCAAGTCCCACATCTTGAAACTTCCCATTGTTGTTGATTAGAATCAGTGTAGTTTTAAACATCAACTATTTTTGGCACGCTGGGTGGGACTAGTCTTAAAGTTTATTTCAAGACCGTATGAACTAGAGAGCTACAAGGAGTCAGAGCTATGGACCAGTCACCAAATCACAATCTGCTACAAATCTAGGTATTCTTTTTCCACCTTTGGTAATAATCCAAGAAGAAGAGCTAACCAGTCTATACCAATACCAAATATGGGAGCCCCCATACCCCCAAGAAATTATGCAAGTTGGAACACTGGTAGTCCCTTAATCCTCCCAACAGCACAAGCTATTTGGGATCCTATCCCAGTAAATGCCCTAAAATTTCTACCCAAATTCAGTGGGCAAGACTCTAAAACACCTGTAGAACATCTTCAAGATGTATCAGATGTCTGTGCTATACATGTTGTCACACAGCAAAATGTGGCCATAAGGTTATTAACAGCTTCTTTTAAAGGGAAGGATTTAGAATGGTATCAGTATTTGACCCCAAGTACCATATATACATGGGATCAACTTAGAGATCTGTTCTTTGAAAGATTTGCAGAGAAGGGTGATAAGTCTTCTTTGTTATAGCAGTTAATCACAGTTCAAAGGGGACCACAAGAAGACATGACTGACTTCAATACCATATTTCAAAAGACTTGGGATAGAATCCATGCTATAGCTAGACCATTACCAAGTATGGCCATAGTTTTTTATCTCAAAGCTTTGAATTCAGATATATCTGTTATGATTTAGTCACTTGGAGGATAGACTTTGCCAGAGGCTTATGAATATGTAGTCAGAGTTGAGAATCATTTAATAGATGATGGAAAGTTACCTCTAAGGCCTCCCATGCCCATGTTCCCAAAAATTTCCTTGCCATTACCTCAAGAAGTTCCTAAATATATAAGCCCATTGGTGTCTATGTACACTTACCCTCAACCATCTGTGAAAGAACCTGTCTCTGCTTAGTCATCTGAGATGGATAATATCAAGAATATCCTAAGGATGTTTTCCAATGAGCTTATCAATATAAAGAGACAACAGAATAATTTCCCTAAGCCTCCTTATCAAGGCTATCAAGGAAACAAGTTTTCATCCCAACCAAACCAATATCAAGGTTCTCTAAAACAAACTAACCATCAGCCAACAAATCAATTAGTTGCAGTTCCCACACCCTCACAGACTATTCCTCCCAACTCAAATAGAGAGATGGTTCTAGGGAAAAATAACTATGTGGATGATACTAATTCCTAGTGTTTCCCTTGAAATAATGCTTATACACCTAGAGATTGTCCTAGGGGTAATCTACAATAAAGGGTGGCAGAGCAAAGAAGAATGGATGGTTAGTTTGCCAGTACTAGTGACAATCAAGCCTACCAGTCTCCTGGTATGTAGAATTTAGTCTTAGTGGCTCAAATGCAAGGAATGTCCTTGAAACAAGAGGAATAAATAGCCCAAAAACATGCTTTGTTCTCATGGGTTAAAGACGAAGAATCGGTTTTCTTGAATGAAGCATCTACCTCCCAAAGACCAGTGATGCAATCTAATCATTACACCAGATCAAAGAGGAGAATGGTGGAGTAGCCTGAGTTCGTAAGTGGTCAAGTCATGAATAATCCTCCATCTCAAGGACAAAGAAATACTATTGTTAGACAATAAGTGCCTTAGCTAGTGCAAGATCAAGGGACTCCTACCCAAACTCAGGAAAAAACAAGATATCCTTATGTTTAAAAAACTTAGTCTTTGGGACCGATAAATGTAGTGGATTAATTAAAGAAGAGTCCAACACAAGTGTCAATATGGGATATATTGGCTATTCCTAAACAAAAAACATTGCTACAAGAAGCTCTGCAAGGCCAAGTAGTGCCCAAAGGTATTGTTACCAAAGAAGGACCTGCTAGAAAACAAAAGCTCAAAGATACAGTTCCTCCAAAGACAACAGCCTTTATGAACGATGTAGCACAAGTAAGTAAATCTAAACCAGAGCCTTTCTATTTAACTCCGATAGCTGGAAAGAAACTCTTGCATAATGCATTGATAGATTTAAGAGCTAGTACTATAGTGATGCCTAAGAAAATAGATGATGCCTTGAAAATAAAATATGAACCCCTTATAAAAGGAGGTATACTACTAGATGGCAAAATAGTACAAACCATAGGGAGAATTAAACAACTCCCATTACAATTATACACTTGCCCCAATATAATTGTCAACCAAGATGTAGAAGTCATAGATATACCTCTTATTTTTGGTTTATGTTTATGCAGAGACTTTACAACAAAGATGGGAGTATATATGTCTCTTGATTGGTCTCACCTCATCTTGAGAACTAGATATGGTTTGAAAATGAAAATTCTATCTAAACCACTATCAAAAGATCATGTCACCAATGAACCCACATCCAAATTAGAGGTAGATCATGTGATGTTAAATAAGGAAGAAAATATTTTTGTTGAAGAGTTAGGCGACTGGACTGAGCATGATCAAGAGGAGGAAAATAACCAGTTGTTAGCTATGATGCATAGCAAGCCATATGGAAGCTATGACTCTATTGGTTTAGGCACATATGTCATTTTTGATGAGGACCATGAAATCCCAAATGTTCTAAGGGAAGAGACACCAATAACTCAAAATTCAAAAATTTGGACCTTAAATTTTGATGGGCCTAGAAGTAAGCATGGTGCTGGAGTAGGAATTTGTCTTACTGCTCCAAATGGTGAGAAAATTTTAAGGGCTATCTGTTTCCAATTTGCTTGTACTAATAATGATGCTGAGTATGAATCTTTAGTTCCTGGGCTCTTGTTAGCCAAGAAAAGGGGGATAAAGAACCTAGTAGTAAAAGGAGATTCAGAACTAGTGGTAAAGCAAATTAGAGAAAAGGCAACAACCAAACATGTAAGGATGAGATCCTATAGACATAGGATTTGAGACTTAATAGAAGATTTTGAAGCTTTCAATATCGAGATAGTCCCTAGGAGTCAAAATTCTAAAGCTGATAGGATGGCCTAGATTGGCTCACAGTTTAATCCAACAATTGGCTTATTAATTAATAATGAGTCTGTAAAAGTTATAGTGAGGCCAACTATTCTAGACAATGATGAGAATTGGCAAGTATTTGAAAATGATGCTCAGGTAGTCTCATTCTTACAACAATCAGATGAGTTTGTTGATCAGTTACAAACCAAAATTGAGGAAGCATATGGGGATTAAATTATATAATTAAAGACTAATAAGCTCCCCAAGGGCTTGATCACCTTATAAAACTTATTTGATCCAGAGGATGTAAGCTTGGAGAAGAAAAGGTTCTAGGTAGACAAAGCAAATTATTTTGAAATAGAGGTGAGTCAAGGGAAAAAACTAAAAGTTGGGTATTTTGCAACTCAAGTGGAAAAAGAAAGACTAATTAAATTGTGCAAAAAATATGACAGAGTCATAGCTTGGAGCTATGAAGACCTTCATGGGTATAATAGAGACATTATTCAGCACATAATAAAACTAACTGAGGGATCTAAGCCCATTAAGTAGAAGCGTAGGCTAGTAAATCCAAGGATTGAACCTCTAATGGTAGACGAGTTGTAAAAACTTTTAGATTCCAAAATAATTTTTCTAATCAAGCACTCAACTTGGGTATCGAATCTAGTACCAGTTAGGAAAAATAATGGAGATGTAAAATATGTGTAGATTTTAGAGATCTGAATAGAGCATCTCTAAAAGACCACTATCCCTTGTCCTCCATGGAACAAATTCTACAAATTGTGGCTGGATCAGAGAGATTTTCTTTGCTAAATGGTTTCTCTGGATACAATCAGATTTGGCTGGCTGATGAAGACCAGTACAAAACTACTTTTAGTACCAAATGGGGAACATTTGCATATGCTAAGATGCCATTTGGCCTATCAAATGTAGGATCCACCTTTCAAAGAGCTATGGATGTAGTCTTTGGTGAGCTTATAAACAAAATCATCCTAGTTTATTTAGATGACCTCACTATTTTTTTTTAAAATGTTGTTGATCATTTTGATCACTTAGAATCTATCTTTAAGAAATGTCAAGATTTTGAAATATCACTGAATCCCAAGAAGTGCATCTTTGTTGTGCCTCAAGGAAAACTATTGGGACATATAGTGTCTAAAGGATTTTCCATAGATCCTAAAAGAATTGCAGCTATAGTGAACCTACCTCTTCCAGTAAATAAGAAGGCAGTTTAATCCTTTGTAGGAAAGATTAATTTTGTTAGTAGGTTCATATCTGATTTTGCAGGCTTGGTGAGGCCAGTGACACTCTTGATAAAGAAAGACTTGATTTTCAAATGGACTCTAGAAGGAAGGCAAGCCTTTGAATAAGTCAAGAAGGCTATCTCAATGGCCCCAGTACTGAAAAACCCAAATTTTTCCAAGCCTTTTGTAATAGATGTCTATGGAGGAGAGTTAAGCATTGCTGCTATCTTGACACAAAAGGATGATAAACAAGAACTCTCAGGGATTATGAAACTAGGTATAACTTTATAGAGAAATAAGCATATGCCATAGTAAAATCCCTCAAGAAATTTAGGCATATGGTATCAGGGAGCAAAATTCAGGTACTTGTAGCTCATCCAAGCATCAGAGAATACATCATGGAGGGAGAAATCACTAAAAAAAGAGATAACTAGATTACTAAGATCCTTGAATATGATGTAGAGGTCAAACCCACCAAGTTAGTCAGAGGCAAGGGTTTGTGCCAATATATGACCCAAAAGCTTGAAAAGATGATACTTGGGGAGACAGATAAAGAAGAAGAGATAGAGATGGTGTTAAAGATACAAGAGGTTAATCAAGAATCCTAGGTCACAAGCAAGACTCATTTTATGAAGTATCGAATTTATCTAAGAGAACTCCCTCAAAATAAGAGGAGATACTATAGGATACAGGGAGCTCATTTTGTTTTAATGAAATAGGTCCTTTTTAGAAGAAATTATGATGGTAAATTGTTAAGATGTGTAGACTAGGCTGAGGCTAACAGAATATTACACGAGATGCATCATGGAATATTAGGGGGGTATTTTTCTATAATGACCACAGCCATGAAGATAAGTGAGGTAAGATATTTCTAGCCTACTTTATTTTTAGATAGTTATCAGTTGGTTAAAAAATGTCAATCCTGCCAATATTATATGGGGATGAGGAGGAATGCAGCCATGCCCCTTAGTCCTATAATTGTGGATGAACCTTTTGCTCAATGGGGTCTTGACTTCATTGGAATGATAAATCCAGTGTCTAGTATGGGTCACAAATGGATATTAACTGCCATAGACTATTTCACCAGATGGATCGAGGCAGTCCCACTTAAGGAAGCAACAGAGAATTTGATCCTAGATTTTCTAGGGAGTATCACTACTCGCTTTGGGGCTCCTCACACCATAATTTCAAATAATGCTAAAGCATTCTTGTGGTCTAAAGTATCTGACTTTGCCTTGAAATATGGATTATATCTGAAAACTTCATCTAACTATTACCCTCAAGGTAATGGTCTGGTAGAATCAACCAACAAGAACTTGATAAGACTCATCAAAAGAGTAGGGGCTGATCATCACAAAGAGTGGCATAAAGTGCTTAATCTAGCACTATGGGCTAATAGAATCATGCCTAAGTAGGTGATTAAAATTTCCCCATATGAATTGGTATATGGAAAGTCTGTTGTAATTTTTCTAAGCTTGGAAATCCCTGCTCTCTAGCTGATCAAACAAATTGAAATTGAATAAAATGGCACCATGCAGTTTAGACTCACAGAACTTTTGGAAGTTCAGGAAAAGAGGGATATAGCCCATGATTCATTGATTAAGCATCAAGGAATGGTTAAAGATTATTTTGATAAAAGGACTTTGAACCCTCATTTTGAAGTAGGCTCGATTGTTTTGAAATGGGATGCAAGAGCCGCCAAGCTGGGTCAACATACTAAAATTGAAGCATTATGGACTGGCCCATATAAAATTTACACGTGAAAGCATAAGAATTCATTTGAGATAGAATCGATGGAAGGAGAACCTGAAGAGATTCTTATAAATGGAATTTATTTGAAGCATTTCAATTAACTTGGGTCTCTAATGTATTATAGTTAGATAGTTTCCCCTTCCTGTATTATTTTTTCCCATTATTGTTTTCCCACTTTTCATTTAAATAAGTGTTTTTAAACACAGAGTCGGCAGCTTAGGAAGTTTTCAAATAATAAAAGATCTTTAGATTCTTGAAGCATTGAATGTTTCCCAATATTTAAGAAATCTATGCGGTACCTTGCGTGGCCACTTGCATAACGTGTCTACCTCACTATCCTAGGAAGATTGAGTAGGATTCACTAACAATTGTCCAAATTTAATGCCTTTCGGGACTTGATAGGTCCATAAATACCATTAGCAAGGGTTAAAGTTTACAAACTCTCAAGCATTCCTGCATTTTGTGAGAAAATATCCTGCTACTTGTGAAAAATTTTAGTGCCCAGTAAAGTTGCTTCAGTGAGAGTGTTTTGTCTACAAAGGGTTCATACCAGTTATCAAAAAAGGGACATAGACATGGAAGGAGCATCATCTTCACAACAAGGAGCTGGGATATATGAATCCCTTGATAGGTTTCTGGCAAGTAAGTCATATGCTTCAGCTCTCACACAACTATTGAAAGCTTATCCAAGGACCAAAATTCTAGAGGTTGGTCAGGAAAGTGACCTATCAAAAGTAAAGGATTATGTAGATGGAATCATGGACCCAATCTTATAAAGAGCCAGTAGCAAAACCCTCAGAGAAGGGGCACATCAAAGGTGCCTTTAAAGAGCTAGAGTAGGGAAATATGAGACATTTATCATGAGGATGTGGAGCTCACAATTGGCATAGTTCCTTGTCCCAGCTGTGCATCCATGCCCCGACTTGGTTGAATTATGTGCAGACTAGCTCCATGCACCCTCATGCACCATTCAACAGGGTCCTTTCATGGTGTAAATCACACCATAGGATATTAGAGATATGCTAGCCCTATACCATGATATTACAACAATGTTTCCCACTATTTATAAAATGCAAAGGATGTGGGCTAACATCAATACTCAGTTAAGGTTCTCAAGAACTGAATTGCAAATGGGTGATGATAATACTACTGTGCCCACACTTACTGCAGCAAGGGGCCAATTCACATAAGCCAGCCAAGATGCATTGTCCATTATGGATTTCGTCTTTGGCATAAAGAATGATATGGTAGTTTACGTAGAGCAAATGGCCATCCTCTTCAGGTTGAAGATAGTCGACAAGACCTAAGAATATCAGCTCGACTTTTCAGATTAGATTGATTTTACAATGGTGGAGCAACTAACCCAATTCAAATCAAAAGGAGTGTTCAAGTACTCTTCTTATTTGTTTCACCTCATGCTATATTAGAACGCTGACCTCTTTGCCCAACATATGCATCTGAACATGTATGACCCAAGTTTTGATCCCCAAAGGACCATTCCTATGTCTACATGGACACATGTTTTATCAAGGACCAGTGACCCATATGATTTCTAAGAACTGTTTGTTACCCTTGCTCTTTGCCACCTCAACCCTAAACCAATCATGAACAAATTATTTCCCAGTGTTTCAAACCTCCTGACCAATTGCTTGATTATGTGTGACTTCTACTTTGGATCCTACCATATGATTATAAGAGTTCATGGGTTTTGTGGGGAACCAATGTTGCTACTGAAGATTCCAACTCCTAGATTAGCATTTTTAGAAGTCACCAAGCAAGTGTCAGTTGTAGACAATGATTATGGTTTTGGTAAATAGAAGAGGAAGATGTTTGATCTCTTGTGGATGGCAAGCAACATAGTTTTAGAATCTAGGGACGCTAAAATCTTGCTACTTTGAAAGCTAGCCTTCCTGGGGTTCCCATTAGTTGAAAACAAATGGGTATGTGACCCGAATGGTTACATAGCTTCCCAAATAAGGACTAATAGGGTTGCAACTAGGATTGCACATGAGAGCCGCCCCTTTTGGGAGACCCAAAGAAACCTAATGGAAGATGCTCCTAATTTTTACTTTGAATTAATAGATTTGCCCCCTCTAAAAAATAGACCATGGGAGACTTTCTACATTAAGCAAAGGGATTATGATCCCAAAGTCAGAATGAATTCTTGCTTGAGAAGAGCATTGAAGAATAAAGATTGGGATGCGAAAAAGATAGAATCCTATTGGAAATATAGGTAGGAGATTTCTCAAACCACCCTTTCTTTCAGGAATGTAGACACAGATGAGAGGTGGGAAGAACTATGGGATGAGTGCCATCTCTCCCCTACATCTAGCCCAGAGACAACTGATTTCCAAACACAAGGTATAGAGCAAGAAGCTAGCCCAAGCCAAGAGCCACAAGCCTCAGAAAAAACTGTAGTTGCAGCAACTGTGTCTAATTGGCCCCAACCTCTCAGCATCTCAGAGAAACAAAAGAGTGTGGGTCATTCACCACCAAAAGCTTCCCCATCATCGAAAGTCATTAAAGTTCCCAATTCTCCACAAGCATCTCTGAAGATAGTAGCAGATGTGGAAGGAGAAAGAACACAGCTAAAAGAGGAGACACCCAAGAAATGACAGAGGGTGCAGTTTCAATTGGCTATGGAAGAGGAGATTGACACCCAATAATGCCAATTACAAAGTGATGTAATTGCTCCCCAAGTAAGTATCATCCCTCCTTCTCATTCTTAGTTTATGTCTTCTCTTGTAACATCCCTTACCACTTCTATCATTCCCACTTCTCACTTTGCCCCATCTATGCCTCCTCAATTTTTAACGTTACCCCATTTCTCCCCCTCTGTTCCCAAAAAAATTTCTCCTCAGATTGGCCATAGCCAACAATTGGCTATTCAATACGGTCTACCATAGGGACATCCTTTTGCGGGTGGACACATTGCCTCTCCTTCTACCTTGTTGACCCAAGTAAATGCTGTGCGGATGGTAAGGGAAGCCCAAAGAGAGAAAAAGAAGACAAAGGAAAATAAGGTACTGGTTACAACTCATCTGTAGTCACAATTTGACCCAATTCAGCAATAATTGATGGTGACCCATTTGTCACCAAATGTTATCAATCCAACTGAGCAGATGCAGCCTGAGGATTACTCAATGGATGTAGTGGCCATTAACATGTCACTTTTCAAGCCCTAGGATAGAGTTGAGTTGTTGACTAAACCCACTTCTATAGTCACAAAAGACTACTTGAAAACGTCAAGAAGGCTACAGAAGATGGAGGCTGATGTGGCCAAGAAAAAGGCAAACCGTAATAGTTTGACTGAAGAAATCAAAAAGAAAGATAATGAAATAGCAATTTTGAATAAATAGTTGCAAGATACTATTTCCCTTCAGATTCACCAGGTAGTCCAGGCCCAAAATGATTCCTTAAAGGTAGATCTAACACATGCAAAGGATACATCGATGACCCTTAGGTGGGAGAAAGTAACATTGCAAGGAAAATATGAAGAACATCATTTGCAAGTTATTTAATTACAGCAGAAGCTATTGGGTGAACAAAACAATACTGTAGCTTTTCAAGCCCAGTTCCAAGTAGAGCAACAGAGAGCAGCACAACTGACACTAGAGTTGGCTAATAGGCTAAAGAGTGTCATAGTGATAAAACTGGTAAAGGAGCTCTACAAATCTATGTGGAAAAGAATCTCCTCAGAGATTATCTAGCTCAGGCCTTCTCTCACCTTCTTGCTCAATGCACAAAAATTGTGTGAGAAGGTGGAAGATTCAATGAAGAACACTCTGGCTATAGTCTTTGATAGAGTCATAGACTCCCAAACATTGTTACAGAAGCTCTATGATGCAACAGATGCAACATTGGTAGCTGTAAGAATCACTGACAGAATGGTCACCATAAAGCGAGTCAATGAGGTTCTCAGTCACAATTCTACAGCTAATGGTTGTAGAGAGCTTCTCGAAGTCATGAAAGAAGGCATCAGCGATATGAAATAGCATGTTGAAGATCTAGTGTAACTAGGTCTTCCTTCTTTGTTTCCTAATGACAACACGGCGCTAATGGTTGATCAAATTGAACCATTGTTGTTGGCCAAATAGAATGATCAAATAGTTTTCTAGAACCTACGAGATGATTCATTAGTCTCAAAAGTAGAAGTTGTTTTGGTTCTTATTTCCCAGCTAGAATTCAAATTGAAGGCTATAGTTTAGATTTTGCTAAATTTTTTACACAAGGATATCATCAACCTTGATTTAGTCTTCACTGAATTGTAAAACAAGCAAGGGTTATCCGACCATGAATGGTCCACCTACTAGACAACACTTTTGAAGCTGTGAATTTTGCAATTTTGATAGAGCGAGAGTTGTGTTTCTTCTTGAGTAGGATCAAAAGTCCTGGGGGAAGCTAGTAACTTTAGAGTAAAAATTTTACTCTACGTTGCACTTTAATTTTCAGTTGTGCATTGCAAATTTTGTTACCGCATACCTTGGACATGACGGAAAGATTTTGAAATAGAGTGTGGGCTTGATTCATTTGATTTATTTTACATTTAAGTGTCAAAGAGTAGTGGAAGATGCCAAGTGGCATCATCTGAACATGAGTTTTTTCCCTTTTTGATTATTTTGTTTCATTTTTGCCCAAGTGTTGAATTTGAGCGAAAGCTGCCAAATGTCACTTTTTGAGATATGGAACCGGCCAAGTGGCATCATCTGAGGCACCTTTCATAACTTTTAAGAGGGCCATGAAATGTGCCATGTATCCAATAACACCTCAATAGAACACACCATGTGTTGGTATCCACGTTTTTTTTCGGCACCCATGTTTCATCTATTTTTTGGTAAAAGGTTTCAACAAGCTAAGTATCAGGATCAGGCAAAAAGCACCAAGTGGCAATCACAAAAGGATCTAGACTACTTTTTTAGAAGAATGTGGAAGTCACCACGTGTTAGCATCTGAGATATAATCAGTTTAATGCCTTGGTTTAGCATTTTTGGTTTAATACCTCAATTAATGTGTAAACAGTGTGCAGTGTTAAACCATTAAACCATTGAACCATTTTTGGTTCAATCAGTCAGTTCAATATCTTGGTTCATTGGGCAATTCAAAGGAGTGTCCCAAAAACCAAAGGGGTCAAGCACCCTTTTAGAAGGCAGTAAGGTGTTGTTTCATTTTTGTTTAAGTGCCGAAGACAAGCGGAGGCCACCAAGTGTCACTTTTAGAGCCCCTTTCTACTCCATTCCAAAGAGAAGTAGAAGCCGCCACATACCCTTAGCAAGAGAAATGGAAGATATCATGTATCATCCCAAAATTTGTGGAAGCCTCCATATGTCAACATCTGAGAGATCATCTTCGAGTTTCATTACTAAATAAAGATTATGGTGGGTCCCAAGTTTTATTTCAAAGGTCTATAGAAGCCGCAAAGTGTCACCATCTGTAGGAGCCTAACATGCATCCCAAATATTTCTACAAGCATAGATAAAGAGCAAGCAGAGATTGCCATGTACATCCTTCCCCCTTTTAAAGGTTTCTTGGGTAAGGAATGCAGTGAGTCTTATTTTGTTGAAATTGCTAAGTATCAAAGAAGTGGATTGTGATAGGTGTCAAAGGCAGAGCATTCCTAAGCAAGATATAGGGAAAGTGGAAAGTGTCGTGTGTCTTTGATAAATAAGGCAAAAAGTGCCAAGTGTCATCCTCTGGTATCTCTAAAGAAATAAGAAGATTTTCAAGGAATTGACTAAGTGTCTTCTTCTATTTCAATAGAATAGAGCGTCCTGTGTATCTATTTCAGAAAGCAAACTATAGGGAAACAGAGTGAAAGTTATTTATAGTAGATGGAGTAGTTCACTCGGTAGCTTTTTAGGGCCTGCAAACATTAAAAGGGTCATCTGTTTGTCCCCTATGAGCAAAAAAAGGTAGGATGGATAGTTGCACGGCTAAGTAGGTGATGGAATGAGAGATTCAGGTTTGAAAGGAGGCACTAGACATGAATTGACACACCACAGTCAGGGCAGCCAGCCTCCTATAGCATGTCCCTTCTTTATAAGACCAGGATGCATCCAAGGCATTGAATGTGCTGATTGTCACATTTTTTATCTAAAAATCTGAGGCTATAAAAGGAAGACGAGGAGATACAGATAAAAATAAGGAGATACTCAGAGAGAGAATTTTTTGAAGAAACTATTATCAAGAGTTTTTAGACTTTCTAGAGTAGTGATTAGGAGTATCATTTGCCTTTATTCTATTTTCTTGAGTTGTAAAGTTGATGTAACTATGCATGTTTTTGTGCCTTTTATGTGGTTGAAGAATTAAGAAGATAGAATTATGTGCCTTTGTTGGTGTTTCTTGTATCATTGTGAAGGTAGTCTAAAATTGTGAGCCTCTATTTCTATTGTTTCTATCTATTACATTAATCATGCCATAGTCTGCTCTTTGATGTAATTTAATCTTACATATATTTTCACTATGCTTAGGATTAAGGATCAAAATTACACTCAGGCACATCACCATAGTTAGATTTCATTTCTTGCATTTCCATTTCTATTTAAATCCCTATCCTTTTTCCCCCCACACATGATATAAATAAGAGACCAGCTTCTCTAAAATCTAGAGGTTGTTTCAAGATGCAAGTCCCACATCTTGAAACTTCCCATTGTTATTGATTAGAATCAGCGCAATTTTAAACATCAACAAAATACATAGAATTTGGAATATCTATATTTTCATAAATCAATAAATTCAGTTATCTCAAATCACTATTTCACTTGATACCCATGACATCATCCTCTAAATCCCCATTAAATAACAACAAATCCAATGAGAGGGACAAACTATGACATGATCATACCTAACCCATCCTCTCCTTAATTGATTTCATTTATGATTCACCCTCTAATTTTGAATCATCCTCAGTCATTGATCTTAGATCAAGATCAATGGCTCATAATCAACATGAAATCATATAATTTGAGATTTACCCCTCTCATTTAAATAATATCACAAGCCTAACAAAGTGATGCATCTCTAAGAGCCAATCATAGCATCTAAGCCATCCAACCATCAAACCCAAGAATCAAGTTGCTAAGAGGAAGTGTTGCCCAAATTTATATTTGGTATCCACCATTGAATGTAGCTATAATCCAAATAAATTCAACAAATCAGAATCAAGAGGACTACTTTATTTGTTAGTAAGTGAAGTTATTACTTTCTAGGCCCCTCTTCACTCAATTAGAGGTATATAAATTATAGATTTGGTTAGTATTTGTTGGCTTTGTTTGATTTTTCTTATTAACCAATTTGATTTTGATATATACTTTTTGGCACACCTAGTGGGACTCACAATCCCATAAATCCTTGTTATCTTCCTTGCTTCATATTTTTCTTGTGATTACATGGGAGTAGGGCTTTGATTTAGGACAATTCTGAGTAGATTTGAGTCTAATTTTGACCAAAAATCCATTTCTAAGTTTTTGGTGACTTCACCCTATATATTGATGATTTCACCTCTAAAATTAGTCGATTCACCCTAAACTTTAGTAGGTTCATATTTTCTATCTACATGTTATTTATAGTCTTTAAGGTTTTGCCTTATAAAGTGGCAATTTTGCCCTATTGACTAATAAATTTATCCTAAACTTTGATAGGTTTTCCTTCTATCTATTTACAGTCTATCTATAGTCTTTAGTGGTTTCACTCTGTAGAGTGTTAGTTTTACCTTTTCGATTAGTAGATTTACCCTAAACTTTGGTGAGTTCACCTTCTATCTATTATGTCTGTAGTCTTTAGCTTTTTTTCCCTATAGAATAGAAGATTCACCTTGAACTTTAGTGATATCACCTTTCTATTTATTTTTTGTTTGTTTTTAATTATTTATTGGTTCACCTTATATCCCAATAGTTTCACCTTGTATTTTAGCAACTTCACCTTGTGCACTGATAATATTAAATTTTGATAGTTTATATATATATATATATATATATATATATTTGCTCCATGACTTCATTTTGTAAAGGCCATATAAAGTCTAAATTATGTTTAGCATCATGGGTGTTGCCCCTTGACCCTACCCTATACTTCAACAAAGAGCACTACCCTTAGAACCCACAAGGGACACTACCCCTTGACCCCACTAGAGGATACCACCCCTAGACCTTGTTCCTTGGTCACATTTTGATCAAATTACTAATGGTCTCCTTGTAGGTAAATGCATACCAAAGATAACCAAAACAAAATACTAACTCATTTATTATAGGTTCATAGTCAAAGATTAATCAACCAAACCCAAACATACACATTTAAAAGTTTAACTTTAATTAATATTTGTTTGTTTATCTTTCAAGTTGGCTATTTGTCTATGTATAGATTGAATTCATGTATGCTCTCCCCTTGCATCATAAGGCAATATTAAGGATCAAAATTAACCTAGGTATTTATGTCTTATCCCAATTGTACTTATGTATACTCTTCCCTCATGTTAAAAATTAATCTTGGGAATTAGAAATAATTCTCATCCTTTTATTTTCATCTTTTAAGGGTCTTGTAATTGGGATTTCATCACCCAAAATAGATTTAAACCTCGTGTTCTAATAGGGTATATAAATTGAGGATTAGTTGTCTTCATCACCTAATCGTAGTGAACCCCCCAGTGACGTGCATTATATTTGACCATCAATCCTAGGGTTTAGACATTAGTAACACCCTAGTGACGATAATACATGGAGTGTTAAAAAATTAGGATTTGACCCTCTCAAGTATGCCAGGGTAAATCTCCCTCTTTCAAGGACTTGGGCCTCATTTTACTAAAATGTATATAGAGGGTACACATAGATCAACTTATTTTAACCTAGCTTAAGACCTCCTATTTGTATAGAAAAAAATAGTGCAAGGAAAACATCATTCTTTAATATTTTCCACCACATAACCATCATATTATAGGGTAGATCAGTGGGACACTGATCGGTTACACACATACTTGAATAATGTAGGTTATACCATGTACTCTAATTTATCCCTTATATGTTAATTCAATATCATACCTAATCCAAGATCTAAAAATCCAATCAATTTTAAATCAAAATACAAAACCTTGCTTAATATAAATCAAGTTAATACCAATATGAGTTTAATCCAAATCATATACAAATCAAAATCCAAGTCCAAATTAGAACCAATGGCATCCTACATAATATATCTAAATCCCCCATCCACTAGTTATAATCCAAATCCTAATATCCCCCATATCAACTATAATCTAAATCCAATTCTATCATCCCCATCCCTAAATAAAGACATGATTGACCAAATCCAACAACTTAACCAATAAGTATCCCACTTACCATCCCTTCTTAGAACTTCATCCACCGGTCTAACTTCCAACACTTCACAATCAAACTATTGACCATATTAGCTACTTTTTCCTTAATTTTGGAAAAAATGTGATGAGAAATAAACCATAAAATAATAATCATGTAAACAAAAAACACGTGATCAACCATCACCTAATCAATACCCCACTAATCTAGATTTTGAGCCACCTCTATCTAGTCATATCCTATCATCACCCCTCCATAGATGATCATCTATGCAAGAACCAGGTACCTCCAATTCCAAGAATAAACCAATAAGGATATGCCAATTTCCCTTTTTAAATCATAATAAAACTCCAATTCTAAGTTAAGGTTAAGATAACTACTCCATCCTTAACCAACTCATTTTTGGTAAACCTATTTTTATCAAATCATCCATATTTGAACAATCCTGACCCATTGTTAGTCCATTAATATTTGATAATGTCCCTATTTTTGATGAGCCAATCTTTGAAAAATCATCACTTCACTAACCACCCATCCATGGTTAACCCATCTTTGATCAACCACTCATCTTCAACCAACCACCTATATTTGATGAATCCTTACTTAATAGTCCACCCATATTTGATGAGCCCATGGTTGACCATCCCATCTTTGATCCATCACCCAAACTTTGATCTATCACCTAATATTCCCTTATAAATCTAAACCTCCATCTTACAAAACCACATGCCTCTTGGGGAATTTATATTTGTAGATAACAAACATCAAAATGCCTTCCATGTAGATAGCCCCACCATAAATAAATAATCAATATCAACATCATATTAGTTTAGTACAACTTCATTTTTCAAACCTAACCTCCTCACATAAGATAAAATCAACAACAATGCTCACTCATGATTACATGGAGACAACCTTGTGGCTTGTTTCCACTACAACAAATATCTTATAGTTAATAGAATCTTCAAAAGTATGAAATTAAATGGGAGAGGTAGGGAATCATTACACCCATGCATATATGTACATAAAAAGGATCTCATGACCTCAGATACAAGCCACTCACAGATCAATCCAAACATGTCACTAATATTTACCTGATTTTTTAAGAAACCTCATCCAACATTAAAATAGCTCCATTCATAGTTCTTACTAGGACCATGCTACCTCATATCTTTTTGGCAACATTACCATCCCCATCTCCTATATTATTTCTCTTGTACCTATTGACTGAGACCAAATAATCACAATATCCATCTTTTATCTAATTTTGGCATTTAGTCTCCCGATAAAATCACCTAACACTAGATTTCTTCCATAATAATAAAACAATTATAGAATTCATGATTGACATTTGACTAAAATAATATAAATCAATATTAACATATCTTAGGGAGCTGAAAGGTCTCCTTAATCAAAATCAAAATCACAATCCAAAGAGTCATAAAAATAAAAAATCAATGTTACTTAATGAAAATATCTTTGAGGAATTATTGGACAATAAAAAAAATTGAAAATCAAGAACATTATGTTGGTCAAAACCTTTCAAATGCACCAATGGATGAGAAAATTAATATACCTACTACATCAACTTAATTTTAGAATGGATCCACATCATTTGTTGCAAATACCATCGAACCAAAAAATCCTCAAATCATCTAACTTATAGCTACTCTAATTCTTAAAAAACATGATATTGTTAGTCCAAATCTCCTTTCGCATCACAATCACACCATCACTCCAAATATTTCACATAATCAATAAACATCCTCCATATAACAAGAATTTTACTTCACCCTCATTAGCATCACCCTCTATTGTAGGGACTATGATACTATGTTCATCAATATAGGGGAAATCGACTTAGAAATCAATGAAGTTCATGATGACACATTTAGAGTGCATACTTGAAGGTTCATATGTTACTGTTAAAAAAATTGAAATTTTTGAAAAAAAAAAAAATCCAATTTAAAAAGAAATAATTTATCTAATGGTTAAAATCATTCTTATGGTGCCTTGGGCAAGTACCATGATGAAAAATAGTTTTCAGTGTCATGTAAATAATCGATTGTCTATAGGGACCCTATACTTGGGGGAAATTTTAAATCCACTTCAACAAATATACTCCATCTATTTCCCTCCTACCCATCCCTATAAATCTAAAACTATCCCATCATCCTTATCGTCTATGTAACCTCCATCATTATCCTAAACTATTTGAACCCTACTTTATCCATCCAATCCTAATCATCCTTCTCATCCTTATCCTTTCAACCATAATTCTAAATCATGAAATCTGTACCATCATACATATCTTTCCCATCTCTCTTCATAGTTTACTTTAATAAGGAATTTTAAGAAGTCTTGAGACTTGTTCCATAAATATCTTGGTATATCCCTTGAATATTACTTCAATGACTGGAAACATTATTCTTATGTAATGTGGTCCATCACCACCACCACCATCATATTTGATATTCATCTCCTTCATCATCTTCATCTTCACCATCACTCTATAATTCATCCTTAATCTATTTTCATATGTCCCTATTCATCCTTAATCCACTTGTTTCCATTCCTAGTCATTCCTAATCACCTCCATTGTTGTCTAATACCATCCAACATCATTATAAAGCCCTTCCATCCATTATTGATTATATCCTCACTACTAGAACTCATTTTCCATTTATTAGTAACTTGTATTCATACATTCACAAAATTCTAAAATTCTAAAAACATCATAAAAATATAAAAAATTGAAAAAAAACATTAAATCATAAAACCCATAAAAATCAGAAAAATCTAAATAAATCCCAACAATAATTTAAATTCATAAACCCAAAAATGAAAAATAATTTAGGGCATGCATTTGTTTTTGTGTGTGTTGGTTTGTTTGTTTACTTTTATTGTTGAGTCTTAACTCAATATATATGTGTATTGTAACAATGCCATCATGGTTTTTTCATATCATGGTGAATCCTATCATGCACTTTCACTTGAGAAAATCCAACATCGTAATAAAATAATGTCATCATGTTTTTTCATATCATGGTCGATCCACTCACATGTTATATCAAAATAAGGTTTCTCAACTAATTGGAATCACATGCAAGAATGGTTACATTATCCTTGCCCATCATCTACATCAATAATCATTCCCCCATCAACAACATCCTTTCATATCCTTTTATTATAACTAACTATACATGTATAACAAGCATCCTCACAGCCTAAGTGTGTAGACATTAACTTTCCATGTCCCTTCACCAATCTAATCTATCATGATCTAGTTTCGATGGATCCACCATCATTTAATCTTTTGGCATCTTCTTATGCCTTTTTTTTTTGGCTTCTTCATCTTTGAAAAGTCATTATGCCATCATCATCTAATTATACATCACCCTATCAAAACCATGTTACCCATCAATGTGATCATCTCATCCTCAATCCATGAAATCACTTAAATCCTTGATCTATGCTTGAAAATATATCCATCCATTGATCATCCATCCAATCCAAGGTCACAGCTTCTACTCCCTCACATTTGTCATTTCTTGGGACAAATCAAGCATTTGACATTCATCAAGATAAATATTTCCCAATCTAAGCCTATAATATTTCACATTATACTATCCAATCACCATCCATCCTACATCCCAACCCCTCTTCATTTATCACCCACCCTTTAATTTTAATCCTCACTTCCTCTATATTTTTAACCCTTGCTCTTCTTTTGATAGCCCATATACTTCCTTCATCCTTACATGCCCTCTCAAGGGGATATCATATCTAACTAATTATTAATCATCATCATCAACTAACCTTCATCCTCCCACCTTGTTTTAGTATTTTTATTTCTTTAAAAATAATTACTCCATCCATCATGTCTCTCAATACCCTTTCAAAGAGGGTACAAATGTATACACCTAAAACTATGCATCTTGTGTTGATTTTAACTATTCACCCCTAATACCTTCACCATGATAACTAAACCCTAATTTATCATCACATCGATTTCTAATCTTATAATTGACTAATATTTATATTTTTTTAACCTTTTTTAATATATTTGTGGATGGTTAAAGGGGTAGAATAGGCTATACAAAAAGATGAATAAAACTATTCTAGAGCAGGCCAATTAATTAAAAACTTAGATAAATGAATATTTTAAATTAGAGTGTTGAGTTATGCTAAATATATAAAGTAAATTAAAAATAGTAGTTTTATTGCATAAACATGAATAAGAGATAACACTTATCTTATAAACAAATTCAAAATAAAATATAAGAAGTACAAAGGTGGAAATAGGTAGGGTCAATATCATGATCTAGTTATCAAATTTTTAAAAAAAAAAAAAAAATTGTGGAGGCCAAGACACTTATGTCACCTTGTGGACACTTGCATCAATAATTATATCCTTATATTGATGCAAATATAAATTATAAAATATTTAATGTATTTTTAAATGACCACACAAAGTCTTTTGGGTTTTATGTCACCTTTCTGTTAATGTCTTTTACTTGCATGCATAGGTTATTGATGATTGTGTGTAGATCAAACCCTTTCATCTTAGGTATTTATAACATTACAAAAAGTTTTAGTGGGCTCATAATATAACATTAATCTCAATTACCCCTCTATTAATGAGCAATACCTACATAGCCAATCCTCTAAGGAGGACCTCATAATTATGTAGTTATCCCCTAGGTGTTGGTTTGTGTGTGCATAAGGGTACAATATACTATATGCAAAGGCATACAATGACCTAGATTTAAATTAAAAAATATTATTCATGGGTTATTATTTTAGTGATTTATAATTATGATATGATTGATCCTATGACTCATATGAAAACATGGAAGAATAGGTAGTAGAACTCAATTTTTTGATTGATTGATTGAGCTTAAATATGGGCTTGCTTGGTATTTTCTAGATGGATAATAATTAGGATTATATTTATATTTATACCACATATTTTGAAAATATCTCATGATAGGGTTCAATAAGATAAATGGGTTGACCCATAGGATTCAAAATGTTTGCAAATTATATGACTTTTGAGGATTGGACACTTAATAAGAATCTAGACACTCGCATCGATGTAAGTGTCTTTGTGTGGCTCGTAAGTTCTAATAGGATAGGAAAATGACAAGGATTTAAATTTTATAGTAAAGGATATATATCAGGTTTTAAGATTTCTATATAGTTTATGAGATCTTGGACATCATAAATGATAGGGCTATACCATAAGATAATGATGCAGGGACATCACTAAAATTTGTAAATTTTGGTATATTTATATTTTTTTTGAGTATTTAGAGTGACATTATAGTCATTTAATGTTTTTATGAGTCATTCTTAGGTGGTATATCTTTGTCAAATTTGAATTTGACTCACTTTGCCATTTTCTCGCCAATTTCCTTCATTTGAATTTTCAAACTTTCTTGTCAAGTTTTTGAGTCTTCAATCATGTCCAAGGAAGTTTCAAAGTTGTAATTTTTTTGATTATATTGTATAAGGGGGTAATTTTTGTTTCAATACATATATGGATCATATGTTAAGTCATTTTGATAGTCATGTTAGATGTTAGGGTATGTAGGAGTCTCACAACATTCGTGAGGGAGTTCAAAATCAGTTAGATTAGTTATATGATATAAAAGAACTTGTGAATGTTATGTGATGATAATTTATGGGGATGAATTATAATATAAATTTATGTAAACCCTAATAAAATGAATGAAATTTTTATGTGTTCTTGAGAACAAACTTTGCAAACCTTATGAATCTTGTTTCATGTGTTAAAGATGGTTGAAATGTGCATTGTTTTTTAAAGAAGATTGTAATGAAGTTTGAGATGGTTTTGTGAATATTAATGAAAATAATATTAAATACTAATCCAATAAATCTAATTAAAGTTACTCAATTTTCAAATTACGTAATTGTTCAATGTATTTCCTATGTTTTATGTTGCTAGTAAGAGACTATGTTTGCAAGATGTTGAAAGGTTAAGTGGAAAGTTTTTTTATAATTAGAATGATTGATAAGACTTTATATAAATTATTAAAGGTTATTTATACTTTTAATTACCTATTTAAATACCAATATATGATAAAACTATTAATAAACCCCATAGAAGTCTATGAACCTATATACAATCCAATATAGAGTATTGTTAAATGTACAATAGAGGTGTCATGGAGGGTGAATGTTGATTAATTTTCATATATAAACTGGTGAGTACTTATTAAAATTATAAAAATTTCTTTATATTATTTTAAATTTTTGAAAACACATTTCGTTGAGCATAAAACTCAGACATTGTAAGAAACTGTCTATATATACAATCAAATTCAAAACTTATGCTAATGGAAAATAGATGTGTCTAAAAAGAAGTCAAAAGAAATGAGAATGTGTATGGAGGTTAAATATACCTTGAAAAATATTTACAATAATTTTAAATTTGTTTGCTTCTTTAAAACTTCAAAATTACCCTTCTCAGGTCTACATAGTTAGTCCATACCTTGAGTTAGGGTTTCAACACAAGATCTTGATTTATGAGAGTTGCCACTAGTGAAAATTTGTGAAATTTTTTTATTAGATATGTTTATAAGTCCTTTAAAAAAAATTTAAATTTCCATGCATGTACATATTGTCTATGTATAAATATACCTGACTGTGTGTGTAAGGGTAGTGGAAACCTAATTAGGCTTGCACATAGCCTAAAAGGTGGTTCAAAAAGTGCTTTGAGAGTAGAGATAGGTTAAGAAACTTCATGAAGATAAGGTAGAGGATATAGGGTTCTTTAAAATGATCTTATTTTCTCAATAACATTTTTTACTTAGCCATACAATATAAATTAGACAAAAAAGGCTACTAGAAGACTATCAAAGGAAAAAATCAGGGTATGTTAAGAAAGTTGCTTTGAGATGATATGTGGGTTAGTAAGGAAACCAAAGAGGAATTAAAGGAGTGTGATAATGAAATTAATAACCCTAAATAATTATTAAAACTTATAACTTTACATTGGTAATTTTTTTTCTTATAAGGTTTTGTGTAAGCATGAATAAATTATAAAAAGACAAGTCAATGTTGATAAGTATGAGAGTGGATAGAAGGTAACAAGTGGGAATTGTGTTGAAGGATTAGTTAGTTAAGAGGTGTTTTAAAATGTTTATTAGTGATTTAGTGTGAATGATTACCAAGTGTGAGATATTTAATGAGAGCAAGTTAAAAACCTAAGATAAATGAAATCAAAGCTAGGTGTTGTGGTAGAGGTTACGTATACAAGATTGTTTGCATCCATAATAGACAAGATCATTAAAGACCTCTACAACACATAATTATTTATGCATAATGAGATGGTTAATGCAAGACTTTTAGTATAATGGAAGTCTAAAATTTTAGAGTAGAGCCCTTATGGGTATATGTCAAGTATACAAGATTGAGATGCTATATAAATTAGATTTTAGTATCTATATCCCCACCTTAATCTATTAATTCATAAAGATGAAATTAATAGGTTAAAATAAATAAATGCATACTTGGGTGTGTATGACACACCTTGATTTTACTTGAGCCCACATTTAGTTTTTTTCTAGTGTATGACCTGTAACCAAGATCATGTCATAGTATAAATCAATGCATATAATATGAAATTTACCATAATTGAAATGCTTAAAAATAAAGAGAGCAAGAAAGGAGTGTACTTGTGTGTTGATGCAACCATGTTTCCCCTTGATACTTTGAATTGAAAAAAATGTTTCCTTATAAAGCATTAGAGATAAAAGAGGTTCAAACTAAACTTTGAAGATTTGAATAGGGATATTGGAAGGTAATTATGCCCCAAATATGATGCAAGGGTGAGTTGTGACACAACCATTGAGATCATTACATCTCAATCATACAACTCAAGTGATAATACAATAAAATCCAAGTCAAATAGCATAACCAAATCAACCTAAAAAATGAAATCAATGTTAGGCCATTGATGGTGTTGAATCTCAAACACACGACTAAATGGAGCCAATTATTGTAGATAGTAAAGTCTCAAAATGACACTTCCTAGTGAAAATGGTACTTCTTGGTAAAGTGTCAGTGTTTCTTGGTAAATAAGTTTGAATATGTATTTGCATTTTTTGGTGTTATTGTATGGAATATGTACCTCTAATTTGTCTCAAGCTGAAGTATATATCAAAATTTAACCTTTGATTTATAACTATGTATAATATTTGTCATAAATATGAGAAACTTTATCCCAAATTTGTAAAAATCGGTGCAATGTATAGGATTTTGGCCCAAATGTATATCCAAATCATATAACCTATGATGAAATTATTAAAATTTTAATATTTTTCATAAGTTTGAAGGTTGTGTCTCTATGACATGCCTCCACTAATATGCCCCTCATTTTGAGGTAAGGGGAATGGAATTTAGGAGTTATCTTACCTCAAAAGGATAAGCTAACTATATAAACTATGTATGAATCATGTAACATATAGGAGTAACATGTATAAGTAAATATATGAACGGAGCTTAGAGTATGTGATATATGATTATAGAGAAGGAGTAATATGTATAAGTAAATATATGAATGGAGCTCAAAGTATGTGATATATGCTTATAAATAGGTGGGTAAAAGAGGTATATTGTTTATGTAATCCACTTCAAAGGATTAATATCTCTACTAAATAGGAATTGAAGTTCAAAATATGAAGGTTGATATGTTAAGGAATACGATGTAGTTTATATTTGTTTATTTGAGTATTTTAATTCAAAATATATTAAATAGGTAGTGTGCCCCCCAAAATTATCCCAAACTATTGCCCTTTTTTCCATAAATCATAAATTAAAAATATGGTTCAATAACTACTTCATAAATGAGTCATTCATCTGAGCACAAGCCCATAATCCTCCCTAATTTTACTAGTTTAACAAAATATGGATCTTGGTGGCTCTACATTGATTTTTGTGAGCTAAAAAATATCACTATCAAAGATATATTTCTTATTCTAGTGGTATATTAATTTCATGATTCCCACTTCTTATCCAAATTAGATCTACAATATCGCTATCATCATATTTGTCTCTAGGATGAACATATTCTAAAAACTACTTTCTACACACACAACACCCACTATGAATTAATCATCATTCCCTTTAGGGTTACCACTTCCCCCTCCTCTTTTCAATGGTTGATGAACAAAACCATTTGTCCCTTTCTATGGAAATTCATCTTGGTCTTCTTTGATGTTATCTTGATTTATATTAAAACTTGGTAAGAACACCTTTAACACCTTGACATGGACCTAAAACGTCTTAAAGACTAGAAAATATGTGAAAAAGGGTCAAAATGTTCATTTTCCTAATTATCAATACATATAACATGCTAATGACAAAGAGGATAATATACCTCAGATTTTCCATCATTATGCCATGGTGGAAGTAATTGTCAATATAAGTGTTGGTAAATAAATTCTAATTTATTATCCATTTAAAGGATGAAATCCAAAAAAAATGGGGAAAGCTATACCTGACATTGATTAGTAATGATTTATTTTGTATAAAATACATTTAACTTTCAATAGTAAATGATTTTGATGTATTGTGTACACATTATTTTTTCAATTTTTCTTTAAGATACATTTAACTATTATGTAATTTTAGTTTTAAAATGTATAGATATTTCAATTGAGTTTACCTAATAATTAAAATGTAATTCATTTCATAACACAGTTTTTTTGGTACAATGCACTAATCAGATGAAATTATCATAAAAATAAATAAATGCATTTTATGTGTCAAACCATCTCTTCTTCTTCATGATGATGATGATGATGATGATGATGATGATGATGATGATGATGATGCCATCCAAATTTTAGTTTCACCAACTAATACACCATTTCCATCCACACCATTACCTCCACAGTCACTATTAGATTTACGTCAATAACCTCTTGTATGATGACAACCACAATGAAGATGAACCGAAATAATAAATGAGCCTATTAAAATGACCAATCTCTATACAAAAAATTC
The DNA here is from genome assembly GCA_037957365.1 of Torreya grandis. Taxonomy (NCBI): domain Eukaryota; kingdom Viridiplantae; phylum Streptophyta; class Pinopsida; order Cupressales; family Taxaceae; genus Torreya; species Torreya grandis. The sequence goes on along the minus strand of JARHVA010006075.1, from coordinate 139,544 downwards.
ACATTTAGGTCCATCAACATTATGATATTTTCTAACTTATATCATATATATATATATATATATATATATATATATATATATATATATATATATATTATTGATTGTTTTCATAGAGTAAGACAATTATGGATTGACTTCTTTGAATAAAAATGGCAAGGGATATAATGACCTCCACCTAAATTAGATGAAAACCATAATATTATATGAAATTATCAATAATTTATTATTTGTCTTCATTTTATTTATATAATATGAATAAATAATATACAAATTAACCCTACCCCACCTCTTAATGGGTAAAGAGTAGTTTCTAGAAAAAAGTAAGAAATGATAGGAGCTCTTGGACTCCTCCACCAGTAGGGTGGTTTAAGTTAAACTTTTACAGGGCCTCAAGAGGAAATCTAGGTGCATCAGGGGCTGGTTGTATTATTTGTGATTGTAGTAGATCATTGATTAGGGCAATATCTAAGAAAATTTTAGATGGCACCAATAACGAAGAAAAATCTTAGGCACTTTTTAATGGGATCGAACTTACAATCTAATGTAGTATCTATAATCTCATCATTGAAGAGGACTCACAAATTATCATTTCTAATTTTTAGAGAAAGGATGCCAATTCTTGGAATCTATAAAACATTTTTTCTGGTGTTTGTGATAGACTATTTCCTTTTGCCTCTATGAATTCTAATCATTACTACCATGAAGTCAATGCTATGGCCAACTTCCTAGCCAATTGTGGCATTAACCAAAGTAAAATGAGTCGAGTCGACACCTACATGAAAATTGGGAGAATTTTATGTCCGTTATATTCATCAACTTAGGATGTTAACTTTATCTTCATTCTTTTTGTATTATTTAAAAAAATAATAATAATTATAAATAATGGGAACGTTTAGCTTATCAACAATGTCTTTTCTCTAGCCAAGCAGTTACTAATTTTATCAACATTTTTAATGGACAGGTCAAATTCTCTACTAAATATTTCACCTTAATCATCCATAATGATTATTTTCATGGTAATGATCTTTCCATAAATTTAAAGGATTCCTTTACATTGGCTAGTGTGATGGTAAGCCCATGGCATGTGTGTCTCAAGATGTTTCCATGATGACACTTGATCACTTTTAATGGCTTTGATATGGCTTGATATCCTTAACCCAAATGGTGTTTTTTGTTTTCCTCTAACTTTCCACCCAGGTTATGGCTTATTTTCTCTTGGTGATGTTGGGTTTATCATGCACTATGGGGTTGCAATTACGCTTGCCACTCCTATTATCTATGGTGTCAGTTCCATTTGGGAGATGGCATTTGAAGGGGGAATATATCGAGTAATATTAAAATTTATCTTTTAGGTGGTAATGGAGGAGTTGTTTGAGGAAATTTCATTGTTATTGGGAAATGATTACCTAGAACAGGGAATTCATAGTAACACCAACTTAGAGGTGGCTACCTTGTTTGCCTCAAACCTTATGACATTGCTCTCTGATACTGACATGGTTTCTAATTTGATGTCTTTCTTCATCAAGTTGGAACATCACATTTGTCTCTTGAAAGACATTTCCAAGTGTGATTTGGGTCCTCTCCCCAAATTACAATTCACCAGCTCGAATAGCTCTAGTCTAATCCCTGTGTCATCCTTTCATACTTTAGAAAACTATTTTTTCCCCCTAATTAGCTTTGTTAAATAAATACAACAAAAGGTATGTTCTTTAAATTCATTAAAAGGGCACTTTTTAACCCTTCTACCCATGGAAAAAATAAAAGGCCCAATTGTGTAAATAACTCAATGGAGGGAAAGTCATCATAATAGGGTAAGGGTGGAGGAGATTAAAAAGTTGACTAAAATAGTGGCTTGTAGCATGGTTGTAACTCATCACTATCTCAAGAAATCACCAGAAAAGGTAGTTTCAAAGGTGATGTAGGGTAGAATTGATAGCAAAAACACAACTACTTTTATGGTTGGTTGTAAAGTTTTTTATCAGGAACACAGGCACTCGATATTTGGTGAGGCCTCTACCACAGATTTTAAGGGCAAGGATATTTTTTTTGTTGAAGACTCAGATGATATGGCTCTGCCTTGAGTAAGAGTATGGTTTCTCTGTTGTCTAGTTTTTTGTTTTTTCATCTTATGATGGTTGGCCTTGGGGCTATGTTGGGGTTTTTAAACCCTTTTTTATCGATTGTGTTTTTATGTCTTTTTTGGTTGTTATTATGGCTTTCCACCTTGTTGGTTGTGTTGGTATCTATTTTCAGCCATATCCTTTACATTCTGTGGTTGGTTTCTTTCCAAAAACTTTTATATGTCTGGGGGCCACATAAAACCCCATATCCATCTAAAAATATATATAAATTAACTAGCTATAAAATTAATTTTCCCTAAATTCTTAAAATTATTTTAATTTTATTACTAATTTTTTAAAATTTCCCAATTTCTCCCAATTCCCAAAATTTTCCATTTTTACTAACTTTTCTAAAATTTTCAAAATTTCTCAATTTACTAAAAATTTTCTAATTTCAGCAAATTTTCTAAATTCCCACCCCCCAAAAAAAATTTCAAATTTCTCCCAAAATTCCCCCCAATTTTCCCAATTTCTTATATTTTTCTAAATTTTCCTAATTTCCCTAACTTCCCCCAACGTCCCCTTTCCTAAATTTTCTTATAGTCCACCAATTTCCTAAATTTATTAAATATCACCACATTAACATGATGTTTTTAATAATTTTCTCAAATTAATAAACATTTTTATAATTTAAAATGGTACAAAAATAGATCAAGTTATGTTACATTTGTACCTAAAAAGACCTTGAAATTAAAAAAAAATGAGGAAGGTCCAACATCCCACCCACCATTATTATTTTTCTATTTTTTGGGTAGTCTCATGTAGAAAATAACAATGCAAAAAAAAAAATTAGTATAATATAAAAAAGAGTGCCCATTTAATAATTAAAATATATGTAAAATTTAGAGGGGGTTGCACTTCATCTGGAGGAGAAAGGAGGAGGTCACTTTAAAAAGAATGGTTGATCTAAAGTTTCAAAATGATAGTTGTGGAGACAATGATTACATATATATGAGTAGACAAATGTGGTCAAAGATGAATAAAAAGAATATTATGGAGAACCCCCCAAAATCAAAAGAAACATGTATGAATTTTATTATAATTAGTTTCCACATTTTTAATTAATTAATTTTGAAAAAAATTGAAACATACACCATGAAAAAAGTGTAAATTTTTTTTGTAAATAAAAACCCTAACTATGACCATAACAAAACAAACCCTACCAAAATATCTTGGAAAAAAATCCTAAACAAAAACAACTATAAAAAAACCTATGAAAAAACCTAGTTGAAACTTTAAGTAAAACACTACCAAAAAGTCCTAAGCAAAAACCCAAATAAAAAACCTAATAAAAAAATTTCAAAAACTCAATTGAAAAATCTTAGAATAAATCCAAGGGAAAAATCTATCTGAAATCTTAATTATTAGAAATACAAAAAATTAAACATTGATATTTTTTTCAAATATTGGGTGCATCAAAAATTACAATCTTGTGACTCCCATCAAAAACATTTGTGATGGCTCTAGTGTTCGTGTAACTATAGAAATGGATATAAAGGAGAGTTATAATTGTCCTCATAGTCTTTTTAGTTAACCATATTTGGAGATATAAAATATAAATTCTAAACCCCCTCACAACCTCATGCTTATGCACATCTTGATGGGCAAATGACTACCTCACCCCTCAAGGGAGTCAACAGTCTAATAGGTGGATGACACCAGTTCATAGGTATATTTTTTTTTAAATCATATATATTTATTAATTTATATCAATTATATTTATTAATATAAAATTTTGAATTTTCATGACACGTCTACTACATATATGGAATTCATCATCATGATATGGAGTAGAATGATGTGACATGTTGACCATCATTCTCTTCACCAATCTTTTATAACGTCAGTAGATGACTCCTTTCTTTCAATATCTTGTGGCTTGATGTAGAGGAAACCTGCGATAGTAGGCAGGGGCCGAATGGCTACGGCTTCACACTATTACTTCAAACTCAAATATTACAAACTATTACAAACTCTTGTTTCAGTTTCTGATTCTCAAGATCCATCTAAACGGGCAAGAGAAGAGCATACTCTTGGAACAAGCTACTAATTCTCTAATGCTTAGAAAACTTTCAATGAAAAACTTGCGATGCTAAGACTAAGGCAGAGAGGCTTATTTATAGCAATTTTTGGGTAGTCCTGCCTGCTTGCTGGCAAGGCGGTGTCAATCCCATCATGCTTTACAGCTCAAAAGATGGCTATAGTGAGATGCTATTCGATGCATTGGATCCACAAGATGATGATGGTGTTGATGATGGTTGGGTTGTGGGCCCAACATGTCTTCTGCTTCATTTACAAGGTCATCTTCAGATATAGGATCAAAAAGGCATCTTATCTGGAAAGTGCTTTGGAGATGCCAATGTCGACCATTTGGTGGTCCCACTTCACATGGAGTATGTCGTGGAGTACAATGGAAATAAGATTCCCACTCAAGTCTTCTCTGAATAATAGTATGGACAACTGTGTCCTGATCATGATTTTCTTCATGTATACGGTGCGGGCCATGCCGAGCATCCCATCTATATAGATGTTCACTAAAGTTTGATCTGATCCTAATGCACCATGTCCACAATGGTTGCTTCAGAAGTTCAGTGAATTGATGGTACAAGAATTCACTGTTGAGCCTTTCAATAATGATGACTCCCAAATTCTGTCAGTGGTTGGCTTGGATTGTTGCTGCTACAGACATTTGCAAATCTTGTCCCACTACATATGAAATCTTGGTATACCTAGGATGCAAGCCTTCTCGTAAGATCTGTTCTTGTACAAGAGTGTTCAAGGAATCAAATCCCTGATTAAGAATCCTAGTGAGATTAAAACCAGGAGCAGGCTGATGCATCAATGTTGTAGGAGGATTTTGGCTGAGCCAATCTGCAATTACATTATCAGTGCCCTTAATGTGTTCTACTAAAAATTTAAACTAATTTAAAAATGCTTGCCACCTAACATATTTTCTGTGACCATCTTTCCTGCCATGATCTTTTTCATTAAAGGTCAGGAATCTGGTACAATTGGTTACAATTACAAAATGTGGCAAATGTAGAAGTTTCAGCATAAACTTCTCAAGACATTTCTTTACAGCGTAGATCTCTTTATCAGAGGAGATCCATTTTAACACATCAGGGCTAAACACACCACTCACAAACTCACATACAAACTCAAAATTATTATACAAACAAACAAGTACTCTTCCCCATGCTATGTCGGAGGCATCTGTGTAAACCTTCATCTTGTTGGCTTTTGGGATGTGCAGTTCTGGTAGCACTGCTACTGTGGATTTTAGTTTTTGAACTGCTGTTGTGTGTTGTTCTTCCCAACAGAAAGCTTTCTTTTTTTGGAGAAGCGTCTGGAGTATATACCTGTCTTCACCAGCGTTAGGATAGAAACTATTCAAATAATTTTTGGGATTACTAAATTATTTGAATAGTTTCTATCCTAACGCTGGTGAAGACAGGTATATACTCTAGACGCTTCTCCAAAAAAAGAAAGCTTTCTGTTGGGAAGAACAACACACAACAGCAGTTCAAAAACTAAAATCCACAGTAGCAGTGCTACCAGAACTACACATCCCAAAATCCAACCAGATGAAGGTTTACGCAGATGCCTCCGACATAGCATGGGGAAGAGTACTTGTTTGTTTGTATAATAATTTTGAGTTTGTATGTGAGTTTGTGAGTGGTGTGTTTAGCCTCGATGTGTTAAAATGGATCTCCTTTGATAAATATATCTACGCTGTAAAGAAATGTCTTGAGAAGTTTATGCTAAAACTTCTACATTTGCCACATTTTGTAATTGTAACCGATTGTACCAGATTCCTGACCTTTAATGAAAAAGATCATGGCAGGAAAGATGGTCACGGAAAATATGTTAGGTGGCAGGCATTTTTCAATCAGTTTAAATTTTTAGTAGAACACATTAAGGGCACTGACAATGTAATTGCAGATTGGCTCAACCAAAATCCTCCTATGACATTGATGCATCAGCCTGCGCCTAGTTTTAATCTCACCAGGATTCTTAATCAAGGATTTGATTCCTTGAACATTCTTGTACAAGAATAGATCTTACGAGAAGGCTTACATCTTAGGTATACTAGGATTTCATATGCAGTGGGACAAGATTTGAAAATGTCTGTAGCAGCAACAATCCAAGCCAACCACCGACAAAATTCGGGAGTCATCATTATTGAAAGGCTCAATGGTGAATTCTTGTACCATAAATTCACTGAACTTCTAAAGTGACCATTGTGGACATGGCACATTAGGATCAGATCAAACTTTAATGAACATCTATACAGATGGATTGCTCGGCATGGCCCGCACCATATACATGAAGAAGAAAATCATGATCAGGACACAGTTGTCCATACTATTATTCAGAGAAGACTTGAGTGGGAATCTTATTTCCACTTTACTCTATGACATACTCTATGTGAATCGAGACCACCAAATTATCGACATTGGCATCTCCAAAGGACTTTCCAGATAAGATGCCTTTTTGATCCTATATCTAAAGATGACCTCGTAAACGAAGTGAAAGACATGTTGGGCCCACAACACCAACCATTGCCAACACCATCATCATCTTGTGGATCCAATGCATCGAATATCATCTCGCTGTAGCCATATTTTGAGCTATAAAGCATGATGGGATTGACATTGCCTTGCCAGCAAGTAGGCAGGACCGCCCAAAAATTGCTATAAATAAGCCTCTCTGCCTTAGTCTTAGCATTACAAGTTTTTCATTGAAAGTTTTCTAAGCATTAGAGAATTAGTAGCTTGTTCTAAGAGTATTCTCTTCTCTTGCCCATTTAGATGGATCATGAGAACCAGAAACTGAAACAAGAGTTTGTAATAGTTTGTAATATTTGAGTTTGAAGTAATAGTGTGAAGTCGTAGCCATTCAGCCCCTGCCTACTATCGCAGGTTTCCTCTACATCAAGCCACAAGATATTGGAAGAAAGGAGTCATCTACTGACATTATAAAAGATCAAGGTTAAAACATAGGGAATTAGTTTTTCCATATTTATAGTCATTTTATTTTATTTATTTTCCAAAATTTAATGATTTTTAACCTTATTGTTTAAAAGTAAATAATATTTTTTTGCCTTCATCACAACATTTTCATTCTCATTTTTTGTGCTCATAAATTGATATAACTGGAGCCCTCTAGTAGCCTAGATGATGAACAACTCTACTTCAGTCTTGTGATGATCAATGCAGACATTGTAAATCTGCATACCATGACTTAGAATGTCATAATTCCCCTGGACTACCCTAGGACCCCCTTGGGACCAATATCACCTCCTGACCCCTAATCAACCTAGCCCATTGTCAATTTAACCTAACTAGCTCAACCTTTCCTTCTAACCCTTTTTACCCTTCACACTCGACTATGGATGGTCAAACTGACCATTGATAGTTAGGCTATACTACCTTAACTAAAATTATGCAAACTACCCACCTTATTTTTATAAAAATAGCCCATCTAATTCTAGTTGTGAGCCATTACATGGATGGGTTAATTTTGGAAAGTCCAGTTCACATGCTGTTGCAACTCTCTCACCTTGCCTATAAGAGAGAAAAGCAAAGAGGTGAAATCCATCTACAATTTTTATCAAGAGCTTATGCATCTAGGATTTTCTTTCTTGTAGGTTAATCACCATAAACAATCTAATGATCTAGCAATCATATCAAAGAATCAAATTTTTTCCACCTCTCCATCAAGCCTTTAGGTATCGTTACTCTACCAAAATCAAGCTAGATTCCACTAAAAAACTAGCTGCCTCAACCATCCACTCAATTGACTTTTGGTAAGACAAGTATTTGATTATTAGTATTCATTTACTTTATTTCCATTTCACAACCAACCCAGGCCTTAACCACCTCTCAAAATCCATCTTTTGGATCTTGTCAATTAACAATTTATCAACCCAAATCCAGACATAGTAACCATCAATGGTTGTCTCAACTATCTATGGTCTATCCAACCTTCGATGGTTAGCTTGACTGTCGATGGTCACCTTAACCATTGGCATTCACCCCAACCACTGATGGTCACTATGACATCAAAAAATAACAAGTTGATTTCACCTACCTACACCCAATCAAACCTAATTTTCTATGTTCTTTCCTATTCACAGACCCCTTTTTTTATTTTTGGAAGGATACCCTAACACCTTAGCACTAGTGTTGATTATTTTATTACTAATTTAATCATTTATAGCATATTTATTATTAATATCTCTTGTATTCAAGTTTAGTACTTTTGATTTATTGATGCAAGTACCTTTCTTTTCTATTTATAAACTTAATTGTTTAAAACATGTGGATTGAGATCCCCTAAGGAAGCTCTTACTTATAAGATCTAGCTATCGCTAGGTAATCCACTTATCTATCTATCTAACAAACAAGTTTGCTTTAGTGATTTTTTCCTCCCAATCCAAAGATAAAATCTTCACAATCTTCTAATTTTAACGTGTGTATTATCAGTAAAGTTTTTCAACCATACTTGTACTTAGTTTCTCTTTCCAATAATAGGTAAAAATTCATTGAAACATTTTGGCACACCTAGTGTGACCCTTATGTCTCTACTTGGGTTCTTATTTTTATTTCATTCTCTCTCTATTATTTTCCCATTAATGAAATCAAAAGTTTCTTTTGGGCTTAAAATTAAGTGCATACATTGACTTCTTGAAAGTTTAGTTCACTTAGCTTAACTTAAAGGCAAAGTAATATATCATAACTTCACTCTTGTTACACACACTAAACCAAACCATTTTCATTAATTAAACATCAAATAAACTTGAGACAAGGCCCAATTAGGATTTCATCACCTATCAGTAACCTTACCCTTTCCCAACGATCCTAATTGGAGGTCATTACCACAAGGAAAACCAACTCAGTTCTTTGGTTGGGTATAAACTCTGGATATAAATATATTTTGGCTAAGTACCCAACACCCTTATTACTATGGTGTGTGAAGTGAGGGGGTAGGGCCCAATACCAAACTATGTATTGATTCTAATACAGATTCTTTTCGAGTGCCTAATTATAACCTGAAACCAACCTTAGATTTCCTCTCTAGTACCTACTCTACAAGCCAACTTCAATCACATAACTTCTTAATGCATAATCTAAAAGAAAGATTAATTAAAATTCTAGGGCTTAATGTCTCTCTTAGAGTGTGATTGGATTTCTTTGATCATTTTCTTATTTTCTCTTTATTTGAGTAGTAAGGTTGTTTGTGTTTTATATCTCACATGGTTCTCACTCACCAACAACAAAAAGACCTTGCAGAGCAAAACCTATCACCAAGCCAACTTACCTCTTCCACCTCTTCATCCATGGATTATACCTCTAAACCAATAGACTTTCCTCACCCTTTAATAAGTCCTACCTTCCTTTGAGAGGTTCCTCAAGGAGATGTGGATTTTTCCACTTTTTTAGACAACAATCTTGTAGCCTTACAACACTACCTTACAACCACATCTTAATGTATTTTAGCTCCAGCCCCATCCATAGTTCCACCTTATGGCATACCCCCTATCTCATAGGGAGTACCTCCATTTCCATGGTTACTACATAATAATTGACTACCCAAGCTTCCTCATCAACCAAAAACCCCTTTGAGACTACCATAAAAAACTAACCAACCCAAACTACCACTGCCCTTATACCTTGTACTCCTAACAACCACTCCTCCACAATAAGAGTGCCTACCTATGGCACTACTAGCCTTCTTTTAGCTACCTTCAACCCATCAACCACCATTCCACTTCAAAACCTTATGGTGTCCATACCCTCTACCTTACCACCAATAAATACAAGGGTCACCACCCTTCCATCGATCACCAACCCAACTACCAGTCCTGTCCAAAAATCAACCCTTGGACCAACCTTTGGCCACATCCCTAGTCTACAAGGGCATGTATCCACTACCCAACCACCCACCTCTACCTACCATTATGTGTTTTCCACCCAACCATTGACATTTATTTAATCATATATGGTAGCCTCCCAACCTTCTACCCACTATCTATATGTCTCTTAAACACCATAATAATATGCATCTTATAACCCTTCGAGTACACAACCCAAGCCAACTTAATGAATATGATTATGGAAAATATGACCACCTTAGAGTCATTAATATCAGTTTATCATAACATCTAATAATATAACCAAATTTGTAATGAGCCCATCTATCCATCCATTTGCACCTGTCAGGCCATATCCTCCCCAATGGGAATTCCCCAAGTTCTCTAAGTTTCAAAGTAAGGAGGATCCCCGACAACAACTTAAAGAATTCATGCATGCTTGCTATCTCATCACTTCTGATGATGCCCTTCTTCTCTATACCTTCCCCATGTCTCTAACTAGCCTGACCTTAGATTTGTATAGTACTTTACCCAAACATTCCATCTTCTCCTTCACCCAACCAGCTCAAACCTTCTTGGATCACTTTTTGATCAATATCTCCAAGAAAGTGTCTATCACCAACCTCTACTCTATTCAGCAGTTTGAGGATGAGTCCATTGCTAATTTTATGGCTCATTAGAGGAGTCTAATCAACTAACTTTCCTTTTTCTTGCCTCAACCTAAACTCATATATCTCTTTGCTCAGGCATGTGCCAAGCATATCTCCTTTACCCTACATGTACAAAGCTTCTAAACCTTTGAATAAGATTTTATCATGGCATGTAAGTTGGAGAACCAAGCCATTGATGAAGGAAAGATTAAGCTCAAAAACAAGAACTCAACCTATAAAACCAATGAGGCTTCTTCCTCCAAATCAAGCAACCAACCCAATACCACTACTAAGAACAAGGGAACCGTGAATGTAGTTATCCTAAAGGCTACTCCTCCACCTTCTATTAACCAATCCAATTCCTCTAGTTCTTCAAATCAAAACCTAAGGAACCAAACCCAAAATAACCAAAATCAATTCACTCCACTTGGATAATCCTATGCTTCTATCTTGGAGAAGTTACTGAAAGCCAATATTATTCAACTTCTTCCTATCAAGCCACCCCAATAATTTGACTCCTCTCATCTTGCACCTAGTTGGTACAATAAGAATTATTTATGTGCCTTTAAATGAGTGATAATACGTGACATTAGTAGGTGCAACACCTTTAAGATCCTTGTTTAATCCCTCATTGACAAAGGGGAGCTCACGTTGGACAACCCCAGTGCACCATCAAACCAAGCCCTTAATATATATAGGCAACCCTTCCCAAACCATGATTTTACCAAGAATGAGAGAAATAATGTTGAATGCTCTCACAATACCTATATGGTTAACATGGTCCTTGATGCACCCATTTTCAAACCACATAGTACCTAATATTTTGATTCTCCATAGTCTATTGAGATAGTGGACTCAACTTCCCTACCTTTAGACACTCAAACTAAGGAAACACCATCTTCTCCTCCTCCATTTATTGAGGTAGTAGAGCCACTAGCCACCCTTTTCACTGATATACTAGAATAACCAACTGTCATCATCTCACCCTCGCCTTTAGATATTAAACAAACTAATCCATCTTTGAAGATCATTCTCGAGGAGGAAACCCTCATGTTTATTCCTCCCATAAAGGAACCACCTATTTCCACCTTTCATCCATTGATTGAGGAAGAGGATGAGGTTACCATCCCTATGCCTCCATATATGGGGTTATCTTTTGGATCCACCATTCAAGGAACCAAACAAACCTATAAACCCTTATCTAGGCTAGTGTATAAATTAGATTTTATCTCTAAGCCTGACATGGATCAAGCCACCCTCTATAAGCAATTAGGCCTCCCTTATATTACCTGACTAAGACCTCCAACCCTTTCTTTATCATACCAACTTACCACTTCTATTGACCAAACTCTTACCATATCTAGCCAAATAACCAAACCCTCTAACCAACCAACTAAAACTTCCATAAACCAAATAACTCCCAACAACTTAAGCCAACTAAGATCTAAGTAGCCACACCCTCTCCTATCATCCCAATTGGGTCTACCAAGAATCTTGGTATCCCCCCTATACTGAGCCTTACTCATCCTCTATTGAATTGGACCTAACCCCTTCAAGACCACCAACTAAATGCTAGACCAAAGTAACTAAAGAACATAAAGATTAAAAGGCCCAAATTTTACCTCCCTCAACCTTTCCCTCTATTTAGGGGCTTCATCCTTCTATCTTGAGTAGGAATTCAATTAATTCTACCAAAACCTCACCACCTTTTTGGTTGCACCTTTGTAGTTGCTCTCTAATTAACCTCTTTTCATCGTGCCAATAATACCTAAGATACCTACCTTATGATCTTCTACCTCTAGCTCATCAACTTCCTTGCCTAGATCAAAGACATCAACCAAATATACTACCTTACCCAAGGCACCCACTACCAAACCTATTTGCAAACCACCTCCTATCTCAACTACTAGAACAAAAAATGCTAAACCTTTGCCATCCCTAGCCAAATCCTATTCAACCATTCACCATAGTTTATTACAAACCTCTTGTTTAACCCTACCTCCCATCAGGCCCTTTCACCCTCTAGCTTCAAAACCTACTTGGTATAATGATCACCAAGTGTGTGCTTATCATAGGACACTAGGCTATGATACAGAGAACTAAAAAACTCTCCAAACCATCATCCATTAGTTTTATGATGAGGATGATTTATTATCAGATGAACCTCATATCAGCCCCATACTAATTCAACCACCAAACATACCTACCCATCACTTGCCTACTCCTCCACTCTCACCCCAGAGTGAAGATGAATTTGACCAATTCTCTAGCTCAACCTCTTCTTCTATCCATATTATCAACATGGTCATAAGAGAACATCAAAAAGATAAGGGTATGGCTAAGGTGTCTATTCTTTAGATATACCCCTCTTCAAACTCCGAACCAATCTTCACCCAACCATCTCCATCTTTGACCAAACCCAAGGTGTCTATCTTAGGTGCCTCCCAATCTAGCCCCTCAGAATCCATCAAGAGAGTTATCCTTAAGCAAATTCATCAAGCACCAATGAATATGAGTTTATATGAGTTGATCTCTACCTCTCACCATCACTGCCAAACACCAATAGAGGCTTTACAATCCAATAACTTTAAACCTGAGGACCCCTAACCTCTAGCTACCTTTATTTGTGCCCATCAAATTTACAACCTTTTTACCTTCAAGGATTAAAAAATATCTTCCATCCACCCTAAGGACCCAAATCCTCATCTCTTTATCACTTCCTACACCAGAAAAACCCACATCAAATGGGTTGATTGATGGGGGAGCTAGTATTAACATCATCTCATCTCACACTTACAACCAACTCAACCTACTAGATAATGTTATGTCTAAATCCTCAACCATCCTTCATTCCTTCAATGATACAATGGCTAGTACATTGGGAACTATCATCCTTCATATCCATGTATGACCCACACACTCCCCAAACTATTCTATGTTGTATAAGGTGAATTCCAATACATCATCTTGTTGGGAAGACCTTGGATTAATTTCATGGGTTACATTCCCTCTACCCTCCACCAAAGAATTAAGTTTGAGCACAAAGGCTAGGTCATCACCATCCAACTAACACAAGTCCTTTCTTGACATGCAATATGACCTACCACCCTAATAATGTCCTCATACCTCTATCCAGTACACCCTCAGTAGCTCAAACCCAACCTTTAACTACCAAAGTGGATATTATATCCCCTTCTACTAATGAGGCATTAAATAGTTACTCTATACCTTCATACCAAATCCCTATCATAGACTCTTTTAAGTCCATGTTCCATCATCTTTCACTGGGGGAGTATCACCTTTTAGCACTGGATGCTTTCCTTACTCCTCACGAGTACATGCAACTTATCAAATGGCTAGGATATAACCCCAATGTCAAAATTATCATTCCCTTTAGACCTCGACACTATCAGAGCCATTTTGCCTATTGGGGATTCAATAAATTATTTAGTGCTCCTACTACCTCTTTTCCACCTCGACCATTCACTACTAATTTTTCTTGCCTAGACAAGCTAAGCTTTTCCAAGATATACCTCCATCAGCATGCCAAGAAAGGATTTGGTCTTGAGTGATATGAGCAAGGTCCATATGAACTGGTCACCATCAAAACTAGGAATCCATATGAAAAATAAAGACTTGGTTTCATCTTACCCAATAAAAACTAAATTAAAACATATACCACTACCATTGTTGAAGAAGATACCCCTTTCTGACTGACCTCTCCCCTACCCATGTGTGAGGATGATGACATCATCCCACCTAAATTTTTTTTCATCAACATGATCAACCTTAGACCTTTAACTTATCAAAAGAAAGGGGAGACCATAACCATCCAGTTAACCCATCCTGAGACAATAAGAGAAGATTTTCCTACCATTAACACCATTCAGTGTCATGATGATGATTATATCCTCACCTACCTTAGTTCCCTAGATTCTTTGATCCAAAAATCCCATCCTCCCAAGACGTAAACTATGTTTAATGAATCCACCATGGATATTAACTTGGGCACTCTAGATAACCTCTGTATTGTCAAACTAGGCTAATCATTAAACATTAAAGAACTCTAGGATTTATCCTCTTTCCTCTAAGACCATAACATGTCATTCACTTGGTCTTATAGTGATATGCTTGGAATTAACCCTAGCAGTGCTACCCATTACATAGTCACTCATTGTGATGCAAAACCTGTCAAGCAAAATATTTTATGCATGTATCCTTACATAGCCCTTCTCATCAAAAAAGAGCTTTAGTGTCTCCTATCTATCAACTTCATTCAACCTATTGATTAATCCCAATGGGTCTCAAATGTTTTACCTATCACTAAAGCCACATGATGACTATGCATTTGTGTGGACTTTTATGACCTCAACCTCACCTACCACAAGGACGACTTTCCTCTACCTAGCATCAACCAATTTGTTGATCTTATGACTAGCTAGGAGATGTTATCTCTCATGGATAGGTTTTTAGCTTATAATCAAATCTTAATTTCTCTTGAAGATCAACAAAAACCCACTTTTACCACCCCTTGGGGGATCATTTGCTATAGAGTCATTCCTTTTGAGTTAAAAAATGTTGGTGCAACCTACTAACATGCCATGACCTACATTTTTCATGACCTTATCCATAAGATTGTGGAGGACTATATGGATGACATTCTCAAAAAATCCAAACTTTGAAAGGATCACTTGGCCATTTTAAGATCATCTTCAAGTGAATTATCCACTATCATGTCTATCTTAACCCCAAAAAATGCATTTTTGGGGTCTTGTCAGGAAATCTTCTTGGTTTCATTATCTCCATTTATAGAATCAAAGTCGATCTTGCCAAAATCAAAGAAATCTTAGACATGCTTCCTCCTACCAAACTTAATCAAATTTGAAGCTTGTAAGGGAATCTTTAGTCCATTCATCATTTCATTTCTCAGCTTTCAGATTTGTGCCAACCCTTCCATCACCTTCTGAAAAAGGATGTGTCTTTCAAATGGAATAGTGATTTCCAAAAGGCCTTTGATTCACTCAAAGAGTACCTCTTATCTCCACCTTTCCTTACCCCTCCTAAGGATGACCAACCCTTTTACCTTTATATCTCTACCATCAACTATTCCTTAGGGGAAATGTTGGCTCACTGAGATGAATATCATAGAGAAAAATCCATGTATTACATTAGTTTCATGTTTGTATAATATGAGACTCAATACACTCATACTGAGAAAATTTACTTAGCTTTAGTCTTTGTGGCCACCAAACTTCACCACTACCTTCTTAATCATAAAGCCTATGTCACTAGCAATACCAACCCACTCAAGTACATACACTCCAAGCCATACCAAAACTAGCATATGGCCAAGTGGCTCATGCTCTTAGCAGAGTTTAACCATAATTTACTTTAACAAAAGTTAATTAAAGGGTAAGTAATTATTGACCAGTTAGTTGAAGAACCTTTAGTGGATAACCAATCTCCTCCTCTTGAGTTCCTCGATGAGTTTATCATGGTTCTATCTCAAGTGGATTTCACCTATCAAGTCACCATGTTTTTTGATGGATCCAAATGTCAATGTGGTGGGAGAGTAGGTATCATCCTTATCTCTTTTGATGGTGAACCCCTCCCTTTGTCCTTCAAGCTTGATTTTGAATGTAACAACAATATGGTTGAGTATGAAGCCCTAGTGATAGGCCTTCAAACTACCTTAGCCTTAAAATTTAAAATGATCAATATATTTGGTGACTCCCAACTTGTGGCCAATCAAATCAATGACTCTTACTAGTGTAAGAATGATATGATTCAATAGTACAAGTAACTAATTGAGAAAATCTTATCATCATTTAAACACTACCACATCTAATTAATCTACCAATAAGTTCACTGACACCATGGCTTCCTTTACTTTTAAAATACTATTTACACCCTCAGACTCTAAGTTATCTATCATATTCATAGGATTACCCAACCTGACCTTTAGTATCATCAAACCTTTGACTACCTTAACCTTGACATAGTTCCTTCTGGCCTCTCTAGAAATGTTCAAAGAGAATTTATCTAGAGCATCTCTCACTATACCATTATGGGAGGAATTATTTACAACAATGGCTCTGATGGCCTCCTCTTTTATTACACATGTAGTCAAGAATCTTCTCATGCTATCAAGTAAATGCATGATAGAATTTATGGGGGTCACTTTAATGGCCTCTCTCTAGCTAAGCGCATCCTTTTCCTCAGCTATTATTGGCCTACCCTTAACCAAAATTGTTGTGATTATGTGAAAAAGTGTGTTAAGTGATAATAACATGTTAATTTACATCATGCACCTAGCCATAGCCTTCATGTTTCTACTAATTTCTAGCTTTTTTCACAATGGGGTCTAGATCTTATTGATGAAATTAACCCTCATTCCTCATAGTGACACCATTATATTATCACCATGATCAAGTAATTTACCAAGTGGGTAGAGGCTATTCCTTTAGTCTTAACCAAAGCAGAGAAGATTGTTGACTTTATCAACCATCACATCATCTGTTGCTTTAGTGTTTCTCATAAGATTATCACTTATAATGGTAAGTCCTTTAAGAACAAGTAAGTCCAAGGTCTATGTGATGCATTCAAAATTAAGTTAAGTTTATCCTCACCCTATCTCCCTCAAGCAAATGGATAAGTGAAAACCTCTAACAAAACTCTTAATAGGATGTTAACTAAAATGGTCAATGAATTTAGTCAGGATTGGCATTTACACATCCCTTTTACCTTATGGGCATATCATACTAGCATTAAAACCCATATGTGTGCTACCCCATTTTATCTTATGTTTAGAGTGGAGGTGGTCTTGACTCTATAAATATAAATACCCTTTCTTCATATATCTTTACAATATCTCTTTTCTGAGAGAGAGTACCACCAGTACCGTCTAGCCCAACTTGAGCTACTTGATGAGTGTTTCCTAAACAAACCTCACACATCTTCATATCTACAAAGAGCATATCAAGCATGCCTATAAAAAACAACTTAAAGTGTGGGAGTTCAATATCAAAGACCTCATCCTAAAGGAAAATCAACATGTCACTAATATGGAGAAAAACAAGTGGGGCAAGTTTTATTTCAATTGGCATGGACCTTATATAATAACCCACAAGTATGGATCAAGAGCTTACTGGTTATCTTCTTTCAAAGGCCACCTAAATCCTAATCCCCTCAACACTTTTCATCTATGCCCATTCTTTTGTTGAAAATGATTGAGTCCACTTTTTGTTTAACTTAAGCTCATCCCTTATTATCCACCCACATTCATCTCCCTACTTTAGGGGAAATCAATTAAACATGAATAATGTGATTATCTGTCATAGTCATAGCCTAATATTGAACAATGGATACCATAGCTCTAACCATGGCATGGTTCTCACGGTACTTTTGACTCCTTTTTAGGGTGGATCCCCATAATCATTTTCACCTAAACCTCTTTACATTTAACCAACCTTCTTGTAATTTTGGTTTTATCTCCATAAAGGTGAACCACTAAGTCAGCCTAAGCAAGTCTATGTCAAGTAAAATCAAACCAAAATTAAAAAATCCTAATTGCTAGCAATCATGGGTCAATCCTAACATTTGTAAACTATTCCCTTGAAGGATAACTATTGAAAATTTATTTTAAAAATTGCTAAAATAAGGTAGACTACTCTCTCAAAGGATAACTACCAAAAGAATCAAATAAAGAATATAAACTTAGAACACTCCCTTGAACGATGGTTGAGTAAAGCATTTGTCAAAATCATATAAATCACTTGGAAGCTTCCCACATCGACCAACTTCCCATTTAAACAAATCATCAAAAGATCCATTATCACTATCACAAATAATAGAAAACTAATATTGAAAGCCACAATCAACTCTCAAATAGCAACATAAGGTAGAAGCCACAATCAAATTTCACAAGTAAAATTCCTACATCAATCAGTCTACATACCTTGGTATATAATTATTTATACTAACTCTTTGGATACCTATGAAAGAGGCATGCTAGTCTCATGTGAAGGTTTCATTTCCACCCATCTCTCTTGTACACAAGGGATTTTGAGATTACTCAACAACATGTGGCGAAAACACCTTTTTAAACTAGTGATCACCCATGTGAAGCATTCAAAGGGCTTATGTTCATTAAGCCAATCTAACTTTGGGTCTATTTTTATCCCTTGTCAACAAAGAAACATAGTGCTCTTTGTTTATGCTATTATGACTAGTTGATACTTTCATTATGTCATTTTGTATCTTGATTATATTCTTTGTTCCCCCATCTAGTGTTGTTAATTAACCTACCTTATGTGTTTTAGCATAAACATTAATAATAAGTATAACCATGGCTAAAAATCCTCATAATCAGAAGCATAATCATAACCATCTGCATTACTATACCATACATGATAATAACATCCATAAGCAATAAATTCAATATTAGCATGTCTAAACATAAAAAAATCCAAAAAACATTAGCATGTCATAAGCATAATCATAAAAACAACCATAACCATGACCAACATCATCAATTAATTACATCCATAAGTAATATAAACATCACATCATAAGTAATAAACAGTAAATGTTAATCATCACACCATGAGCAATAAGCATAAACATCAAACCATAATAACCATATGCATCAACAATAAACAAGACATAGCTCATGAGTCTCATAAACATCATAGTGTGTACACATAAATGATACATGTAATAAATCTCTCTCTCTCTCTCTCTCTCTCTCTCTCTCTCTCTCTCTCTCTCTCTCTCTCTCTCTCTCTCCTCTCTCTCTCTCTCTCTCTCTCTCTCTCTCTCTCTCTCATGTACATCTTGCATCATCGGCACATAGGCTAATATCAAAAATCAAAACATGTACATATATCATGTCATGTATCGTACCCCTGGGGCACTGCTACCATTGGGTCCTCTTACTCCAATACCACTACTACCAGGTGCTATTCCTCCTAGAGTTCCATGTACCTACCCACTAACTATAGATGGACACTATCTTAGATTAGCCATAGTTAGACCACTTGTTAGATTAGATCTATACTTCCCCCCATTTGAGCTCATTCAAATACTATGCTAGAACAATAACCTTGTAATATTTTAACTACTTTATTGTAGCTAGGTATCAGGCTATAAGAGTGAAACCTAGTGGCATTCCCTATTCTACCACTACCCCTAGCCTCTACCTTAGGTTATCCCTTTCCTAAGTCACTAAACCAAGGGTTGTCCTCACTTGATCTCTCTTAGTTGTAACAAATGAAACTTGACCCTATAACATGACAACTTAGCCCTATAATATGGCCACCTATCCCTATAATCTTGTGATCTAGGCCTATGCAGCTACCAGTGCTACTTATAAATTTACATCCTGACCTCTACCCTACAGTTGTGCACCTTCTAGATCCATTTTCATGGGCTACTAACCTCCATCACCCCACCTAAAATCATCTACTACATAAAAGGGCTGGTACTATGTCACATATCGATCAATAAAATTGGCATCATCTATAGTTGCTCTGGCTAGCAACTCGTCATGATCTATTACTACATCCTATGGCTATGGCTCCAAAAGTAAAATATGTGTATCCTCTTTCCTATACCTCTAAGGAGAAGCTAGAATCTCTTGTATAAGACCAAACTCTCACCAAACTTGATCAAAGGGGATAAACTTTGTCTCCCCCTCTCACCACCCATATATCCATCACTAACTCTATAATGATAAAGTATGGTAACTATATTGGACCCACCTATGCCAACCCACATATGGCCTCTAGACCACATCACCTACTACTAGACCATCCAAAGCATCTCTAAACTAGTTTATATCCTTGGCACCTCCACCTGTTCCCATCAAATCATAATCACCTCTCCATCACACAAATCCCATTATGAAATGTTCCTAGGTGTATCCATCACATGGTAACCCTAGTGACCTCAAAAACCTAAATATGCTTGTATGCCCAATAATAAAGCATGAAGCCATCTTCTATGAGTTTTGAATTCCCAAAGCCCCCTATAAATTTAAACTACCAAAATAAGAGCCCACCCAAACATAGTCCTACCTAGCATCATCTCCACTAATACTCCCAAGAATAGATATGGAAAGTGACCACTATTCAAATTTGGTAATGCAAAACAAGACACCACTATCATCATCATAGTCATCAAACATCAGTCCCTTGGAACCTTTTGATATAAGGGCCTATAACTAAAGTCACAAAAAA
The DNA here is from genome assembly GCA_037957365.1 of Torreya grandis. NCBI lineage: Eukaryota > Viridiplantae > Streptophyta > Pinopsida > Cupressales > Taxaceae > Torreya > Torreya grandis. Next base: position 118,660 of record JARHVA010006075.1, on the reverse strand, counting down.
TAAAACTTGACATGTACCTAATCCTCTCCATCTAATAACTCCATATGATAATCCTGCTTCTCACTCTCAATATTGTAAATCAATTCCCCTTGAATGCATAACCAAGTAATCCTATGTACATCCTCTAGTAGGATGTTGATCTCTCCCAGTGGCAAAAAAAATTTGTTCATGGTTGGGTCCCATCTCTCAATGAGAGCCATGATCATAGCCATATCCCATTATAGATGTTGATAATAGAACATGGACCCAAGGCTAACCTCTTCCATGTGCATCCACATAGCCATGGCTATCCTATCTTGAAACTCAACAAAAATCCTTGGGACTCAATCCATTATCTAGATATGGTCCAATGATTGCAAAGTAATCACATTAACATGCACACTTACTTTTCCAAATTGAGATCAATACCAACCTACACACACCTTCTTCAAATTATTCCAAGCTAACAGAATAAACACATCTACAACATTAACTCTAGCATTTAACCAAACATCTACCCTTACACGCATAATTCTCACCACTCTACCCAACAAACTATTTTACAATATCAAACTTACTTAGCAATTACCCTACCTTAACCTATCAAACAACACGTAATGTTATCCAACAAATCATTCCTACATCAAGACTACCAACCTATCAGTTTACACACCATTTGCCTTAAACCTACACTTGACATTTCAATTTATAAACACAAACACCATTTTAAACTAACCTTCCCTAAAACACTCGATCACCATCAATTCATCTAACCATCGATGGTCTAGCGACCCTTTTTGCCTTGGGGTTTGACCATCGATGGTCAAGATGATTGTTGACTGTCAAGTTGAACACCAATAGTCATTATGTGTGACCATTAGTGGTGAAACCCTAATTCTTCCTTACCTCCAAATAATACCAAAAATAACAAAACTAAGAAACTAAACTACTAAAAACTATCCTACATCCCACCCCAACCCAAATCCTTCACCAATTTCAAATTTCATTAGTTAAATTTCCCTAATTTACCAAAATAAAAACCTAGGTCAAAACCCCTCAAAAACCTACCACACCCAATTTCAAAAATAATAACTAACATACCCAAATTTGATTTTAACAATGACCAAAATCAACTAATCTACAATCTTAATACACCCCCTACCTCATTCCTCAATTACTATCAAGGTCAAATCCCATGTCCTACTACTCGATCACATCTCCATCTACCCTACATGATTGGTCTTAGCTAAATCATGCTCAACCAATCCACAATTGACAACTCAACCACACACCCAGTCAAACAATCAACCAACTAAATGACAAAGTACAAAATCCCTAATACATGGAAAGTTCAGAGTCAACTCATCAAAAGTGAAAATGAAATTTCATTTTACTTTTTATATTTTAAATTTTTAGGGTTTCCCCTTGACCATCAATGGTTAGGGCAATTTTTAATGGTCAAACCTGGGAACTCCTAACCGTTGATGATCAAGGTCTCACACTTTTTTATTTTAGGCACTTATACCTACATGCCAACTTTCAAGATCATCTACTCTCCCCTAAACCAAAACTTGAAATTTTTTAGAGATCAACCTTCTCCACCCACCCATTAGACCATGTCCACCTCAATGTTAGCTATTTTTTACTTGAACTATTGCATATTTTTATGATGACCCTACTTGGTATTTTTGACCACACTGACCATTTTTTCCATGTTGACCATTTGAAATTGTACCACCTAGTACACAACAACACCATTTATGTTTTTTAATAAGAGCACTTCCTACCTCAAATACCTAGAAAAACACCAAACCTATCTAGAATACTTGATAGGAATAACTTTATCAGCTATGCCTAATGTTGTGGCTTGATTACCCCATTACCAGTCCTTCTAGAACCAACCTTATTTTTAACAACTATGGTAACTTTAGTCTTTACACTATCTTAGCTATCACACTTAGTCACATTTTATTTTCATGTTTGCATCTCGAATGCCCAACCACCTTTTGTTACCACCTCATGTCTTACCATGTACTGATTATCAAACCCTGCCTTAGTTTTACCTCATCAAATCCTAGTTTGAGGGGGAACACCTCCTCCCATAATAGAGGCAATTAGACCTTTGACTAGTACTTTTTTTTTGTTTCATAATTTGTTAATTTAAAGCCGCATAACAAAAAGGGGGAAAATATAGATATCAAAAATCTGCACACCATGATTTTGAATGTCATAATTCCCCTGGACTATCCTAGGAACCCCTTGGTACCAATATCACCTCCTAAACCCTAATCAACCTAGCGTGTAGTCAATTTAACTTAAATGGCTCAACCTTTCCTTCTAGCACTTTTTACCCTTCACACTCAATCTGACCATTGACAGTCAGGTCACACCACCCCAACTAAAATCATGAAGACTACCCACCTTATTTTTCTAAAAATAGATTGCCTAATTTCAATTACAAGCCATTACATGGATGAATTAATTTTGGAAATCCAAGTTCATGTGTTATTGTAACTCTCTCACCTTGCCTATAAGACAAAGGAGTAAAGAGGTGAAATCCATCTATAATTTTTATTAAGAGCTTGTGTATCTAGAAGTTTTTTCTTGTAGGTCAATTACCATCAACAATCCAATGATCTATCAATCATATTAGAGAGTAAACTTGTCACCACCTCTCCATCAAGCCTTTAGGTATCATTATTCTATTGAAATCAAGCTAGATTCTACCAATAGACTAGCTACTCAACCATCCACTCAATCAAATTCTAATAAGACAAGTATTTGATTCTTAGTATTTATTTACTTTATTTCCATTTCACAACCAACCCAAGCCTTACCCACCTCTCAAAATCCATCTTTCGGATCTTGTCAATTAGCAATTTATCAACCCAGATTCCATACACAGTAACCATCAATAATTGTCTCAATTGTTGATGGTGTATCCAAATTTTGACAACCAACTCAACTACCAATGGTCACCTTAACCACTAATGATCACCCCAACCACTGATGGTCATTGTGGCATAAAAAACTAGTAAGCTAATTTCACCAACTTACACCTAATAAAACCTAATTTTTTATGTTCTTGCCTATTCATGGATCCCTTTCTAATTTTTTAAAGCATACCCTAACACCTTAACACTAATTTTTATTAGTTCATTGCTAATTTATTAATTTCTAGCATATTTATTATCAAGCACTCATGTATTCAATTTCATTACTTTTGATTTATTGATGTAAGTACCCTTCTTTTCTATTTATAAACTTAATTATTTAAAACACATGGATTGACAGCCCCTAAAAAAGCTCTTACTTTCAAGATCTAGCTATCGTTAGGAAATCCACTCAGCTATCTATCTAATTAATAATTTTTTTTAGTGCTTTCTTATTTGTAGGTCATCCTCCCTAGCCATAGAGAAGCTCTTCACAAACTTTTGATTTTAACACATGCATTATCAATCAGGTTTTTTAACCATACCTTTACTTGGTTTCTCTTTCCAATAATAAGCATAAATTCATCAAAACATTCTAAGAACACCTCTTCCCATAATCAAGGCAATAAAACCTTCAACCAACACTCCATTTTTGTTTTATATCTTGTTAATTCAAAGCTACATAACAAAAAGGGGGAAAATGTAGACATAAAAAATCCACACACCATGATTTTGAATGTCATAATTCCTATGGACTACCCTAGGACCCCCTTGGGACCAATATCACCTCCTGACCCCTAATCAACCTAGCCCATAGTCAATTTAACTTAATTGGCTCAACCTTTCCTTTTAGCCCTTTTTATCCTTCACACTCGGTTGTTGATGGTCACCTTGACTATCGACGGTCAAGGTTTTACCATCATAACTAAAAGCATGTAAACTACCCACCTTGCTTTTCTAAAAATATCCTATCTACTTCTAGTTTTGAGCCATTATATGGATGAGTTAATTTTGGAAAGCCCAATTCACATGCTATTGCAACTCTCTCACCTTGCCTATAATAAAGAGGAGCAAATAGGTGAAATCCATCTGTAATTATTATCAAGAGCTTGTGCATCGAGGAGTTTCTTTCTTGTAGGTCAATCACCATCAACAATCCAATGATCTAGCAATCATATTAGAGAATCAAATTACCACCACCTCTCCATCAAGCCTTTAAGTACCATTACTCTACCGAAATCAAGCTATATTCCACCAATAAACTAGTTGCCTCAATCATCCACTTAATCAACTTTTGGTAAGACAAGTACTTGATTCTCAGTATTCATTTATTTTATTTTCATTTCACAACCAACCCAAGCCATACCCACCTCTTAAAATCCATCTTTTGGATCTTATCAATTAGCAATTTATCAACCTAGATCTATACACAATAATCATCGATGGTCTGTCTAACCATTGATGGTTAGCTCAATCACTGACAGTCACCTTAACCATTGATAATCATCCCAACTACCAATGATCATTATGGAATCAAAAAATAGAAAGCTAATTTAACCTACCTACACCTAATTAACCCTATTTTTTTGTTCCTACCTATTCGTGGACCCCTTTCTAATTTTTTAAAGCATACCCCAACACCTTAGCACTAGTGTTGATTAGTTCATTATTAATTTAATCATTTATATCATATTTCTTAGCAAGCACTCTTGTATTCAATTTTAGTACTTTTGATTTATTAATACAAGTACCTTTCTTTTTTGTTTATAAACTTAATTGTTTAAAATGTGTGGATTGGCAGCCCTTAAGGAAGCTCTTGCTTCTGGGATCTAGCTATTGCTAGGCAATCCAATTAGCTATCTATCTAATGAACAAGTTTGTTTTAGTGCTTTATTATTTTTAGGTCATCTTCCCAAGCCAAATAGGATCTCTTCATAATCTTTTGATTTCAACGCACGTATTATCAACTAGGTTTTTCAACCATACCCATACCTAGTTTCTCTTTCCAATACTAAGTAATAATTATTTGAAATAATCAACTAGCTCATCTCACAATAGATGAGTAAGACATTGAGTTACAAGAAATCTTAAGGTCAAATTATATGTAAATGGGAATATAATTATTTTGAAATATTTACATAAAAAGTAAGTGTATTATCAAAAATATTGTATGATAGCATATTTTGCTTAATTTCAATTATATTATCATGTATCTTTTAAAGTTTTAAATTGAATTTTTTTTATGTTATTTGTTAAAAGTAGTTCATAAAAAGAATAATTTTCAAAGTGAAGGTATTGTTTCAAAAAAATTACCATGAAGAATTCAATAAGATATTTATTAAGCATAAAACCTATTATATTAATACAATTCAAAAAGAGTTCAAAATTTCCTACCATAATGTAATGATAATTGAAAAAAATGTGGTATATTACACTTAGGAGTATGATGAGGCATATGAGGGTAAGGTTGCATCATTAGTTGGTATTTTTTTGAATATTTATAGGTGTCTAAGCATTTATGAAAAATAATTATAAGAAATGTACATGAAAAATGAGGATTAGGAGAGGTAAAGGCTCCAAATTCTAGGAGTAAATGCATCTACATGGAACAAATTATGCAATAATTGGCTAAAATAGATAATAAAACATGATGCAGGTAACTTTTTAAAAAGATATGGCCTATCATTATTTATCATTTGTTTATATTTATTAGTTATCTTTTTTAAATTAAAAAATTAACATGGGGATTAGAAGTAACCAAAAAAAGCCCCAAAAATATAGATTGAGTCAACAAACATTGATTACTCATCTTTTAGGTCAAATGAGTGTAGATCAAGCTACATGTAAATCTATAGATTTATTTTGATATAATATCTACTTTTTAATTATAATTGAGACCTTAGTTTAACATTTACATTTTACTCTAGGATAAATTCTATGAGTTAAGGTCCACTAAGGAAGTTTTAAAGAACTTTATATCCTTTGGATGGAATAGAAATACATTCAACATCTTAGCTCATTCTATTGGGTTTGTGTTAGTAAAAAACTAGCCATTGTTAACTTTATAAAAAGTGGTCAATGTTTGACACTAGGATAAACAAACTAAGACTAACTCACATTGAAAAAATGTAACAATATAATGATATAATTCACATTATGAGAAAAATATCAAAATCAACCCTCTTTCATTACAAATCTCTTCATGAGATATCACTGTGTCACATGATCTCTCATAAATGAGAGGAGGAGATGCTTGCATTTATAAAACCTAAAGACCCTCATAAATGAAGTAGTTGACCTAGAATCATAATTTCAAGTGGTCGTATAAATATAAGTGGTTTTATAAATGAAAGTGGTTTCTCATCATCATCTATGTGGTGTGAAAATTAGACTTTAATGCTAGTTTCATATTCTAAATTTGATTACAATAAAACTCAAGGAAATTAGACAAAGTAAACTTAAGCACTAAGGTATTATTATAAATTTACACCAACACCCCCCTCAAGTGAAAATTAAGGAGAAATATAAAAAAGAGGCTAAAACTCTAAAATGGGTCCTAAAAATAGAGACTTGATTAAGTACCCATGTACAATGAAATAAAAAGGTTACTTTAATATATATATATATATATATATATATATATATATATATATATATATATATATATATATATGTATATGCCATAAGGATCTCACCCAAAAAGTAGTAAAATAACATAGAATATATTCCAAAAATAGTGAGATGCACCTCAAGGATCTCACCCCAAAAATTAGTTAACATCTCCCCCTTAATTTTGAATTGAATGAGGTTAATAAGAAAATTTAGAACAATAAGTTTGCATGAAACTAGGAGATACACCACAAGGATCTCATCATTAGTGTTGATAAATCTATCACATGGATCTATGAAGACACCAAAAATTAATAAGATTTTGGGTACACTAGAATCATCCCTCCATAAAGATAAATGTATCTATTGAAGAAGCCATCAAAATATGATATTTACTCTAGGAAGGAACACTACTAAGTAGTATGAATTATGTGCAAAAGATGCAGTTAAAAAAAGGAGTAACCACATCGATAGATTCCATATAGGGATTGCTAAAGATATCACCATAACCGATCATCAATCCATCCCAAAAGAACACAAATGGTGAAATACAATACCTACATGTGATTTGGTTCCCTATATAAAAATAACACATTCAAAGAAATATGAATTTGATGATGTGTTCAGAATCGCATGCCTAAACAAATAAAAATTAGGTATCTCATGCCTAAGTGAAGGGAAAGGTCTCATAAGACTTAAAAAATTAATAACATATCTCTCATGATAGAGTGAAGGCTAAGGTATATCTCATTTGTAATATAATCTAAAGATGACTTAGGAATCTCATGCTTGAGTATAGAGTCTGAATAAATCTTTTATGAATAGATTGAATGCCTAGATTTAAAAGATTTATGCCACTTGATGTCCTATAGAAGTGTATATGCAAAAATTGGTAAATTTAGTGTGACTTGTGACACCTATCCCATAGGTCTCTTTTACTTGATTTCATGACCCTCATATGCATATTTTCATTAATTCCCAATCATCTATATCCTTCCAAACATAATCTCAGCTGTGCCAAACTCCTCTTTCCATGATAGATCTATCCCCCTAGGTCCCATCAGCTTAGGACTATAGTGCCCATCTTAGACTATAGCATCTGACCCTAAGGTGTCTTATTTTTTATGCTTCTATCTAATCACATTTTGATCCTAAATGGTCATTTCATTTTGGTTATTGTCCTCCTTGTTAGCCTAATGTGAATACATTTGACCCATGATCAATAGATCCCTATAAAACCCTATTCAAAGTTCATTTAAAATGGGTTGATAATTATCACTAAGAAAGTAACAATACAAGCAAGACTACTCAAGTGATCTTCCCTATTCTCTATAGATAGCTAGCCAATACACTTACAAGCTTATCCAAATCCTTACACCAGTCCCTAGCCACCTCAAGCACATCTAGTTTAGAATTTTTCATATTCATACACACTATTGCATAAAGCACATCAAGTGGGAGAAATACATATGGCTTGATCCCTCTTCAGAGTATTGGTATGTAGGCAACATGCCCACACAAGGGGTGTGGATACACATTCAATGAATATTACACACACTAAGCCCCCCTCTTTCTCAAATTGGTCAAATCACAATGGAGTTTGGGGTTTGAAGATAAAATCAGCTCTATAGGGAGTTCCATAGATATCTAACAATTGAAACTTCATAGGTAGGGTCTCATAGACATAACGAATAAAACCCAAAAAGTTTAGGTCTCTTAGACAATAGGGGTAAGAGAGGAGTATAGTACCAGAGCCTAAGGTGTCCTCTTTTTGGCACTCTTTTACAATCATAAAAAGAAGGCTAGATCTTGATTTGTAATAGTGTCTCATTCTTACACAGTGAATTTCAGCCTCTCTCTCAATCGTATCAGTTAGTTTCTAGCTAAATCTTGTTTTCTTTCCCTTATTGCTATTTTTAGAAAAGTTCAAATTGCAATCAAATTATACAAATTAGTAGATTAATAATTTTATATTTATTTATAGATTTTACTATCCAAACCCTTTAACTAAATTAAGAATAATACACTAATATTCCCAAAAAGGTTAAATAATTTGGTGAACCCAACTTACTTCAATTGTGCATAAAACCCCTAGAAACCCTATGGTAAATTTCCTACTAATTTTTTTACTATATTTTTTTGATTTTTTACCTGAATAATAAAATTAAAAATTATCATTAAATTTTTAAAAAAATTATTAATTTTAAAATAAATTTCTTTCAAACCCTAATTTCCTATACTAGGTCTTAGTATTTTCCCAGTAATTTTCCAATAATTTTTTGATTTTTTTACTAGCATATTAAAATAAAAAATTCACCTCAAATTTTAAAATTCAATAGTAATTTTCAATAATATTTATTTTTCAAAACCCTAGTTACATATACTAGGTCCCATTAAATCACAAATTTTCTAATAAACTCCTGATTTTTTACTTGCATATTTCACTTAGAAATTCACTTTCAAATTTCAAAATGACATAGTAATTTTCAAAATAATCATCTTTAAAACCCTAACTACATATATTAGGCCCCATTACTTCTTGAGATATTACTTTACATGTGTGAGAGCTTCGTGTCATTTTTATGTAATTTCTAGTTTATTATTTTTAGGACTTTACATTTCCTATATTCATTTTTTATCTTCTCTAGCACTTTGCCTTCTACAAATTATTGCAAAAAATTCAATCAAATTTAAATTGCTTTCCTACCTTAAAAATGGCCCAATACATCAATTTTGATGAAACTGATAAAAAGGAAATTCAATAACTTTTAACTAAAAAACCTGACATGTAAGATGAGATGCTTAAAATATTTCAAAAAGAACAACAAAAAGTGAACAATGGTCAATCTTCTCAAACCATAGAGTGACCAATTGTAAATTACACTATGGGGGCAACTATGTCTTAATAACCCCTTATAATAACCCAACCTACCTCTATGCCACTAGCGACAACTAGTGCATCTTTTTCTCCTGATGTGACAACCCTTGTGCAAGAGATAAGATCTCTTCAATCTAATGTGCTACATCTTGAGCAAGGTACCTCTATACCTATGTAGGATTTGAATTCTTTTTCTCTATTTCATAAACCATTGGAATGTCACATTGCTTCTACACCCTTACAACAAGGTTTTGTTCAACCCAAGCTTACTCTATATGATGGCAAGGGTGATCTAGAGAGACATTTGAAAGATTTTCATACAACTTACTTGGCCTATGTACCAAATGATTGGCTACTTACCAAGCTATTTCCATGGAGCCTAAAGGATTATGCTTTACAATGGTTCTACAGTCTACCAAATTAGTCAATCAATGCATTCAATTTGTTAGTTCACATTTTATAGCTCATTTTAGTATTAACATTAGTGATAAGTTTTCATATTCCCAAGTTGCACAATAGAAACAAAGGTCAAATGAACATCTCACAAATTATTTTCTTTGATATAAGACTATTTTGGCTAAGATGGCTAGCCACATGGTTGATCAAGAGTTAAAAGATCTCTTCAAATAGATCCTTCTACCATCTTTGCATGAATCAATTATTTTCAAAAGATTCTCTTCCTTCATTGAATTGTGTCACACACTAAAGGAAAGAGAAGTCAAACTGATTTTGATGGGTAAACTCAAGTATATAAGTATCTTAACAACAATAAATAATATTAACAAAAAAAATTCATATAAAGTCAAGGTCAATGATAGTAAGAGTCAGAATCAATTGAGAGTTAATGTGGATTTTGAGCCCCCTCAATGTGTGGTTTTATCAACACCTCCTTAGTGAACCTTTATCAATCTTCCAGTTTCTCTAGCTAGAGTTATATAATAGCTATTGAAATGTAACATCATATCTCTCCCTCTTATTTAGGAAGTTGACACAATAAAGCCTCTTCCATAGGGATATGATCAGCATGCATTTTGCAAGTTTCATAGGGCACCAAGCCATACAACAAATATATGCATTAGTTTGAGACACAAGATATAGGATTTGATAGATGGCAATCATATTGATCTTGGCACTTCAGTTGAGCCTCCTAAAGTAAAGAAAACACATGATAAAGCTTTGAAAATAATTTTAGATCCCTTTCCATAAAATTCTAAATAAGATATAGGAGACACATCAGGGGTTTACCATGCATATCATGCACATCCCCCACTAGATACATACAAGGAACCTTCAGTTAAGTTACATTCTTTGAGAAACATGATTGGTGTATACAATTCTAGAGTTCTATCTAGAACTTCCATCTCCTTCTTAGAGTAGGAGATCATCAAGGATGATTTGGATTATCATCCACTCCATATTATAACTTACATTCATAATCATCATATTCATAGTGTTCTCATAGACAATGGATCTAGTGTGAACATGTGCACTATGACATTACTATAACATTTGGGATATTCAAATTAGGATATTACCTTGATGAACATAATTATCAATGGATTTAGTGGCCACATAAAAAATTCATTTGGTGAGATTGTACTTCCTCTATAGGTTGGTCCAACACATATAGCCACACCATTTACTATAGTTCCTAGTGCAAGTGTTTTTTTGATATGTTACTTGGTTGACCATGGATTCAGAAACTTTGAGTAATACCTTCTATAGTTCATAGACGCATGAAAATAATTCATGTTAATCAGGTTGTTATAGTTGGTGGAGTTTCATATGAGTTATAACTCCCCACTTCAGAGCCTTCTACTATTTTTTAATCACCAATTTTAGGTTTTTCATCAAGTTTAGTTCTTCCTCTAGTTTATATTGAAACACAGTTGATGCCTCCATCACCATCATAAAGAGTTCATACACTTCCATAGAGGTCTCTTTTAAAGCAACCATGGTTTTAGGATTCTAAACAGCTTCAAGATACAATATTCACACCCAAGGTAGTATCATTGAGGTCTCATACCTCTACTCACAAAGCACATATTTAGAGAGCATATACTATGACTAGATGGGTCCCTAACATCCCTATAGTTGTTGCATCCACTTCCTAGAGTTACAGGGGGACCCCAGACTTGGTTTTCACTTTAAAGATTTTACAGAATTTACACATATATAACCTGTAGAGCCACAATCTTAGCATTTCAACCATGATTCATGATCATGCATGATTCCTCTCCTTGATACATGACACCATGATAGGGAATCTCCCATGAGAATCATTGATTAGTATCATCCTTTCCTAGCTTACATGTACATAGTTTCTTATGCTTGATTATACATAGCTTATATCAAAAATACAAAAACAATACAACATATCAAAAATAAAAATAAAACATCAAATATATCAAAATTCTAAAAACATTCAAATAAGTCAAAACACTAAAAACATTTTGATTGTGTGCATTATACATGCTTTACATTTCTACTACTATGCTAGACTTACATTTGCTATTTTATGTTATTATTTGTCAATTTATCTACATTACCATGCTTCACTTGATCTCCTTTGAGTGTGTACAATAATATCTAGCTCTTTGATTTCTTCACTCTACCCATTGAGGGGGTATCCTACTTATACATGCCTACACCATCCAAGTTATGCCATTTCTACACCACACACTCTAGTTATCATATTGATGTACATTAATTACTAGCTCACACAGATTACTCTATCGACATTCACTAGTATATAACACTTGTGTATTTCTTGGCATTTACCTAGTCTTGTACTCCATGTCTTGCATACTTTCATTTTTTGCTTTGATTAGTTAGATGTGATTGTATTTCTAGTTTTTACATGCTTTCTTTTCTTACTTAGCGTAGCTTGATGTGATTACATTTATTAATTCATGTTTGTCTTCTATATGTTCCTTAGGATATTTTATAATGTCCTTTACTTTTATTTTTGTGTGTACCTTAGGACATTTACTACTGTCCTTTGCTTATACTCTTCCATATGATTGTGGATTTCACACCAACCTTGCTTCTTCTAATTGTATGTGTATATGGCATTTGAACATGTCTTGTATGCTTGCCTTCCAATTTGAGTGACATATTCTCATGTCCCTTGTTTACTTAGCCACTCTTCTATGCTTCTTACTTCTTTCTTTATGTGCTTGTTTGATTCTCATTGTTTGAAATGGCATGATCCATATCATGCATTATCTTGTTATCTTGGATGCCATGATGAACTTCATGCCCATCCCTCCTTACCAATTGATAAATAACAACTAACCAAACTTCTAATTCTAGTTTAAATTCAAGTACATTGCACATACTATTGCATTATTATATCTATCTAGGCATACCCCTATTGATCTAATAATATCCTTCACAAACTATGTTATATCTTGAGATAGCTTGCTAATTATCATTGATTCATCATGTATTTCATAGCATAACATAGTTGCAACACTCTTTCTTCTGAGGCTAGTCATTACAAGGTATTCATTCTTACCATCAAAAGAGGGGGACAAACAGAGGTTTTTCCATAGAGATCAAAGCTCCTACTAATTGAAAAACTAGTTTCAGAACACTCAGAACAATAATTAGAGGTCAAACCATGTAGAACAAACAAGAAAAATAGTGATTATTATAGAATAATTATTAGTTTCAACAAAGGATAATAGTGTCAAACATGGATAATAGTGCCAAACACTAGGGAGTACTATTTTTGGTGCTCTTATCTAAATAGTAGAAAAACTAGATTTTATAGAAGCAAATAGAAAAGTAGGTTCAACTATAGTTTTGCACTTTTAGACTAGTTTAAAATCAATAGTTTTTAGTACACTTTTGCTTAAAGAGTATAGATATAGGAGGAATCATGTACAACATGATGGCTCTCACTTTTATTTATAGATATTTTAGTTGGTATAACTTCCAAATTAGAATCCATGTTCCAAACACCAATAATTGGGGGCAATATGCACATCACATTTGTTTTCTTTTTATTTTTGAGTTTAGCATATTACCTAAGTATTCTCAATAGTTGAGTGCCTTACTCCATTTGTAGGTGGTTGGCATCACTTTGGAGTGGCTTTCATTCAAGCCTAACCTCCACATTTTGGAATGACTTTCATATAAGCCTAGTGCCTAGTTTTGGAGAGGGTTTCATACAAGCCTAATCTCCATCTTTCAGAGTGGCCAAGAGTGACCTAGTTTCTAGAATACATTCAGATATCCACACCAACATTATCAAACTACAAAAAGATTATGGGATTCAAGATCCATCTCATACAACACACATTTCATACTAGTATCAGTTTATAGCTTCACTTTATAGGGAAATGATGGAGCCAAAGGACTAGCTAGCCTTTGTATTCTTGAGCCACATTTTTAGAGGGATAGGACACATAGTCTAAAAATTGATTAGTGCATGCATGATCATATAAATTCACTTAGTAGGTGATGATGGATCCAAAGGGCCAACCTTTACATTCTTGAGCCACTCTCAAGGAATTGAGCACTCAGTTCTATTCATGATATTACTCTTAGTACAACATCATCTAGCATCATTCAACATCATAATAGGTTTTGTATTAGTTTGCATACCTGATGATGTGTATTCATTCCTTTCTCTTCCTCTCTCTCTCTTACCCAAATTTATATGTTCTTATTTTATATATAATATATCTGGTAAGAACTAATCTACTTTTTATTTTATCTTAAAGATTCACACTTCATAGTGTGTTCTCTCTTTGCACACCCAACATCACAACAGTTTCATGAGCTTTACCCTTATAGGTAAGTTTATGTACACTTTCTATTTTTTATTTATCCTAGTATTTCACTTTGTTGCATCACTAAAATAAAAGGGGGGGGGGGGTAAATTTAGTCATATAAAATATGAAAATTGGTAACTTCAATGTGACTTGTGACATCTATCCCATAGGTCCCTCTTGCTTGATTTCATGACCTTTATAGGCATATTTTCACTAATATTTAGTCATATGTAGCCTTTCAAAATTGATCCCAACTGAGTTATACTCCTCTTTATATTATAAATCCATCCCCTTAGGTCCCATTAGCTTAGGACCATATAACCCAACTTGGACTATAGTGTCAGACCCTAGGGTGTCTAATTTTTGGTGCTCCTATCCAATCACATTTTAAGCCCAAATGGTCATTTTCTTCTAGTTCCTATCCTCCTTATTGTCATCCTAATGTAAATACATTCAACTCATGATCAATAGATCCCTATAAAATCCCATTCAAAGTTCATATGGATGGGGTTGGAAATTATCACTAAGCAAGCAAGAATACAAACAAGACTACTCAAGAAATCTTCCCTATTCTCTACATAAAACCAAATAATACACTTACAATATTATCCAAATCCTTACACCAGTCCCTAGCCACCTCAAGAAATCCAATTTAGCATTTTGCATCTTCATACACACTATTTCACAAAGCACATCAAGTGGGAGAACTGCATATGGCTTGATCCCTCTTCAAAGTATTGGTATGTAGGCAACATGCCTACATAAAGGGTGTGGATACATGTTTAGTGAATATTACACACATTAAACCCCCCTCTTTCTCAAAATTGGTCAAAGAAAAATGGAGTCTAGGGTTTGAAGACAAAATTAGCTCTACAAGGAGTTCCAAAATTAGCTCTATAGAGAGTTTCATGAACATCCAATAATCAAAACTTCATAAGCAAGGTCTCTAAGACACAATGAACAAAAGCCAAAAAGGTTAGGTCTCCTAGACAATAGTGGCAGAAGAGGACTAAGTTCCAAAACCTAATGTGTCCTATTTTTGATGTTCCTATCCAATCATAAAATAAAGGTTGGATCCTAATTTGTGATAGTGTCTCAATCCTACACAGTGAATTACAGCCTCTATCTTAGTCGTATCAGTTAGTTTCTAGATAAGTCTTGTTTTCTTTCCCTTATTACTATTTTTAGAAAATATCAAATTGCAATCAAATTATACAAATTAATAGCTTAATAATTACATATTTATTTACTGATTTCACTACTCAGAGCCTTTACCTAAATTAGGAATAATTCACTAATATTCCCAAAAAGGTTAATTCACATACAAAAAATGGTACCAAACTCATAAAAATGTTCCCAAAAAAGAAGTGGAAGAACATGCTCGATAGGAAACACCATGGTGAGTAATCCATTGAACAAGATAGATGGGTGACATAAAAAATTATTCATGCTTTCTAATACCTCTAATAGAATAACCCATGGTGTATAAAATGTGAGAACTAAAACAAATATTATTCTCCTAAAATGAAGTAAAAACATCAAAATTATGATAATCATAAGTGTGGATTGCAACAAAGCTAATTTTAGGTATAACATGATCATAATACAACTCATTATCTTGAAAATCACAATATAGGAATGCATCCAAAATATGAATGCCAGAGTCAAAAATAAGTATTGAATGAGGAACACTGTAGTAGCATTGGGATCCACATGATTAAAGTGTTACTACAATAAATCAACATTGACTTTTAAAGTGTGATTAAGTGAGGTTATTTTGAAATTTTTATGGTGAGGAGCATGTTCTATGATTTTAAGGCCTTTGTTTTCCTCTACAAACTTAACAATGTCTTCTTAAAGTGAAGAAAATTCAAAGAAACACATTTCATTATCAACTTATAAGTTATTATTTTCATGCACTAGTGTGCCTGCATTAGGGCACAAATTCATTACAAGAAATAGAATATGTATAAGACACTAATAAGTGGGCCTTGATGAAGTCTCTAGAGAAGAACATAAAATATGAAAAAGGGGCCTTGAAGGAGAATCAACACAAAGTTTCCTTAAAATAATGAAGCACAAAACTCAAGTTTTTTGTATAGAGATGTCTAAAATATAGAAATAGGGTGTGAACCACAAGTGAACAAATAAGTCTCCCCAAAAAATAATAAGACACAAACCACAAGTTTACCAAAGAGGTCCTTCAAAAAATTAATGCACAAACCACAAGTACACAAAAGAGGCCCTTTAAATAAATCAAGGAATAATTATTAAAAGTGTTTTAATTAAATTTTTATCCCACCAAAAAAGTGTTGGCACTTTATAATGAGTTCAAATACACAGTATTTCCCCAAAGCTACTTATAATGATTTAATTTATAAAAAATACGCCCCCTAAAAAATTTGAGTTTAAATTTGGAAACAAAAATAAAATAAATAAAATGTTTTTTTAAATAATATGACTTAATTTTATCTAAAATTTTAGAATTTAGTAAAAAACATGTACTTTAAAAAATAACACCTCAAAAGGTGTCACAAGTGTGGATAAAAGTTCATAGAATTTAAGCAATGTTCGATTTTAAATAAGGGCTTTAGAAACCTTAAAAAGTCAAATGTTTTAAGAAGAGAAGAAAAGACCCTAGTATACAACACAAAATGTTAAAGGAATATTTTTAATGCAAAAAATATCACATCCTAAATCCAAATAATGCTCAATATATGAAAAAAAGGCACAAATGTGCTTTAAAAAACACTCAATGCTGGGCGATCTAGCATAATGAAAAACATGCAAGCATAAATGCTGAAATCACTAAATGGGCTTGTTGATGTGGCAAAGTAAATAATGGAATGAAAATAAAAAAACGTATCATGGAGGATTTTGACTACTTGTTAGATTGGGCCCCACCTATTGATCTTCATCAAAATGATAAATGTGTTTTTTAAAATCTATATCATCTTTAAAATGAATTTGGGGGGATAAAATTTTGGCATCCCACATAACCAACACATTTGAAGAAAAAAATGTAAACCTTTATAAGTTCAAAATCATCTTATGGGTTTAAGGTCCTTTTGAGTGTATTGGTGGAGGTGAAATGATCACCCCAAAATGTACTTAGATAATTCCTCCTTTAAAAACATCCTTTAAAATTTTCAAGATTGAGAAAATATACTTCCTAAAAATTAGGTTAGACAAGACATATATAAATCCCCTCAAAATTTTGTAGAGCCCCAAATTTACAAAATACTACTTGTATATGTTAAAATCTAGAGATTATGAAATTAAAAAATTATAACTAAGATAATTCCTACTCTAATTCAAAACACAACCTTAGATTTAGTGAATAAAAGAGAAAAATAATTACCTTCACCTACAAACTGAAGATATCCTTCATTGATGTCGATTTGCTCATGAGATAAATAGATTTTGGTTGCTCAAGGATTCATGTAATATTTCAATAGTATGTACCTATAATTGGTTATAAGATGACATAAATATTTTCTCTTCATATTTGATTTAATGAGATTTCATGATCATCTAATGAAGGAATAAAGGGTGGATTTATAGAATCTCGAATGGGAATATGAATGGTTGATATCTCTTGATCAAATTGAAAACTTTAAATTTAGATATATGTAATCAATGAGTTAACTAATTAAGTTTCCATTTATTGACAAAGTTAATTGGTTTATTTCCATTTGTTAAATGAGTTAACTGATTTATCGTCATTTTTTGAAGGATTTAACTAATTAATTTCCATTTTTTAAAATGATTTAACTAATTGACTAATATTGGCTTGGATGAGTTTCTATTTTGATCAAGGAGTTAACTGAGTGATGACATGGAGTGCAACATGGGTGAATAAAATTAATATTTTTTATTAATTAATTAACAATAATTAATTAATTAATAATAGGGTGATGTATTGGGATTAAATGGGATCATGGTGCAATTAATAGATTAATCTAGTGTTAGTGGAAGCTAGCTAGGAATGTGTTGATGATATGATTAAGGTGGATTAGTTAAAAATGGATTGGATGATGGTGATGAAATTAGGGTGGAAAAATTATAGTTTATACAATACTTATTACTCCATTTTTTGAAAAATCCCTCTAAAACATATCACCAATAATGACCTCCAAATAACATAAATAGTGAAGCTAGTCTTTCATATGTCTGGTACCATATTAAAAAAGTGGGTAGAGTTTGATCACATGATAAAAAAATTATATTGACTCACACTAAACAAATGGGATATCATAATGATATAAGTCCCATTATGAGACAAATATCAAAATCAATCCTCTTGCATTACATAGTTCCTCATTAGTTATCACTATGTCACATGCTCTCTCACAAATGAGAGAATGTGAGGCATACATTTATAGAGAATAAAGGACCTCATAAATGTAAGTAGTTGGGCTACCATCATAAATGCAATTGGTTTCATAAATACAAGTGGTCGACCATCATCATCCATGTGGGTGGGCAGCTTTGAATTTAATGCAAGTTGCATATTTAAAATGTGATTAGAAGAAAACCTATGGAAATTATCTTAGTTAAAATTAAAAACTAGAGTGTAATTAAAATTTATGCCGACATTAACTTGTGATAAAAGTAGTATCCATTTATTTATTTTAAATATATTTCAATTAACTAGTTTATAAATTTTTAACCTTGACTATTTAAATAATTATTTTAATTATGTCTGTGTAGGTCAATGACCAATCTATGATAGATGATGGTCCTCTCTTGGAAGAAGATGATGGAGATGATCTCAACTACGAAGATCAATCATTTTATGAACACGACATAAATGATGAACTGATAAACAATGATTGTGATAATTTAATGATAGACAATGATCATAATGATTATTTGGGGTTGGTATATAGTTATAACTATTTACATGATACAAGATTTTAACTCCCTTCAATTTTTTATTTTAATATATGATAAATTATTTATTTTTTCATGTATGACTATAATTTTATATATGATAGATATTTTTATATCCTTTTTCTAAGCAAATCTATGGTAATAATTTATTTAAGAATGTTTATATATATATATAAAATAAATTATATATTTATAATAATAATATAAATAAAACATATAGTATTTATTATAAATAATAATAATAATCACTACGAATTCATTAATTATATAATAAATAAATAATAATAATCAAATAGATTATATAATATATTTTTTATAAGTAATAAGAACAAATATAATATATTTTTTCTGAAATTCCATGGATTCTTTTGTAGAATTGTGGGAATTGCTTAAAAAGGTTGAACCAATTATTGATGCATCCTTGGTGTTGTTGTGACAAACTTATAGTACAATTGATTCAAAAACTAATAATAAAGGGATCAAGAATAAGGCACACAAAAAGGTTTAGTCACATTAACTTTGTGCTTAAAAAATCAATAGAATTTCTATAAACTTTCAGTACAAAAAAACTAAAACCCATATATTTTCAGCACAATTCAACCCAATTTGAGGCATAAATGACACTAAATATAGTAGTGATAGGAATATTGGAATCTGATATCAAATTTTTTTAAAAACTAATTATATAAATACTAGAATAATAATTTTATAATACCATATTCATAGGAACTTGTACAGATTTAATGATTTTTTTTTAAAGTCAATTTCGCCTTTGAATTAAATCCTAACTTTTTATATTCAATTAATATTCATGACTCTTTTCTTTGTTCTTTATTTGAAATCATATGTGGATTATTCAATATGTAAGTATTTTCTTGTAGTGATGAATTTATTACTTTTTACACGTGTTACATAATATAAAGTGTGTTTTGAAGACATTAGGATAAACACTATGAATTGCTTTCTACTTTTTTTCTATTAAATAAGATACAAGGTCACTCTATATTAGGGAATCACCTTTATGGTTTTAGGTATTTTAGTTCCTTCTCACACTCTCTTTACCCCTAATTACCATAGTAAGATAGGATATTAATGAAATAACATTAAGATATAAAGGAAATAAACAATCTCGAAAGTTTTTTTTTGATATTAAAATTATCAGAGGCTTCCCATTATAATCCTTCAACTATGGGTAAATGTGTTAAACATAAACGGGTAATTTCAACTTGTATTTATCATTAAGAGAACTTTCTATAAATAACCATAAAAATAAATACCCCTACAAGCTTTTGGATTCTAGTTATTATGTGGATCAAAATGTGCAAACTCTAATGTTTTTTGATTCATCCATGCATCAATTTCATCATGTATAACCCTTCAAAACATTTTTCAATTGTGAAGCTCATTAAAGATCTAAAAAAATTAAGTTTTTTTTTTAATATTTTATCATTGTGTAAATAATATTATAGCCAATAGATAAAAACCATTAAGTGTTGGCATATCAATATTTATAGGTCACTCACATGACTCACATAGTGGGTTACTTACACTTTTTTAATTTGGCACTTATCTACCATTGTAAAGGAAAAAATGAAATCAACATAATATACCAAACATTTGTAAACAACTAAGAAATAAGATATAAACATCAATGATAATGTGTACATAAATAGACATACAAATTATATCACCAATAAAAAGGAATACAACAAATGTCACATGATCCTCTTTGACATTTATCCATCACAGTCCTCTTATATAGGCTTAGAGTTAATACAACATGCAAAAATTGGATAAATATATCCAATGGGTATCCTATTGTCTTAATACTTTTCCAAACTTATCGAAAAAAAAAAAAAAAAAAAAAGACATGACATGAAATTTTAGGTACATTGATCATATCATAAAAGTGGTTCATTTTCCTATCACACTATTATCATAAATATTAACCATGTGTATACATAATTTCTATACAAAATATCACAATTACCCTATGTCTCCAACATTCACATTCTAGGTACATTTTCCATACCTTAAAAGGGGTCTATTGCTATATTACATTGTTATCATACATATAGATCGTCTGTATAACAAAAAAAACTATAGTTAACCTATACATACATACATACATACATACATACATACATACATACATACATACACACATACATGCATAATACATACATATATTATAGCAAAAATGTTTACATTTTATTTAAGAAGATACAAGATAAGTTTTATTTTTGATTTCCAATTTTTTTTTACAAGATACATTAAATTTTTGACATCCCAAAAAGCTAAAAGAGCGGTTAAAATGGAAATAAAAATGTTTAGAAATTAAAAGCAAGATAAAGATTACAATTTCAATGTTCAAACATTGAAATGATTAAAGGTATATTAAAATATTAAAAAAATAATGGTGCCTAGTTTTTGGCTTAAAAATCTTAATTTTTTGGCATAGCACATATATAAATTTTGGTTTTCACTTAAATTTTAAATTTGAACTCAAGAGTTTTAAATTTTCTTGCTACATTATTTCTCATAAATTTTCCTATTTTTAACATTAGAATATTGGAGAGTCTAAAAATTGGCTCAGTGTTGTCATAGAACTTCCACAACTTTAAAACTCTAATTTAAAAAATAGAGAAATACCTATTATCATAAAAAGTTTCACCCTTGATGAGGTTTTTCAATCCTTCTCACTTAAGTGATAGGATGGGAATAATCCTAGGTTATGGGTGACCTAGAGAATGGATTGAACCTCTAGATAGGGATAGTTCCCTTGATGCATCATTTAATAACTACAAACTAAGTCTATTACTTGCAAGGGAAAAGGGAGAGATAGCTGAAAGCAAACTAAACTATGGAGGTGATGCACCAAATTATTGACCACTAATGTACATCTACAAATGCATAATGAACATAAAATAGATCTATTCATACACTACTCCTAATCTATTTTTTTACATCAGAATTTCAATATGAAGGTGGTAGATGATGATTAGGCAAGAAGGGTTCGTTTTTAAGAGGTATAAAGGAAACTAATGAAATATTTCCTTAATTAACCTTCACAATACTACTTAAACACTTCATATGACCTACAAGAGTGATTTCAAATTGTATATAGGTGAGAGAATGAGACAACCTGTCAAGAACTAAATCAACACTAAAAAAAATAAATCATTCATGCTTAAACACTTAAATATAGTCATAAGAGAATGTAAAACCATCTTGTCTATTGCTTCAATGGCTTACAAAATGAGTAGGGCATGGCCATACTCAAGTGGAGGATGCATACAATGCCATTCAAGGCAATACATATAGGAGAAATGAGAGAGGAAATAGAGAAGGGATGTTGAGAGAGTCCATGAAAAGTGCCATTCATCACAAAATTCTTAAAATTCCTAGTTGAATATGAGAGAATAGTCATATCACTCTCTTCAACATGTGTTTCTTAGTGAGATGATGATCTTCAAGGTGGTGTAAGAGATTTTGGTTAAGGAGTTACAACTTGAATACTTGACACCTGACCTTATTAATTAAAACTACCATTTCTTCTTGTTTAAAGAGTTATAAGTGCATAAATACCATTACACATTGCTTATCTCTTTAACACCTCATGAGATTCCTCACTTGACCTCTTTTTCTCACTTTCTCAAGTTATTAAGATTGTTAATGCCCAGTGAAGGCATGCAACTTCATGAAACTACATCATTTTAGATAAAAATATACATAATACAGGTTTTAACATAATTATAATGGTGGTAAAAACCTTAATATAAGTTTTCAACTCCAAAATCTGCCTATATCTCTAAAAGTTGCTCAATTTGGCCTTTATATGCCTCAAGAAGCCCTGATTTGGCTTTTGGGGTCCAAAATGAATTTTAAACCTCAGATAACACTCTCCTTGGGATTATTAGAAATTTATAAATGGGAATACCAATGAGAGTTTAAAAAACTCAAATATACCTCATCAAACTCTCAAACAAAAAAACTTTCAAAAGTGCCTGTTTGTTGCCTTGTAGGTGACATAGACATGTGTTTTTCCATTTTATCTCTCATTATAGGGTGTATGGATCTAAAAATAATTTTAAAGATTGAAGGACATAAATAAAAACATCCATGTGAATTTTCATTAGTTTTCATTTAATAAAACTCAAGACATGCACTTTTTAGTGTTGTCCCACCTTGTATTTTCTCATTTCTATATGACTGTAGGTATGTGTTTTGGCATTTTATTGAGCTATAATAGGTATAAATACCTAATTATTTTTTAATAATAATATAAATGAACCCTTAAAACCATTAAAACCATTTTTTGGTCATTATTAAGTACAAAAATCTCAAGAACACCATTTTTTCGGGCCTACAACAACCCAAAGATCCAAAACAAGGCAATGAGGAAAATAAAAATGAGCATATCTGGAGTTTTATTTGGTATAAATACCTAATTATTTTTTATTTTGGACCTTTATGATCCCTTATAATCATCAAAACCATTGTATTACTTATATCAATCACTTAAAGCTCTTAAAAACACCTTTTATGATTGCAACACTTGCATTCCTAAAACCTTACAGCCTATACTTATTAGTGATTATTCATAAAGAATGGATTTTTAAAATAATAAATAATACATTGAATATAAATTGAATAAGGGCATACATCAACATAAGTGTGTTTGATCCAAATCTTCTTATCTTGCATGAAACAAACACTACAAACTGACCTTCAACTAGTTATCAAGAACCCAATGAAGTATCTGATGCATTCCTTGATTTGATCTAAATTTTAAAAGCTAAAAAAGGAATTTTTTGGCCTTGGTTAGTCTATAAAAAATTTATATTATACTTTTACATTATTTAAACACATTTATTCCTATTTTATGGATCATGGCAAGTGTTTGTAACATTTTTGTAGGCCAATCATTGTTATTTCTGACTCAAGACTATCATTTCTGATTTGAAACTGATCATATTGACATGTAAAAATACTCATAAATGTTTAAAAATTAGGTAGATACATAATTGAAACTATATTTGGCCCATAAATTCTACTTCAAAGCTTTAAACATGTTGAAAGGGCTTAGACTATGCAAATTGACCCATGACATTTGAGACTCATTTGAATGACTTCATTTACATGACTAACCCTTTCTATCAAGGTTAATTTGATTGACTTAGACACTATCATATTCATTAAAAATTATATCAACAAATTTTATGTGAATTATAAGCAAAGTTTTGAAATATAATGACCTATGGTAGCCATTTTGGCTAACATTTTTAGTGACCTCTTGGGATTGCATGCTTGTTATGCATCTAGATCAATTACCTTATCCCTTCATTGGGTTATGGAGTCACCTATAATTTCACCCTAGAATATTTTGGACCTTTAACTTGGTTACAAATGACTTGAAACATAGATATATAACTGATGATACCTTCACCAACACAAAACAATAAGAAACAAGGAGAACACACACACCAAAACAACAAAACAAAAAATTGTGATACAAATAACTTAGAAAAAATATGATAAAAAAATCAGCTAATATAACTTATACTAACCTATCTAAACAAATTGAGATATCCCTAAACAAAACTATTAACAAATAGAGCAAAGTAACTACCCTTTTTCACCAAGCTCATGTGACTAGCAAACTTGATGTCAGCCATGAGAGAATAGAATAGGGGAAATTATATGTTGATATTAACAACCTCCTCTCTTTCAAAATAAAACTTTTAAAACTCCTCTATCTTTTTTTAAGCATGATTTATTAGGGGTGTATGTTTGGATTGAACTTAGACATGTTTAGGCTCATCTTCATGTTCTGAAATGAACATAATAGGCAATGGTTACTCCTTGTTGGCTTCCAACTGAGCTAAGTATTTGATATGACATGATCTTGAAGTTATGTACACCTGATAATTATTTATCTCATGACAAAATTTTGCCTCCTCAAGAGCTAGTTTACCAAATTGAATTGATTGACATGTTTCTTACAACATACTTGTAAAATTGGATTTAAGAGGTGAAACGTCTTGCTCTTTGAGAGGTTTAGGCCAATAGAGGTTTGTATTTTATTAAAAAAATTAAAAAAATGTATACAAATGGATAAATAGGTTGATATACTATCTTGAAAACATCAAATAAGTCAAATTCAAAAGAGGTAGCTTTTTAAACTTGGAGAATTACCTTCTTCTTGCTTGTTAGTTTTATCAACAAAGCTACCTTTGTTAATCTAGATCAGACCATAACTTCCATCTAGAAGAGTGTAACCTAATCATAGGAATTTAAATAAGTCCTCCAAGTAAACTTCACCTAGTTATATCTCATTTAGAATTTATTCTAGCTTGATAGGAGCTGATATAGAGGTAGTCATAACAAAATTTAAGAAGGAATTAAAGCCTACGCCTCTTTAATCATATTCTTGGCGCTCAAAATAATATCTATCCACTTCCAATGAATATATAGGAGATATTTATTATGTTTCAACAACATAATCATTATATTTTTCACATTTAAGAATATTATCTCTTTCAATGTCTACTATCCCTTGATCAACTTGTACTCCATCAAGATCACCTTTCTCTTTAACTTTGAAGGCTGATTTGCTTCTCTCTTCATCAAATGGTGTTAAAATCATATCCTATTAATAATATTAACTTATATAAATCTCATCATATCCTTATTGAGGCTCATTTATAGTGTAAACTTGACCTTCTTCATTGGCCTCCCATAAAACATGTTCTTCTTCAAGGATGGGTTACTCAAACTCATAAACAAGCTTTGAACTTTTGAGATCAATGAGCTTATCATTATTTTCCTTCAATTCACCAATAAATCCCTCAAACCTTGGTATTATTTGGTCTTAAACCTTATCAACAAGGACTTCCTTCTTCTTTTGAATGCTTTCTTGAATTGATCTCCATAATGGGAAAGTTTTAGGTTCTTGAGGAGTGATGGGTGGGGCTTGAATAGGTTCATGAATTGGCTTGGATATTGGGTATCCTTTATTTAATATTGGGACTTCACTCTTGTTTTATATGGATTTTTGTATTGACTTCCATGAAGGGAAGGTTTTGGGTTTTTGAGGAGAGATGGATGGTGCTTGAATATGCAAATGTTCCTCTTTAGCCTCAATGTCCCAATCTAAGTTTTTTTATATTTTGTTTATCCCATGACTCCACCACTTGATTCTAACTTGGAATATTAAAATAAATTTTTGAGTAATATTGGGGAAGATAAACATATTTTATTCCAAGATATCCTCATTCTTTTCTCTCTGAGTTGTAATCAAACACCTCAATCCTAATTTATCTTGGTCTTCATGTACAACTTCAGCTTGAGGAATGGGAGAAAACTTGGGAGACTCTAAAAATCTCTTGATTTGATATTTTGAGGAAAAATTGGGGGAGTGAAATATGGATGATGTGTGTTAGGATAATGAAAATGATGTTTATTTTATTGATCGTGTTGCCTCTCATGAACCATTAACTTGTCCTCAATACACTGAATTAGGCCACCTATGCCTAACATGTCATTATTAAGTATTTATTGGTTCTTTATCTCAATAGGTGTCTAATTAATCTTAACCAACTTCAACAAGTCCCTCATATTATTAATGAGATGAATAAGTACACTTAGACCATACTTTCTTTGTCTACCAAGCTCTAACATATACCTCACATAGCCCTCAAGAGTTTGATTGAAGCTTGAGATAAACTAGTTGGAAATGTAACATCATGGTCTTGACAAGGATGATTAAAATAATGCATGGGATACCAAGGAGGTTGAATTTTGGGTGGGAGGTGGTATATAGGACTGATAAAAAACTTGGCCAGATTGGTACAAAGGTTGATAAGCTTGATAAGATTTATGAGGAAGGGAGGAAGGATTATACTCTTGATATCAAGGTTGGTATGGCTTAACATGGGGATAATATAACTCATTATGCTATTGATAAGGATCAGAATGTTCCTAGTAAGGATCAACATAGGCTTGATATGGATCACCAACTTGATTAATATAAAAATCCACTCCAAACTCAACCGTAAACCTTCATGAGAAAGGTAGAATAGAAAGAATGGTTACTTGAAAGATTACATGGGATGCTAAAACCAAACTAATAAACTAAGAGTCACCATTAGTGCTTGAGTTCATTCCACCAAAGGCTAGTACATTGAATAACAACACTAATAACTCTTTAATTGATAAAATCTCTTATCTTACCAAGTGTGCTAGATTTGTTATCATCAAAAGTTGCACCCTTGAGGAGATTGTTTAATCCTCCTTATTTAAGTGATAACATGGGAATAATCCTAGGTTGTCGGTGGCCTAAATAATTGATTCAACCTATAGATAGGGATAGATCCCTTTATGCATCAATTAATAACTACAAACTAAGCCTATTACTTTCAAGGGAAAAGGGGGAAAGAACCGAAAGCAAACTAAACTAGGGAGGTGATGCAGCAAATGTTTTACCACTATCACACATCTACAAATGCATAATGAACATAGAACTGATATATTCATACACTACTCCTAATTTGATCCTCTTACATCAGTATTTTAATATGAAAGTGGTAGATGATGATTATGTAAGGAGGGCTAGTTTTAAAGAGGTCTAAAGGAAACTAATGAAATATTGTCTCACTTAATCTTTGCAAGACTACTTAAACACTTCATATGACCTATAAGAGTGATTTTAAAGATAAATAAATCAAAACTAGACAATATTAATCATTAATGACTAAACACTAAAATGCAGTCATAAGAGAAGGTAAATCCAACTTGTATATTGATTTAATGTCTTAAAAAAAGAGTAGGGATTCACCATACTCAAGTAGAGGTTGCATATATTGCCATTCAAAGCAATACATATAGGAGAAATGAGAGAGGAGAGAGAGAAAAGCATGTTGAGAAAGTCCATGGGAAGTGTTATTCATCACAAACTAGTTACAATACCAAGTGGAAGATGAGAGAACAATCATATCACTCTCTTCAACATGTGTTGCTTGGTGAGATGATGATCTTCAAGGTGGCATAAGAGTTCTTGGTTGAGGAGTTACAACTTGAAGACTTGACACCTAACCTTCTTATTTGAAACTAACATTTATTATTTTTTAAGGAATTATAAGTGCATAACTACCATTACACATTTCTTATCCTTATTGACACCTCATGTGAGGGCTTGTATATTCCTCACTTGACCTCTTTTGCTCACTTTCTCAAGTTGTTAAGCTTGCCTATGCCTAGTGAAAGCATGATAATTCATGAACCTACATGATTTTGGGTTGATAATAGACCTAATAAGGGTTTTAACATCATTATAATGTTGTAATAGACCTTCTTACACATTTTCAACTCCAAACTCCACCTGTAATTCTAAAAGTTGCTCAATTTGGCCTTTTATGCCTTAAGAAGCCTTGGTTTGGATTTTGGGGTCCAAAATGAGTTTCAGACCTCACCTAACTCTCTCCTTAGGATAATTGGAAAGGTATAAATGGGGTAGATGTGTGAGAGTTTAAAACACTCAAAAATAACTCATCAAAAAAAAATTCTTTCAAAACTGCGTATTTGCTACCCTATAGGTGACATAGACGTGTTTTGCCATTTTATCTCTCATAAAGGGGTGTATAGATATGAAACCACTTGTAAAAATTAAATTAAATCAATAAATACATCCATGTAAATATTTATGAGGTTTCATTTAGTAAAATTCAAGATATGCGCTTTTTAGTGTTTCCCCACCTTACATTTTCTCATTTCTGTATAACTATAGGTCTATGTTTTGGCATTTTATTAAGTTATATGAGGTATAAATACCTCACTATTTTTTCATCAGAACCTAGGTGAATCCCCCAGCCAGTAAAACCATTTTTTGGTCATTTTCAAGCATAAAAATGTTAAGAACACCCTTTTTAGGCCTATAACAACCCAAAAATCTAGATCAAGGCAACTATGAAAAGAGAAATGAACATATATTGAGTTTTATAAGGTATAAAGACTCATTATTTTTTAATTTTGACCTTTATGATCCCATATAATAATTACAAACATTGTATTCTTTCAATCAATCAGTTAAACCTCCTAAAAACACATTTTTTAACTGCAATACTTGTATTCTTAAAACCTTACAACCTTTACTTGTTAGTGATTGTTCATAAAGCATGGAAATTAAAAAAATGAGATAATGCATGGAATATCAAGAGAATAAGGGAATAAATCAACCCCTAATATTTTTTTATCCAAATCTTCTTCTCTTAGATGAAATAAACACTACAAACTGACCTTTAGCTAGCTGCCAAGAACCCAATGAAGTATTTGATGCATTCCCTGACTTGATCTGACTTTTGTAAGTTAAACCAAGAATGTTTTGGAATTGGTGAAGATATATAAATTTAATATGATCATTTTAAATTATTTAAATACATTTATTCCTTTTAAATGGCTCATGACAAGTTTTTTTAATGGTTTTATAGGCTAATCATTGTTATTTTTGACTCAAGGCTATCGTTTCTGATTTGAAATTGATTATATTCTTGTGTAAAAAGACTCATCAAGGTTGAAAAGTGTAGGAGAGACATACATGACACTATATTTGACCCATATATGTCATTGTAAATCCTTTAACACATTAACAATTCTTGGACTATGCAAATTGATCCATGAGATTTGAGACTTATTTGTATAACTTCATTTACATGACTAAATATTTCTATCAAGGTTCATTTGATTGACTTAGACACTATCATAGGCATGAAAAATTCTATAAACAAAGTTAAGGTGAATTATATGCAAAGTTTTTAAATATAATGGCCTATGGTAGCCATTTTGGCTAACAAAACCTTGACAGTGGAAATCCATAGCTCCCATGTCTCTTTTGTCCATTTTAAAATGACATATCTTCCAACCTAATTTATAAAAACATTTATTTTCTCGAGTACCCATAAAATATCTAATCAATACAATGGGTATTTTATAACAAGTATAAAGATTCAATATCAAAGAGTAGTAAATGTTTGTGATAATTAAAAGTTTGATGCAAATATGATTTTTTGAAAAAGTTAAAGGATTTTTAATCTTGTTATATTTAGTTATATATATATATATATAGAATAGACTTGAAACTTAAAATATATTTAAGAATTTTGAAAAATTTATTTAGCTAACCATTTTAAGATTAAAATATATTTACATGTAACACACTAATTGAACCCATTGAAATTAAATTTATTATCCTTAAAAATAATACTGCATCACTGCATAGTCTAGGATAAAATACTTATGTCCTCTAATAGAGTGAGGAAGGGTTCACATATAAAATTCTCATTACTAAGTTGAGTCTATCATTATGTGATAAATAATATAATCACATGCTTCAACTATAACAACATTTCTAGAAAGAAACATATAAGAAAACATGCTTATAATTATATTCATTAATAATGATGTACATGGAGACATAAAAATTTGTAAATGTTAAGGTTGGGATTATTTATTTTCCACTCAATGTGATCATTATCATTTGAGACCCTATTTTATTATGGGTACCACTTCATGCACTTTACAAAAATGTTCTCTTTAAAATAAAATGGCTTCTAATAATATTCATTTTTTATCTTGTATAATGTTTTTTTATATAGAAGATGGAAAACCTAAAATGTGATTTTAGAAAAATATTTTGTGATGCATTTGAAATATATTTCTCATGTTCCTAAACCTTAAGTAGTGGTTTCTATAA
Source organism: Torreya grandis (assembly GCA_037957365.1). Lineage (NCBI taxonomy): Eukaryota > Viridiplantae > Streptophyta > Pinopsida > Cupressales > Taxaceae > Torreya > Torreya grandis. The sequence goes on along the minus strand of JARHVA010006075.1, from coordinate 87,832 downwards.
AACCTTATTTGATGATAAATGGTAAACATTGACTATTAAGGGCTTCAAGGTTAACATGTAATAAATATGAGACCATAAAATAATAGTTCATTTTTTAATAATTCACAAGAAAATTTATCTATTTTATTATGTTTTGTCATATTCAATCACCATAATTACTAAGTGAACTTTAAACAAGCAGAGTAGACTATCACACATTATTATTAAGAATATATCAATTTATAAAGCACCATGTTTAGATTATGTTGAATCACTTTTGTATGTTCTAGATTCATGAATTACATCTAGAATAAAATTTGTAATATTTAACAATAGTATATATTATATAAATATTTTTTTATTTGTAAAACACACTTTAATTTTGTATAAATCATGGTACCTTTTTTTAACTTTTTATTTTAGTTTTACATGTAACTACAATCTAGTTAGTTTCTATCATTTAGTAATAATTTTTTCCTACTTTATTTTTCATATAAAACCAAGTCTCAAAATCCATCCCATTGAAAAGACCAGATCCATGCAATAAGTTTTTGTATATAATACCAAGTGTAAAAATGGGCTCTAGCAGGTCTTCCATCTGCCTTTACTAGTTCGGCAAGTGTAGCATATTAGATCTATGGGGATTTGGGGTGTTTTTTGTGAAAATATAGGTATCATATGTCTTTTCATTAGGTTGACCACATCCAAGTGGTAAATTTTTATATATTACACTTGTCCTGAAAATGCACCCAAGAGGAAGTTTGGTCTTGTAATAATCGACCTTAGGAGTCTCCAATGGATCTATGATGAGTGAAACACATTTCAATGTGATTAGGTCTTTGTGGGTGAAATATTTCATTTTTAAAACTAATCAAGCTTAAAATATTGATTATGTCGAGAGGGTTATTTAAAAAAAATTATAGTAAAAATTGGGTTTAAAATTCCAAATAGATCTTACGAAGGGCCAAACATTCATTTCTTTGTACCATGTCATATAGGCCATGGCATATTTATTTATGTGTTAGTTAGGATTTAAAACCCAACCAATTTTTAGGGGCCTCACATCCCACTTCCCATCCCCTCACCCCAACCCCTTTGTAGTTGGAAAATAATCTTTGACTAGGTGGAGGAAGCCTTACAATGCCTTTCCCAATGGGCATTAAGCTTCAAAATCCCTACTAGGCCATAGGTCATAGACTATGTTGAATCACTTTTGTATGCTCTAGATTCATGGATAAGTATTGAAACAAAATTTTATAATGTTTAACAATAGTATATATCATATAAATAAATTTTTACTTGCAAAACATGCTCTAATTTTGTACAAATCATGGCACCTTTTTTTTAACTTGTTATTTTAGTATTTATTATTCCCTATTGTGTGCTTAAGCCCCATATCAACAAATCGACAGACTTACATGACCTTTCACTTTTTTAAGCTTAGATTTAAAACCAAAAAAATACCCATTTAAATAGAATGGTTTCACATCAGCCAACTAGGTTATCCAATATACCCTGACCTAGTGATATAAACCTTGGGGAGATTTCAATCTCCTTTCAAGAGAGGTTGGAGGGTTTTTGTCCTACCTAAGTTAGTGTGACAAATAAACCATCAACAAAATTCAATTAGATAAGTATTCATTAAATTATATTAAAATCCTTAATATGTTATTGTGGAGTGTTTTTATTACATAAATTAGAAAAAATTCTTAAAATCGCATTCATTAAGTTGCAATGAATACATTATTTCTAAAAGTTGAGCACCATAACTTGCTCGAGCTATTGAGAATGTTTGTATATGATTTACCATAAAATATTGAGATCAATGAGGGAGACATAGAATTAAGTTCAAGTTAAGGTGAAACCATATCAATCAAGGATTCATCTAAGAATTACCCTAACACTTAATGTAGACACATTTTCTCACTAATGGGGCAAGAAGGAGGTTAGTATAGATACTTCCTCATACCTTCATTTAATCTAAGATTTTTTAGTCTTTGCATCAAGTTCAGAACTTGCATTATCAATTTTATAAAACTAAAACTACAACTCTAGAAAAGTGATGTGTTTATAAAAAATTAAGTACAAATAATATTGGTAGGTATAGAAACCCAAAGCATACTAAAATTTATTAGCAATTGGTCATATATCACTTCCTTGAAGTTAAATCTAATTGAAAACTCTAGGATCTTATTAAAATATAAAAATATATTTTTATAAGAACATGGTTTAATAGAAGAGTTTATTAACATTGTTAGCTTATTGACATAGTTTAAACTATGTAAACCATGATGAAGTAGAGTCAAATATCCTCCAAGGGACAAGGTTAAATAATTTTTATTTTTTATGTATCTTATATGTTATTTGAGAATGTTTATATATTAAAAAATTAAATTAAAATTATATATATATATATATATGTATGTATGTATGTATGTATATGTATATGTATTTATTCTAAAATTTCATCATTTTATTTTGTTAAGTTGAGGAATTGCTTAAAATGTTTGATTTAGTTACCAACACAAGCCTGGTGTTTATGCAACCAACTTGTGGCACAAGTGAGGCATAAATGTGGCACAAATAAAGCACCTAAAAAATTTCTAGTCACATGAGATTTATGCTATAAAAAGCAATGTTATTTCTATAAAGTTTTGGTGTAAAAGGTACCAAAACCCATCAAATTTTGACATAATTTTCACCCATTTGAAGCATGAATCACAATAAATATAAAATCAATAGTAATATTGTAATTTAATATCACACTAGTAAAAACCCAATAATATCAATATTGGAAACTAATTTGAGGCTTTAGTGCTGAAATTGGTGATTTTGGAAGATTATATTCATAAGAACATGTGTAAATTTAATGAAATGTTGGTTTAAATTTGATTTAATGTTTGAATTAAATCATATTTTTTTAATTTATTAAAGCATGCAATAAAGATATCATCACTCTTTTATTTATTTATTTATTCGAATTCGTAGGTATGTTCTTTAGTATGTAATTATTTATTGCACTTTTTAATTTATTACCTTTTTCACATGTGTTTCACATTATCAATCTATTTTGAAGACAATAGGATAAGGATTATATATTGTCTTCAATATACATTCTATTAAGTAATTTATAAGGTCACTTTATCTTAGGGTATCACCTTAATGGTTTTATGTATTTCATGTCCTTTCCACACTCTTTTTACCCCTAACTACTGCAATAGGATATGATATCAATAAAATAACATTAGGATATAAAAGAATTCAACATTATCTAAATATTTTCCTTATATGAAAACTACCGGGGCCTTCACATTGCAATCTTCTAATAGTGGGCACATGTGTCAAACATGATCAAGTAGTGGGTAAGTACATGGAATTGGAGGGCCAAAAGAGGAGTCTTATTTAGACATGATTTTACTAAAAAATAAGAAACCTCAACTTATAAATATTATTTGAGACACCTAAACTCAAATTTTGAAGATGTTTTTTTATTAAGGTTAAAGGGGGGGATTTTTTTGACTAGGGTCCCCAAACCCTAGGATAAGTACAAACAAAAAGAGACCAAAGGACACACCAAGTCCTTAAAAGAGACATAACAAGACAAATATAAAAGCAATAATAAAACTACCAAAATATAACTCAAAAATAGTTAAAGAAACTCTAGATGCCAAAAGCAGCTAGAGGAGTGCCATAAATCTACTTCATATCCAAATTGCTAGATACATGTTCCCAAAAACTCTTCATATGTTTGAGATTTGAATCTATTTAAAAAATTATCTTATCCTTGTCAAAATATTTGTGGCACTCACTACATTAGATTTGTTTACCTTTGTCTTTAACCTAAGTCCCAATATCAATTAGATCACCCAAATGAGCTCTCAAGTTTTCCACATTTTAGATCCCTCCATGCATAGTTGCCTTGTTGCAACTCACGAGGAAATTGATATTGTTTTTGAGTTTTCCATTTTAATTTTCAACTAGGCTGACCCTATTATGAAGACCTTGGATTTGACAATTTAGTTCATTATCCTACTATAAAATTTTAACCTTACCTTTAAGTTCAGTCAACTTATCCTTTTCAACATCTTTATGCCACTCATTGCATTGGATTTATTTACCTTTGCATTTAATCGAAGTCCTAGTATCAATTAGATCACCCAAATGATCCCTCAAGTTTTCCACATTTTGAATCCCTTCGTGCATAGGCACCTTGCTGCAATTCACTAGGAAATTGATATTGTTTTTGAGTTTTCCATCTTTATTTTCAAGTAGGCTAACCCTCTCATGAATACCTTGGATTTTTCAAGTTAGTTCATTCTCTTTTTGTAAATTTTTAACCTTAAATTTAAGTTTAGTTAGATCCCTCATGAACCATCTCATTATTGATTTTTTAAATCAAGTTCTTCCTTCGTCTTGTCTATGCTTTGTTTACCTTTCAAAGAGTCAACTAAAATATTAAAAGTTTCATTCAAGTCCTAAGACTACCTACCTAAAGGCTCCTTATTTTCATCCTTGGGAACCTCCCTTGTTTTCCTCTTCCTAGAATCCACTTTTTTACTAGGGATAGTAATATTCTTCCTTTCCAATGCCTTTTGATTATTAGAGTCTTTTTTATTAATATTCTCTCCTCAATCAAAATGGAATCTCCATTTGTGTGCCCTATTTTATAATTTATACCCAATTTATTTCTATAGGTAGGTGTCTCCTTGGTTGTACTCTTCAAATGGGTCTTAATGTTACTTTCTTGAGGTTTTGGAGTAACTTTTGCAACATTAAGGTCCTTATCTTTAACAGAGTTCTTACCAAGATATTTAATCCAGATTTTCTTAACTTTTTTAATATCCATAGGTTTTCCAACATCTTTATTTTTATGATTATTAGGGATTTTAGGTGTAATTCGGTTAATCCCATCAAAATACTTGTGGATAAGAAAGATTACCCCTTCATGTCTAAGAACATTATATTTCCCATTTTTAAATTTTTCAATAGAAGACTCCATAGAGAGTAGAATGTAAAATAGGATACTCATGGGGATTACATGAATGAAGTAGTTTAAAAACACAAATAAAGACAAAAATACTATATTAAACCTACCTTCAAGGATAATGTACTGCATTGGGTGGAACACTACTTTTCCAAAAATCCTTGGTAAGTATTATTGATTGAAGCCATTATGTAAAACCTTCAGCGTTTCACCCTCCAAAAAAAATCTCTCCCTCTTTTTCTTGTAGTCCCTGCCCATTTTTAAATTTTTAGTAACCTCAAGATCCAATCCTATCACATGATTTATGATCTCTTCAGTCACATGAGCTATGAGCTCAAAATTTGAAGATGTTATAAGAACTTGAATTATAAAATTTCATGTCCGATTTCTAAATTAACTATTTTTTTAAATGGTCAAGTACAAGTAGGTCAAACATCAAATTTTTGAAGAGGTACTACTATTTTTAAGAAAATCATATTAGATATCTTATCGTGCACCCTATCATTTTTTTAGTATTGTTTAATTCTTTTGTAAACCCTTTGGTGGAAAGTTAGACAAGATCATCTAGTTTATAGCCAATATTTAAAATAAAAATTGATGAATATTTTTTTACCAATTTGAAAAATCAATAGACCTTGAAATATGACCAAGAATGCATAGATGATTGTGCCTCCCCAGCTACCTCAAAAAATATTGAAAATTAGATTATTTTAAATATGTATATAATTAGGTCTAGTTTTTAAACATATATTTTTTTCAGCTTGAATCAATGAAATGAGATATACATAAACAAAGACAAACATGTATGGTTGCAGCATATAGTATTATAAAAAGATGTACTTAGAAATAAATATAGATAAAAATCTAAAGTTATATATATATATATATATATATATATATATATATATATATATATATATATATATATATATATATATATATATATATATATATATATATATATATATATATATAGAAAGAAGAGAGTGTGCTCGATGTTTTAGTCATATTTTCAATAAATGTTTGATAAAATTCATAGTGTTTAATATGGTAGAAGTTGCATTTTTTTTTTAAGTAAAAAACATGCATTCAATTGTGTGTTTTTAGTTACATACCTTAGGATCTATAATTCAATCCATTCCATAGCCTTGAGTAATTTGTTTAAAATGTCAAACATTAAAACTATGTACACTGAATTGCCATGTGCATAGTGTTGATATGAGGTTTATGCACACCATAGTTGATGAGGTAACCTCTAACATTTTAGGATCTCAATGGAGGTAAACTCCACTTCATGGCATGAGTTACAAGTATGTGGTTTGTTCAACCTATTGATGGAATAGCAATAAAGTATGTAGGTTGTTGAGAAGGTTTTTGGATGGATGTGTGGTTCTTATAAGAAGGTGATCTCCCACGTGAGTTAGATGGGTGACTGGCTTCTAATCTAAGGTGGGTAAATCATTATAAAAAAATAAAAGGTGGGTAAGGTAGGGAAGAAAATAAATGTTGGTGATTTTTGAAATAATCACTTTTATGGATGGTTTTTGAATGGACCTATGTTTTCTCAAAACCAATACCTATTGCTAGCAGTGAGTGCACACTTGCAAATAGATATGGCTATAGGATCTAAGGAACAAAAGCATAGGGAGTCTAATGACCTAGACAAAGGTTTCCCATATTAGGGTAGCTTTTGCACACCCTTGATCTGGAGATTATGACTTGGACCAATGGATTATTTAAGGTAGCTATGGCACACACTTAGAAGACTACACCAAGAAATCACAAATACACATTTAAAAATATATTTCAATATAGCTTAACTTTCTTAATCAATAATTTACTAACCATTGACAGCTATTGCACATCTAAGATTCATATATTAATCAATAAAATCAAGAATATACTTGCATCATTGAGCATACTAAAGATTAATTGAAATAACATCCATTGAAAATAACAATTAACAACACCATATGGGAAAGAAATACCCAAAATAATTTGATTGATGACCAAAATTGGCTTCTCTACTTTTATATTTTAAAATTTTTGACCCCCTATTTAAGGGTTATACAATAGTATTTATAGATCTTGGGGAGGGGTTGCCTCATCCTTCAAGTCTTTACATGATGTTTACATGGGGTGGTTAGAACATGTAGTTCCAACTGTAGTCTAAAATTGAATGGGAAATATAAATAGGAGGAATTGACTTTACAATATAATGTAATACATGCATGTATATAAGAACAAGTCAATTATTACAAGTACTACTAAAAATTGAGGCACATACCAAACTAAGGTTGCATTGGCTGGAGTGTTACATGTGTTTTAGTCAGAGTAGAAGCTGAAGGAGTGGTCTAACTGGTAGAAACCTGCTTCCTCTTTGTTTCATTCCCCTTGTAAACCTTTTTTACCACATCATGCTACTATCAAATAATGTCTAATTTAAGTAATGAATTTCAGTGGAGTCTCTTAGTTTTCCCAAGAAGCTTTACATGCTTATCTCTAGTAAGTTGGAATTTACTTCTAAATATATCCTTTTCAGTCAACTTCCTTCTTACTTTGCTTAACTCTGCTTCAATATTCTCCACCATCAAACCCATAATTTTGCCTTTGAAATTATCGATCACCTCTTTAATAATGTTATCAAAATTGATTATACTGATTAGCCTCCCCATAGAATTTTTTACCTTAGATAAGTTCAAATCATTCAAAATTTGAAGGAGCTAGGCTTCCAATAACTGATAATTCAAATTTATCACCATAACCACCTTTAACCATTCCTTGACCTCTTAATGTCTAATGACTACTAAATTTAGGGAATTAGATGCCTCAAATGTAGTTATCAGGTCAAGGTGTTTGTATAGTGAATTACTCGTATAGGCAACTAAAATTTTAAGCTTTGTGTTATCCTAAGCCATAGAACTACAAAGTTGATTGACCAAGCTCATTTGAGGTGACATCTCAGCCTTCATGAATTATAGAGCCTCCAAAGAGTGATATCATTTTTAATCAACCTCCCTCACCTTATCCTCTATACTTATAAGGACATGCACATTATTTGATCATTCCTTTAGCTGCTCAATTTATGTTAATAGTTCTTGAACTTCCTCTTTAAGCTCCTGATAAGACAATTCCATCCCTCTATGAATAGTTACTACTGCATCCTTATGCACTTGAGCTAGGTCTAAGATATTTTATTTGAAAATAGATTCTCTAAGATACCTTTTTGTGAGAGAGAACACTAGTTGTCACTATTCAAGGATGATATTGGCTCCTTGGTCATCTACAAGCTTTCTCTTCTTAACCCTTTAGATGGAGCTAGTGGGAGGATCAAATAGGGTAGTCATAGAAGGCAGTTTGGTTATCTTGTAAATGGGCCTCTTCTATGCTTACTTCCTTAATTCCATGGCCCAAGATGGGATATTCCTAGGTGCATCAAAAGTTGTGACAATAACTTCTTGATCTAACTCTTCTTTCTTTTGCCTTTGAGCTAGCTCATTCATTAGATCTAGTAGGGAAGGCCATATAATTTTGGACTAATCCACTCCTCCAATTTGAGGAAGTTGATGGATTACCACAATATGTGGATTTAATCTCTATGAGGCATTTTGGGGAAACCGTATCAGTTTCATTTTACTATCACTTTACCAAGATGCTTCCTCATTATGTATGTTATTCTACCAATGGTGACAAGACTCCCAAGAATAAGGCTTTCTTCTATCTTGCCAAATAATCCACTTTTTCTGTTCCACAACTAGAAATCTATCTCTTGCTTTGCTAACTTGTCAGGCACAGACTTTGGAAGACAAAAAGGCACCACCTTGTTTCCCCAAACCAAAATGATGGTGATGTTTGGATATAAGAAGTAATCACCCTTCCTAGACAAGCTCTTTATAATTTTTTCCCTAATACATGGCATTGAGGAGCCATAGATAGTATACCATATCTAAGGGTACACATCCTCACAAATTTTGACCATGTGCCTCTAATAGGCATAGATGTGCATGAATTGGTAATGGTCACATATTCAATTCTTGATGCATTCTATGGTTGGGGACCATAAATGACCCAAGTCTTTATAACATGTACCAATGACTACGTCAACTAGGTATGACATCATATAAAAGTCCCCTGCAAGGGTGGGATGTTTATCCTTGTGGAAAATATGCTCCCTTAACCTATAGCTAATTATTTCTCCCAAGGCATAAGCAGCATCATGTGTTAAAATCATATGAAGCAAAGGCACCCAATCCAAGTTTACAAAATGAATAGAGGGAATACCATATAATCTATCTAGAAGATCCATACCTATGTAGATACCCATATTGAATTTATTTATATTGCAATGATCTACTCGAATTCTTGCCTTTCCATGCCATGGTTTCATTGGGAAGTAACCATGATTATAGAGCTCCTTGGAGTGAGTTCTGTTTATTGAATTACACCAGGGTGTGATTGTCAAATTAAGCATCTAGTGTAGTAAGAGGAAAATATCTTTGAAAATCATCCTTAGAGATGTGCACGACCACTATATCACTATAAGCATGAAACAAATATACATCTTGTTATATTTTGCCTGTAAAGAATAAATATTTGAGAAGGTTTATGTGAGGCATGAAACTCTAGTTTGGTAGCAGTGAAATGTAACCTTTGACATTTGAAAGCCAATAATTATTTGACAAACAACTTGTTTTTTATGTTGTTTCATCATCTACAAAAAAAGCATCCAATGAATCTATAGCATCCCATAGCTGTGAGTAATTATGATATTGGTTGTCAAATACCTATGTATCAAACAAAGTGTCCTTGAACTCTATCAAATCCTTAATCAAGAATTTAGAGGGAGGATTAGTTCCCCATGATGAAATGGATGAAGAATCCATGGATATATGTTCATTCTTGCTTTACTCAATATGCTACCAGTTGTGTGTACTCATATACTAATGTGATCGAGCTAGATTTAGTTTAATTTTAGTCTGTTATATGTTATTTCAAAATAGAATTTAGGGATCTTATGTAACATTGGGAATCAAGGATGCTTCAATTGCAAAATATCTTGAGTGAAAAAGATGGCTCAAATGGCTGAATATTGCCTATATAATATCCTTCACTAAATATTAGTTTGTGCAATATAAATGTGCAATGTTAACTTTGCTCCTTTCAATTTAAATTAATCACCTCAGGTTGGTGGGGTCTTTATTTAACATTAATAGGAAACACTTTACCATTGTTTGGATAAAAATAAGGTATGGTTAAAATTGAGGGTACTTAGATAGTCACTGGGGGAAAGAATGTTTAGGTCAACACCGGTGAATTATTTCTTTTGGTGATTTGTTTAAGATGAAACATCCAAGATAATTTCTTTGAGGAAATACTCCATCATGGTGAGGAATCCAAAACACTAATTTTTAAAGGTTAAATTTTATAGTTAAGTACCTTTTTTAATTCCTTGAAGGGTGATTTTGATCTAAAGGGTCCACTTCATAGGGCACTTTGGACTTTGACACAAGTCCCAAAGGATCTACTTCAGAATCCCTGAAGGGTACTTTTGATATCCCAAAGGGGTATTTTATATGGTTAAAGGGGCATTTCAAAAATTTCAAAGGGTAAGTGGTCACATTAAATGGTACTTTGTACAAGTCAGAAGGGTCCTTCTAGGGAATGAGTAAAGGGTAGGTACCCCATATAAATTCCTTTAGAGATTATGTATCAGAAAAAGACTTGAAATAAAAGTTTCAAAGGATAGAGAAAGGGTACATAAAAAAGTTATGAGGGAAGGGATGAAAGTCATTTCTAAAATTCATGAAGGGTACTTCCATATGCCTAAGGGATATTTTCAAAATCCCAAAGGGTAGATTTGGTAAAATCCAAAGGGTGGGTTATAGGAGTTCTAAAAGGGAAGCATCCTTCGAAAGAATCCCTTTGAAGATTGTGTAATTGACAAGAATGCCCAAAATAAAAGTTCTAAAGAAATGACTAAAAGGTCCAAAAGGAAGTCTCAAAGGGCTAGTTTAAAGGGTAATTCCAAATGTTTTAAAATGAAAAAATGGTATTTTTTCATTGACTCAAAATTTATGTGCCCTTCAAGCTAAGGCTAAAGGGGAGTGGAAGGGTCAAATAAGGAAAGGCCGAAGGGTTGGCTAGGAAGGTTCTAAAAGTTCCATGGGAAAGACTTCAAAGGATATACTTCATGAAAATGAGTGCTTGAAGGGTCTATTTTTAAAATCCCTAAAATTTTAAGTCCAAGTATATAAAGATATGAAGTATTAACACTATCTTACCAAAATCAAAGACCAAATTTTTAAAAACGAAGTGGGCCCCCATTTCTATGAAAGAAAGGGGGTGTTGGGTGTAATAAATGGTAACTCAAAGGGGGGAATGCTCCTGAGTATTCAAGAACCTAAAAATATGTCTTGAAATCATGAATCAATCCTGAAGAATACCACTAGAGAATGTTTAAATTAGAAACGTGGAAGGGACTCTTAAGTAGATTTACATAACATACTTGCTTTCAATTTTCTTGGAACTATGTGTGTCAAGACGTGAGATTAATTTAACCCTTGCTATTATGAGTTTTACTATAGTTTTGAAATATTTGTAGGCCTCACTCTATTATCAAATACAACTTAAAGAAACAAGGGAGGCTTAGGAATTACTCTACTGCCAGTCAAACATCCCTATCCCTGATAGAGGTACCTTGGGATCCTTTTCTTCTCCCTTCATTATTTACCTTTTACTTGATCATGATGCATGGCACATTGACCTTATTTCATCATTTTGTTCTTTTTAGGAATAGAAATGGGACCCCAATGAGTTGGTAAAATTTTAAGATAAATAATTACTAGGATGTCCCTGCCAGCCAAATTTAGACCTATAATTATCATTTCTAGTAGGTTTTAGGTGATGAGTGCATTTGATCAATTGAAATAGGAAAACTTTCTAAATTCATTTAAAAACACTATGAGAGTAACTTTCACATGCCTGGTAAAGGTATTCAACTATAACATCATTTAAAATAATGCATAATTACTTACCTTTATCCCAACAGCTAAAGAAAATCAAGGATACACACCATTTTTGAGTCAATTGAAAACTACCATAGCTTCCAATTCCCCCTTTTTATAGGTTGTAAGCATATGAGGGTCTGAATTTCAAATTGGTCATAATATAGTGAACATAATTCTGGTCATCTAAGAAAATAAAAAAATACCTAATCTAATAAAATGCCAAAATTTAATCTAGGAAAAAAACAAAAAACAAGAAAGACTAGTCTAAAAAGTAGGAAATCTAATCTACTCCTAATCTAAACCTATTTTGACCATGCTTAGTAAGTAATATCCATAGATGGAATAGCCTTGAAGTAATGCTTCAAAACCTATCCATTTACTAGATATGTCAGCTCATTACCTTGAAGGTATTTCAATTAGAATGCGTTATTTCCTATTATTTCTAAAATATAATAAGGTTCGATTCATAATGGGGTAAAATTGTCATTTTGTCCTTTCTTTTCATGGAATTTATCCCATAGTAGCACTAGGTCTAAAATTCTGAATGCTTTAACTTTAGCCCTTTTATCAAACCACCATTTGATCAAGGCTTGGTGTTTACTAAATTTATATAATGCCTCATTCTAGTAATATTCCATTTCAATTATATCCAAAATTCTTGACTCATCTTTATCACTAGGCTTCATGTAATCCTAAATGAATTCATAAGTGAGTAGTTTCAATGTGTTGGGGAAAATAGGCCTGCATCCATACACTAGCAAAAAAATTGAGGCATTAAGAGCTTGTTTGTGCCTTTTCAATCTACCCAAATATCATACTTTAATAAATTATGCTATTCTCTAGGCTCATCTCCTATAGATTTCTTGATTGCATCGATTAGATTTTTATTCATTGACTCTGCTAACCCATTTCCCTAGGGGTAATGGTTTGAATCTGACCTAATGATGATTTGATTGTCATGTGTCCACTTAGTAAACTCTACTAATATGAAATTAGGTCCATTATCATAGACCAGATAAATTGGTATACCAAACCAAGTTGTTATGTGTTCCTTCAAAAGATTAATTACATCATGTGCTCTACAATGTTTGGTAGTGATAGATTTGATCCATATAGTGCAATAGTCTATGATCATGAGTAAAAATTTATGGCCAACTAAATAATTTGGGTTGATCACACCAATGAAGTATAAACCCCATTGGGAAAATGGCCTTCTTTCAATAATTGGTTGTAGTGACATGGTTGGGTGCACTTCCCTTTTAGCTAGAGTTTGACATTCACAATAGGTTCTAACCTATGTGTGAGCATCTTTGAAAATTTTAGGCCAATAATAACCCAACCTCATGATCTTATGAGCTATGGTGTTTCCCAAAGGATGGCTAATACCTATATTTTGATGCAAATTCTCTAGGATCTCAGTAGCTTCTTTTGTAGACACACATTTGAGATAGATTCATTCATAGTTTCTTCTATAAAGGATTCCTTTTTTAATCATATATTGAGTATCCCTAAGCTTCAAATCTCTTTTTATTTCTCTATTATATTTTTGAGAACATGATCCTATCATTAGGTATTGAATTACATATATATATATATATATACCACTCACCTTTAGATAACTGGGCTTGACATACCTTTTCAATGGTGATACGAGGATTGGGCTTAATTGTGAGTTGCACAGTACCTTACCCCCTAATAATCTTTGTAGGCCAGAGATATATTTCAAACTCTTGGATTTTAGCCATACATTTGCATTAGTGTTCTCCCAAATCATTTTGTGATAAAGTGAGCTTGACAATAGGGTTAGGTACAATGGTGATGGTCTTGTTCCTTAGGATTTAATGCTAAAATTTCTTGACTATTTTCACAAGGGTGAAGATTTGCTTATCAATCATAGAGTATTACAGATCAATGTCCTTCAAATTGGTGCTAAAAAATCAATAAGATGTTCCATTTCATCCCTTTTCTAAGTGATGACTACAATAATAATATTTTCTAAAGTAAAGGAGTAAAGATAGAAATCATTTGTAAAATTAGGACTAGTCAAAATTGGAGCCTGAGACACGGCATCTTTGATACCCTGAAAAGATTTTTTGGCCTTGGTGGTTCACTCTATCTTAGCATCCTTTTTAAGCATGGTGTTTAGGGGCTTGAAAATTTCTATGAATCCTAAAATTAACTTCCTTATGAAATTAATTTTCCCAAAGAATGATTTTAATTCCTTTTTTCTATTGGGGGTTGGATCTTCAAAATTGCTTGTGCCCTGTCTAGATCAATAGTAATTTTATCTTTAATGATGATGTGTCCCAATAGCTTACCTTCAAAAATATCAAATATACTCTTCTTCACATTTAATGAAACACCAAATTTACTACATCACTAGAATATAGACTGTAGGTGACTTACATGATCTTATTGATTCTTTGAAAATGCTATCAAATCATCCATGTAGATAATTATGCACTTCCCTATTAATCCTTTGAAATCATGATTCATAGCACATTTGAAGGTAGATCTTACATTGATCAATAGAAAGGCATCCTTTTATATGCATATGTTCCCCATTTTTTAGTAAATACTATCTTCATATGATCTTTGGGTTGTACTAACCCCTGATTATAGCGTAAAAATCCATCCAAGAAGGACACCATTTCAAAGACATTTACTATTTGTATGACTTCATCCAAAGAAAGTAGAGGATAATTATCTTTTTTTGAGGTTTTTATCAAATTCTTTAAGTCTATGTAGATTCTAATCTCTCCACTTTTCTTCCTTACTGGGACCAAATTAGCCACCCAAGTGGAATGCTAGATCAGAAAGATGATTTTAATGCTTAGTGACTTTTCTAATTTCTTTTAAATGAGGGGTTCAAGGATAGGATTAACCAACCTTTATCTCTATCTAAATGACTTATGGTCTGGTTTCAAAGGGATTGTATGTGTGATGACTTGTGGGCCATATACCTTTAAGTCCTCATATATCCAAGTAATGACATCCCTATATTGAATAATGAGGTCCTCAATTTATTGTCTCTCCTTTGAAGTGCAACTCAAACCAATGTTAACATAATGTGGGTTATGTTCATCCCCTAAATTCTCTTTCTTAAAATTAGATTTATTGACCTTGGGCTACTAAATTTTTTGTGCCTATGGATCCAATTCAAATGGCCTCTCTAAAGAGATTAAACTAGTTAGTATTTGGTTCTCCTTGAGCTAGAGGATACCTTCTTTATTAGTGCCTTCTTGGTGACTAATATCTTTTTCATCTATGATTTAGGACTCAAACTATTCTGAATTAATCAAGAACTAGATGATTTGTTGGTCATCCTCAAAAACCTAAAAGTTTTCCACATTATCTAGGATAGATGGAACATGTAGTATTTTAATAGAGAATTAATTTACCTTATACTCTTACAATGGCTCAAAATTTACAATAGTGGTTGCTAATGAATTAGTGCCCTAATTTTTCTCTCTAGGGAGTGCCATTATGTTGAAAGCTTTAAAGCTCTCGATCAGATCCCATGCCCTATGCTTGTACTTCTTTAAATAAGATAGTTTACATTGGTATTCGATCCTTATATGGTTGACTACTAGATATAAGTCCCCAAATACCTTAATTTTTTTTACATTATTCTTTAGAATGAACTATAAGCCTAAGATTAGGGCCTCATATTTAGATCTATTGTTTGTACATGGGAACTATAACATGTAGGTGGCCATAAACTTCTTTCCCTAAGGGTTGATTATTTCAATTCCCACTCCTGACCCCTGCTTGTACTTAGCTCCATCAAAATTCATCATCCATAATTGGTTTGGTCCTTCAAGCTTTGTGTTCTATTATAAACCATGCATGGTAAAATTTTAGATGCCTAGTGAGGGGGAATCATACTTAACTTTTTTATTTTTGACATTGTATTCAATAATGGGATATTTCACTCTAGGCTCTCTATCAATTTGGATTTGATTTATGACCCCTCTCCATAATAACCAAATGTGTGAAAAATCTATGGAAAGGTATCCATTAAGTGTTTTAGACTAGTCTCTACTTATTAATAATCCATAGCCTTCTGGTATGTCTCCTACTAGGAGATCAATATTCATCTGAACTCTTGGTTCTGATGCTACTTGAATATGCACATTGTTCATATCTCCTACCACTGATACCATGATTTTATCTAGTTGGGAAACATATATTTTTAAAGGATTGGGAGTAAGTCTAAGCTTCTTACATATAGAAGTAGGCATAATAGTAACAAATGCCCTAGAAAAGGTGGGACCTTAGGTTTGATCTTATAGATGACATTGGTATCAGTGAATTTTTTTCCCTTGGCTTAATCTAAAGTTACCCCAGCCTTCTCCATAGGCATCTTTCTAGTGATAAATTTTATAGTAACTCCTTCTATTCTGTGATCTGATCCAATTTGTGAAGTGTGATATTCACCTTTATTCTCTTCATATCATCCATGATGTTGTATCTACCTAACTTTCTCAATTCATCTTTGCTTAGTAATGAATTACTCCCTTTTGGAAGAAGGGGTTATTATTTTCCTTAGGATCAGGTGGAACTAATGTGATATTTGGAGGAGTTAAGGTAGTCAGAGGTTTCCTATTCCTTAATTATACACACCCCTCTAATACTAATAGAAAGCATGCACTTTTTATAAATTATCCTTAGGTTCATTATCATCCTCTCCTAGGAAGGGAAACTTATGAGTCTCAAAAAATATGGTTGTGATGGTAGGCCCTAGATCTTGAAGTGATTATGGTAGATTTTTCATCTGATCTTAGTCATTTCTCTCTGGAATATCTTGAATGTTGTGCAGAATTTGATATAATCAAACTCACTATGCTAGGGTGTGTTGTGTATTATACACCAATTAGGGAGAGTTGTTTTAGTGATGTTGATTTTTGGGAGTTTACCAAACTACTCAGCATTATTCATAGATTGATTAAAGCGGCTATTATATCTTAGGAAGCTGATATTCTAGTTATTCATTTGGGTATTAGTATTAGCCAATTATTTGTTGCATGTTCAAAAAGTCATTACTTAAAATTTTAACCATCTTTTGGATAGAGTGCAATTTTGGATTTTTAGAATCTATACTTTTTATAAAAACCATAGTAGGAGTAACCATTTGTTGATTTGGATGATAACCACTAGTTTTCACGTGGGTTATCAGGTAGCCAAGAGGTTACTACATTGTGTGCATTAGTGGGGGCAATGCATATAACTAGTTCTAATTATAGGCAAGCACATTCCACTTTATGAATGATATTGGATTATGTGTGGTGAATCCATTGTTATTTTTGTGTGTCATATGTGTTTAGGGATTGATTTGCTTATAAATATTGATTGCCACCTCAAATGCCAATGCTAGAGTATTAATGGCAATAACTCTTCTCAAGAATACTATAGTGATAGGTTCCAAGGCATTCTTATACATCTCTAATGGCAATGTTGGTTGTGGTCCATAGTCTAGGGTTAGTTAATTGTACATCTTCTACCACCTTGCATTGAATGCATGGATCAGTTCATTGGGTTCCCATTTAATGCTAGTGAAGTGCTAGTATACTAGCCCTAAATTAGTGACCTATCCAAACTACGCATGAAAGTTGTTTGGCATTGCACCTATGTGGTTATGGAATTTTTAGTTAAATTTAGATACCAATCATAATCTTCATCCATCAAAGTAAAAAAATATAACTGACATGCAACATCTTCATCTACTACATTTATCAATTTGACTATGGATTTAAAGGCCTTGATCTGTTCTTTTGTTATCTTTACTCTTGAAGGAGCAAAGGTTGATAGGTATTTTTTGGGGTTTTAGGGAAGGACATGTACATCCCCTGGGATGGCAATTATAGATCCAACTAGCTAGGGTTATTATTGGGCCATTGGTTGATTAGAAAGAAAAATTTTCCTTATAGGTGAAGGTTATCCTAGTTGAGGTGGGTTACTTTGAACTGGAGATGTTGGCAAAGTTCTAGGCCTTTTATGGCTTGATAAGGGTGATACCAATAAACCATCTTGGGAATTATATCTAGTTGCTCTCTTGGGTGACTCTAATGCAACTCTATGCAAGGGTTGGCCTCTATTATATGGAGGTTTAAGCCCTCCTTCTAACACTAGCTAACTATTGATGTGAGATTTATGCACACCATAGTTGACAAGGTAACCTATAACATTTTAGGATCTCAATGGAGGTAAACTCCACTCCACGACATGAGTTGTAGGTATGTGGTTTGTTTAACCTATTGATGGAATAGTGACAAAGTATGTAGGTTGTTGACAAGGCTTTTAGATGGAGGTATGGTTCTTATAAGAAGGTGGTCTCTTAGGTGAGTTGGATGGGTGACTGGGTTCTAATCTAAGGTGGGTAAATCATTATAACAAACAAAAAATGAAAGTAAGGTAGGGAAGAAAATAAATATTGGTGATTTTTGAAATAATCACTTATGTGGTTAGTTTTTTAATAGATCTATGTTTTCTCAAAACAAATACCTATTACTAGCAGTGAGTACACACTTGCAAATACATATGACTACATGATCTAAGGAACAAAGGCATAGGGAGTCTAATGGCTTGGACAAAGGTTGCCCCTATCAGGATAGCTTTTGTACACCCTGGATCTAGAGATTATGACTTGAACTAATGGATTATCTAAAGTAGTTGTGGCACACATTTAGAATACTACACTAATAAATCACAAATACACATTCAAAAATATATTTCAATACAACTTAACTTTCTCAAACAATAATTTACTAACCACTGATAGTTATTGCACATTCGAGATTTGTATATTAATCAAGAAAATCAAGAATATACTTATAGCGTTGAGCATACTAAATATTAATTGAAAAAAAATCCATTGAAAATAACAATTAACAACACCATATGGGAAATAAATACCCAAAATACTTCACTTGATGATTAAAATTGGCTTCTCTGCTTTTGTATTTTAAAATTTCCAACCCCCTATTTAAGGGTGTTACAATATTATTTATAGATCTTGGGGAGGGGTTGCCTCATCCTCCAAGTCTTTGCATGATGTTTACATAGGGTGGTTGGGACATGTAGTTTCAAATGTATTCTAAAATTGAATGATAGCTATAAATAGGAAGAATTGACTTTAAAATATAATGTAATACATGCATGTACATAAGAATGAGTCAATTATTATTAAAAACTACTACAAAATTGAGGTGTATGTTGAACTAAGGTTGTGTTGGCTAGAGTGTTGCATGTGTTTTAGTTATAATAGAAGCCAAATTAGTGGTCCCACTAGTAGAAACCCACTTCTTCTTCACTTCATTTCCCTTGTCAACCTTTTATGTCATGTCATGTTACTGCTAAATAATGTTTAATTTAATTAATGAAGGTTAGTGGAGTCTCTTGGTTTGTTCCAGAAGCTTTGAATGCTCATATTTATTACGTTATAATTTGCTTCTAAAGATCTCCACTTCAGTCACCTTCCTTCTTACTTTTCTTATCTCTTCTTCAATATTCTCCATTGTCAAACCCTAAATGCTCCCTTTGAAATTATCGATCACCTCCTAAATTAATGTTATCAAAATTGATTCTACTAATTAGACTCCCCATAGAATATTTTGCCTTGGATAAGTTCAAATCATTCAAAATCTAAAGGAATTGGGCTTCTAGTGACTAATAATTTAGATTCATGACCATAGCCACCTTCAACCATTCCTTGACCTCTTCATGTCTAATGACTACTAAATTTAGATGCCTCAAATGTAGTCATCAAGTCAAGGTGTCTATATAGTGAGTTGCCAAGAAGAAGTGCCTATTGGTACTACATACTTATGTTATCCTAGGCTATAAATTTGAAAATTTGAATGGATAATCTCATTTGAGGTGTCATCTCAACCTTCATAAATTTTAGAGCCTCCAAGGAGTAGTAGCATTTTGAAGTGGCATCCCTCACAGATAAGTTCAAATCATTCAAAGTTTGAAGGAATTGGGCTTCTAGTGACTAATAATTTAGATTCATGACCATAGCCACCTTCAACCATTCCTTGACCTCTTCATGTCTAATGAATACTAAATTTAGCGCATTAGATGCCTCAAATATAGTCATCAAGTCAAGGTGTCTATATAGTGAGTTTCCAAGAAGAAGTGCCTATTGGTACTACATACTTATGTTATCTTAGGCTATAAAATTGGAAATTTGAATGGATAATCTCATTTGAGGTGTCATCTCAACCTTCATGAATTTTAGAGCCTCCAAGGAGCAGTAGCATTTTGAAGTGGCATCCCTCACCTTAACCTCTATACTTACAAGGACATGCATGGTATTTGATCATTCCTTTAGATGCTCAATTTATGACCATAGTTCTTGTACTTCCTCCTTAAGCTCTTGATGAGCTAATTCCATCCCTTCATGAATAACTACCACTGCATCCTTGTACACTTGAGCTAGGTTTGAGAGATTTTATTTGAAAATAGATTCTCTTGGATGCTTATTCTACCTCTTTATGAGAGAGAACACTGGCTATTATTCTTCAAGGATGATACTAGATCCTTAGTCATCTTCAAGCTTTCTCTTCTTGACCCTTTAGATGGAGCTAGTGGGAGGATCAAATAGGGTAGTTATAGAAGGTAGTTTGGTTATCTTGTAACTCAGCCTCTTCTGAGCTTGTTTCTTTAATTCCATGGCCCATGATGGGATATTGAAATATGCATCAGATGTTGTGACAACAACCTCCTTATTTAACTCTTCCTTCTCTTCTTTATTTTACCTTTGAGATGGCTTAGTTAGTACATCTAGTAGGGAAGGCCATATAATTTTAGACCAATCCACTCCTCCAATTTGAGGAAGTGGATGGACTAAAACAATATGTGGTTTTAATTTTCTTCCCTTGCTAGTGGTGGTAACTATGGTTTCCTCTATAGAAGTGGGATTAGGGAGTGGAAGGGAAAGTTGTGAGGATTGAATGTGTAATTAGGGTGTGGCCAAAGTAGTTTTCACCTTCCTAGATGCTTTCTTCTTTCTATGAAGTCTCACAGTAGTAGTACCAATAGGCACAAAAGGGGTGGTCATGGAAAAGGATATAGTGGAGGTTATGGAGGGGTCAATGGAAGTAGTGGATGAGGTGGAAGGGACTTCCACATAAGAGATAGGTGTATCAATAATAAAAATCAAATCCCAAAGAGAGGTAGGGAGATTTAAGGTACCTTGAAGTTGTAGTTTGATAGGGGCCTCTTAAAGACTAAGGTATTTCACTTCATTCAATTGGGTCTCTTCATCTGATTCCTCAGTCTAGTCTTGAACAATTACTTCCTCTCTCTATGGTTGTAAGTTAGGAGGTGACATAGGTAACCCTATGGATACTTGTGTCATTAGACTACCTATGGGGGTCCTTAGGTTTCTAATATAAACCAAGGGAACCTTCCTTTGAGTATGAGAGTCATGGGAGAAAGGGATTATTTTAGACTAAACAGTGGCTACCCTTATTGATAAAACATGAGACACACTGGGGTAAGCCATAGATACTAGAGTGGTGATATCACCTTGCCTATCTTCTCCATTTAAGTCCAAAATAATGGGGTCACCTTTAGTTCCTCTTCTTCCTATAATTGATTCCAACACCCTGAGCTCTTATTTGATGATTTTTAGCTTTAACTCCAAAGGGGGTTCCTGATAAGGAGGTCCCTAATCATAAGTTTTCCTGCTCTAGAAGTCGTAATGTTTCCACCCTTTAAAAATGGCTCTTTGCTTAGCCAATTACTTGGTGGAGATGTTGGGCTCTACCTGGATCATCCTTAAATGATCCTCTTGTAAACTAGTTATTTTAACCTATTCCAATACTTCCTCGTCTATTGTAGGATTCAAAAAAATAAAGTCATAACCATATAATTGGTGGTAGTAGGGGATGTTGAATCCTTGAATATGTTTTTGGATATGCCTATGAGGGTCCTAATATCTATGAGGCATTGTGGGGAAACTATATCAATTTTATTTTGTTGCAACATCACCAAGATACTTCCTCATTATGTATGTTATTATACCAATGGTTACAATACTCCCAAAGACTAAGGCTTTCTTCTATCTTGACAAATATTCCTCTATGCTATTCCACAATTGGAAAACTATCTTATGATCTAATAACTTGTCAAGAATTCACTTTGGAATACATAGGGGTGTCACCTTATTTCCCCAAACCAAAATGATGGTGATGTCTAGATATAAGAAGTAATCACCCTTCTCAACTAAGATCTTTACAATGTTTCCCCCAATACATGGCATTGGGGAGCCATATATGGCCTGCCATATCTAAGGGTGTACATCCTCACAAATTTTAACTATGTGCCTCTGATAGGCATAGATGTTCATGAATTGCTAATGGTCACATATTTGAGTCTTGATGCAGCTTATGGCTAGGGACCATAAATTACCCAAGTCTTTATAACATTTACCCATGACTGCATCAACCATGTACAACATCATATAAAATTCCCTTGTAAGGGTGGGATGTCTATCCTTGTGAAAAATTTTCTACCTTAGCCTAAATCTTATTATTTCTCCCAAGGCATAAGATGCATCATGTGTTAACATCATATGAAGTAAAGGCACCCAATCCAAGTTTACAAAATGAATAAAGGGCATACCATCTAATCTATTTAGAAGAGCCATAATTATGTAGATACCCATCCTAAATTTATTGATAGACAATGATCCACTAATCTTCTTACCTTTCCTTGCCATGGTTTCTTTGGGCATCAACCATAATTATAGTTCTCCCTGAAGTGTGTTCTCTTTATTGAATTACACTAGGGTATGCTTGTCAAAATAGGAATCTAGTGTAGCAAGAGATAAATATCTTTGAAAATCATCCTCAAAGATGCACATGACCATTGTATCACTATGTTCATGAAAAAAATATTTGTCTTGTGATATTTTACCTACAAAGAATAAATCTTTGAGAAGGTTGATGCAAGGCATGACCTCTGGTTTGACAACAATAAAATTTAACCTTTAGCATTTAAAAGATATAAATTCTTTGACAAATAACTTATTTTCCAATATTATTTCATCATCTATGGAAAAATCATCCACTTAATCTATAGCATCCCATAGCTGTGAGTAATTTTGAAATTGGTTGTCGAATACCTCTACATCAAACATAATGTCCTTGAACTCTGTGGGATCCTTAATCAAGAACTCAAATGGAGTATTAGTTCCCCATGATGAATTGGATGAGGATGCCATGGATATAAGTTTGTGTTTACTTTGCTCAATATGCTACAAACTATGTGTACTCATATACCAATGTGATCGATCTAGTTCTAGATTACTTGTAGTCTACTATATGTTCTTTCAAAATAGAAATTAGGGCTCCTATGTGCCACTAAGAATAAAAGATGCTTCGATTGCAAGATAGATTGAGTGAAAATGATGGCTCAAATGGCTATGCATCACCTATATAAGATCCTACATTAAATATCAGTTTGTGTGATATAAATGTGCAATGTTAACTTTTCTCCTTTCAATTCAAATTAATCACCTCATGTTCGTGGGGCTTTTATTTAAGGTTGATAGGAAACACTTTACCCTTGTTTGGATGAAAATAAGGTATGGTTAAAATTAAAAGTAATCAAATATTCATTGGGGAGAAATAATTTGGGTTAACATTAGTGGATTATTTATTTCAATGATTTGTTTAGGATGAAACATCCGAGACAATTTCTATGAGGAAATACTCCATGGTGAGGGATCCAAAACACTAATTTTGAAAGGTTAAATTTCATAGTTAAGGACCTTTTCAAATTACATGAAGGATGATTTAGATTTTAAGGGTCCACTTCATAGGGTAATTTGGTCTTTGACACAAGTCTCGAAGGATTTACTTTAAAATCCTTGAAGGGTTCTTTTGATATCTCAAAGGGGTATTATATACATTTAAAGGGGCATTTCAAAAGTTCTAAAGGGTAAGTGGTCACACATAAGGGTAATTTTCACAAGTATGAAGGGTACGTAAAGGGAGTGAGTAGAGGGTAGGTACCCCATAGGAATTCCTTCATAGATTGTGTATCAGAAAAAGGCTCAAAATAAAATTTTTGAAGGATAAGTCAAGGGTATAGAACAAAGTTCTGAAGGATGGGGACAAAGGGTATTTCCAAAATTCTTGAAGGTTACTTCCATATCCTTAAGGGATATTTTAAAAATCTAAAAGGGTATCTTTATAAAAATCTAAAGGGTGGGTTACAGGGGTTCTAAAAGGGAAGCATCCTTCAAAAAAATCCCTTAAAAGATTGTGTATTAGACAAGAATGCCCAAAACAAAAGTTTTGAAGAAAGGACTAAAGGTTCCTAAAGGAAGTATCTAAGGGGTAGTTTGAAGGGTAATTCTAAATGTTCTAAAATTCCAAATGGTATTTTTCAAAGGACCCAAAGGGTATGTTCCCTTTGAGCTAAGGCTCAAGGGGAGTGGAAAGGTCAAATAAGGAAAAGCTAAAGGGCCGACTAGGAAGGTTTTGAAAGATCCATGGGAAAGATTTCAAAGGATATACTTCATATAAATGAGTGTTTAAAGGGTATAATTCAAAAATACCCAAAAGGGTAAGTCCAATTCCATAAATATATGTAATATTAACACTATCCTACCAAAATCAAAGACCATATTTCTCAAAAAGAAGTGGGTCCCTATTTCCTATGAAAGAGGAGGGGTGTTGGGTGCAACACATATAATATTTTACTATTACATTGACATGAATTTGGAAATATAATTGATTTTATTATTATTTTTTTAAATTTTCAAAGTTCATGCATGGCCATTATAATGTTAGTTGTTAAAAATGAAGTTGTGTACATCAAAAAAATGTAAACCTAATTCTGACTATAATCTTGATGTCATTTTTTAGGCTAATTAAATTGGTTGAGTTTAGGGTTTTAGGGTTTAGGTTTCTAAGTTTAAGGTTTTGTGATTTAAGGTTTAGGTTTTAGGTTTTAGGGTTTAGGGTTTAGGATTTCAATGTTTAGGTTTTAGGTTTAAGATTTAGGGTTTAGGGTATAGGGTATAGGGTCCAATCACAAAATCAATTGGATCTAATTCAATCTTGTTAAACCTATTTATGACTATATAATGTGATTTTGATCTTAATTATCCTAAATATCATTACATATTGAGATAATTAGTCAAATGGGGCAGTCAATAATGTGATTTGGGCCAAATTGAGCCATGTGAACCTAATTATTATTTTAAAGGATGTTAATTCAGGCTAAATTGATTGATTTAGGTTTTAGGGTTTATGATTTAAAATTTAGGATTTAGGGTTTAGAGTTAGGGCTTAGGGATTATGGTTTAGAGGTTAGGGTATAGATTTTAATCACAAAGGTATTTGGGGAAAATTTGAGATTGTTGAACCTATTTGTGACTAAAAATTGTGATTTTGGGCTCAATTAGCCTTCATATCATCATATATTGAGCCAATTAATCAATTGGGGAAATCAATGATGTAATTTGGGCTGAATTAAGACATGTGAACATAATGCTTACTCTAAAGGATGATAATTGGGGCTAAATCAATTAGTTTAGGGTTTAAGGTTTATGAATTAGGATTTGGGGTTTAAGGTTTATGGCTTATGGCTTAGGGATTAGGGTATACAGTCCAATTATGAAGGTAATTGGGTCTAATTTGAGCTTGTTTAACTTATTTATGATTATATAATGTGATTTTTAGCTCAATTATCCCTAATTTTATCATAAATTGAGACAATTACAATTGGGGTAATTAGTCATGAAATTTGGGCTAATTTGAGCCCTCTAAACATAATTTTTTCTATAAAAGATGATAATTGAAGCTAAATTGATTGGTTTAAGGTTTAGAGTTTATGATATAAGGTTTAGGGCTTAGGGTTTAAGGCATAGGGTTTAGGGTATAGTGTCCAATCACAAAGGTAATTGGGGCCAATTTGAGATCATTAAACCTATTTGTGACTACATAATGTGATTTTAGGCATAATTTACCTAAATATAATCATAAATTGAGATAATTAATCACTTGAGGCAATAAATGATGTGATTTGGACCAAATTGATTCATGTGAACCTGATTCTTACTCTAAAATACTTTTATTAGGGCTAAATCATGTGGTTTAGGGTTTATGATTTAGGGTTTATGACTTAGGGTTTAGGGTACATAGGATCTAATCACAAAGGGAATTAGGGACAATTTGATCTCATTAAACCTATTTATGACTAAAAAATATGATTTTAAGCTCAATTAGTCCTAATGTCATCATAAATTAAGCTAATTAACTGAGTGAGGAAATTAGTGATGTAATTTGGGCTAAATTGAGCCATATAAACCCAATTATTACTCTAAAGGATATTAATTAGGGATAGATAATTGGTTTAGGGCTTATGATTTAGGGTTTAGGGATTCTATCTTAGGGTTTCTAGTTTAGGTTTAAGGTATAAGGTCCAATTGTGAAGGTAATTGTGTCTAATTTGAGCTTATTGAACCTATTTATGACTACTTAATGTGATTTCAGGTTCAATTAGCCCTAATGCTATCACATATTGAGTGAACTAGTTAATTGGGGTAATAAATGATGTGATTTGGGTCAAATCAAGCTATATGACCTAATTATTACTCAAAAGTATGTTAATTGGGGCTAAATCGATTATTTTAGGGTTGAGGGTTTATATTTTAGGGTCAAATCATGAATGTAATTGAAGCTAATTTAAACATGTTGAACTTATTTATGACTACAAAATGTGACTTTAGGGTCAATTAGCCCCAATGTCATCACATATTGAGCTAATTACTCAATTGGGGTAACCAATGACGTAATTTGGACCAAATTGAGTTATGTGAACCTAATTATTTTAAGGTTTAGAATTTAGAATTTAAGGTTTTAGTGTTTTGGGTATATGTTTAGGGTTAACTATGTAATCAATGTCTAGACTAAAGAACGTGTATGTGATTTTAGTACATATGTGGTCTTCTGAATAGTAAAAAAGTATATAACCAATGCCATTATTTTGTCACATGAAGACTTATGTCCCCAACATATTATATTTTATTTCATTCTACATATTGAATGTCTATTTTTTATGATTTTATGATTTCCCTCCCCCCCTCAAAATTTGATAAATTTGTCTTATCATGGATGACAAAATAATTCATGTTTATTTTTTAATACTTTGATCATTGCCCCCACTTGGTACTACATAATATAAGTCTATTTTTTTAATAATTTTATCTTAGTATCCATCCTCAAAAGTTTATAACTTTGTCTAATCATGGGTGATGAAAATTGTACTAGTGGGAAGAAGAAGCTAAAACACAAAATGATGGAAGAATTAGAAGTCATGAGAGAAAAATAAATGCAGTGAATGTGAAGAATTTGTGCAAGTATACTATCCCTAATGAATTGAATGTCATAAATAACTATGAAATGAATAATGATAGAATACCAAGTTTTGATAGTATACCACATTCGGAAAGTCCAATTATTAGTTTTGATAGTATACAAAATTATAATGCAAGTCCACAATCAAATTTTATAGTTTTTAATTTTTGTGATTATGATAATATGCATGATGATTTGCCCTCTAAAAATGAAAAAAAATTCATGGAAACATTGACTATTGAAAGTAGAAATGAAGAAATAAATATGGGAGCACCATGTAATGAATAAATTACTAATGAAGATAATAATTTGGAAACATCAAATAAACCAATTTTACCACTAAGAATACCTCCTAGGATTTTGCATAGAAGCCCCATGTATTTAATTTAAATTGATGAAAACATTTTGAAACCAATGCATAAAAAAATGTCTGATTGAGAAGAAACACTGAAATAATTTGGGATTCACATTTTTAAAACTTAAAATGATATTCAAAGATGCCAATTTTTTGTTACATTGATGAAAGTCCTTAAAATGAGACCTATAATTAACACCCTATGACTAAGAACATATAATATTGATGGTCAAAACAAGAAATTATTAAAAATCTACATAATACATGCCATAAGTAGGTGCAAATAAACACACCAAAGATGGTAACACTACCTGATGTGTTATTACAACTTGTATGGTAAATTTTAAAATAATGAAAAAATATTTGATTAGACAAAAAAGTAGAGCATTGAACATAAATTAAAAAAAACACAAATGAAAGTAATTAGAAGATGTAGAAGATTTGATGTTGCTGATAACAATAACTTATGGGCATTCTCAAGTAGAATCCCATGGAAATACAAGGCTATAGTTGGTGTCTTAAAAAATTTACTTGCACAATTTTAGAGAGATATCACAAGGGTATCACCTAATATAAGAGATGTGAAAATAAGAGTTAGTTCTTGTAATCGTGACCCACATCTAAAATATTTTTTGGAATATGAATAAAACACATTTGTACTCTAAATTTGTACTAAAATATCCACAAATTTATATTATTCAAATATATTTTGAAATGGCCTAACCCTTCTATGTGAAAATGAATCACACATGCACAACTTATTGTTGTAGGTAACATATTGATTTTTTTAAGCATTATGATGTTGTTCATCATGTTAGTTGTACTTTTCATGCTATTTTTTTTGTATGAGTGTGGAATGAAAGCTTCACTAAAATTATCAAGGTAATTTATTCCAACCATTTTTGGTGAAATACGAGATGGATAATTTTTTTATAACAAAACATGTTTGGATGAAACTTGTGACATTTGTGGTGGATTTCAAAAAATTGAAAAATTGTACCCATGATGAGAGTACTCACCAAATTAGACAAGAATTAGTCATTTTTTTTATAAATATAATTCTTTGGCATATCAATTAAAAGATAGAAAGGAATCTAAAAGGTTTGAGCTTGTTATAGAACAAATACATATTTCTAAATTTATGGTCAAACTTAGGGAGGAAATTGTTTATAAGTATATAAGGCATACACACAAAACTCAATGGTTAAATGAGAAATTTAACTTAACCAATGACACATTCCCACATGGTACTATTGTTTTAGTAGTTGAATTTGTATAAAATCATAAATTGCAACCACAAATGGAGGTTCAGTCACAGTACTACAATTCAAAACAAAATTCCAATTTCATGCATATTACATTTTTTCATGCACCTAACAACACAAAGCATGATAAAAAAAATATTAAGGGAGTACCACTTCTATGCTAGTGATCATAAAACACATTATACATAGTATGTTAAAGGTTATTTTCAAAAAAATTATGGCAATTTGAGTGAAAGGAACATTACTTTCAATTAACATTATATTTAGTTAGATAACTAATTTTCATAATTTATAAATGCATGAATGTTCTACTAGATGAGTAGGATAGATGTGACAACTTACATACAACATATTTTGAGTTTTAATGAAGCATTCCATGGAAAAGAGGAGTATGATGGTGTAGGAGCATGTGTGAAAAGATCACTTTCAAGAGAGGAGTTGAATTTTGAAGATGTCACTAATTTGATAGATATAAAAAACATAGTTGAATGGTGTAGTGATAAAATGGCCCATGATGCTCAAGAAAAATCTAGTGTTTCTAGATATTTATGGTTGATGAAGGAAGGACAACTAGAAAGCTATGAATATTGTATAAAAATAATAAGGTCAAGTGAGTTATACTCATTTCTTAGCTCAAACATAGGCTCTTTTATAGTTCATACAAGGCACATGGCATATTTTTATTCTACATGTGTGGATTTTATTTGGAATAAATGTGAATTAAAAGAATGCGTTGATGAATGGATCTATAGACCTCTAATTCTAATTGAAAAATATTAGGTTACACCATCATTACAACCTACATATAGAACATCATCACATAACTTTGGTCATGTATATGATCTAGTGCAACTAGGTACGAGATGAATTTTACATTTAAAGTATATATGAGATTAAATTAAAAATATGTGTTATATACAAAATTTGGTATACATATTGACATACCATTATTAAAGCATGTTTTATTTTGGAATTTAGGGAATGTTTATGCAATTATTGTAGATGATAATAATGACAAGGGGACATAATACTACTTATTTTGATGTGTAGAAGAAAAAAATAAATTGAATTTTGTGGTCGCATATGAGGAAAACATTTACTATCCAATTGGGTATGTGGTAGTTATTGGAACTTGGATTCAATGATATCCTATCAAAAATTCATATTTATGGTTGTTTGAAGATTATGAAATACATAGGAAGATATTCCACTATCCAAATTTGGTTATCATAACAAATGTTTAATTACAAAAATATTGGGGGAGATGTTAAACAATACTCTATGGAAGGTTCATGAGTTTGACCATGAAAAAATTATTGCTACTATCAAGATTAGATTTGGTCCTAGTGGTCCCTTGGATTGAACTCCTAAGGTATGTTGAGTTCTCAAATGTAAACATGTTTAATTTGGTTAAATTTCATTGATTTTTTAAGTAGTACATATAAATTTCAATTTAATTACACATTAACATATTTTTTTGTAGTTTAATGGTGAAAAATTATCTTCCACATTCATGTGGTTATTACCATTAGTAGATAATTACATATTATCAAATCTAAGAGAAACTTTCAATTCATGTAGATGACTGACATTTTTTCCATATAGGGAAGGACGTTCTTAAGGATGAAATGGGTGTTTTTTCTCCTAGAATGGAATAATTAGAGGAAAATAACATGGTTGTAGAGTTTATTTATTACCCTAAACATGGTGGTGATGCTAATTTTTAGCCTCAAAGCCTCAAAGGTAGAGATCTCTGACTATGGCTTGAATGTTAACATTTCTTGTCAATGTTTTACGATGCCAGACTAGTTGAGAAAATGTGTATCCACATGGTTTTGAAGGTTATTATGGCAGGAACATATGTAATTTTAATATCCTGACATGAAATGATGTATTTTTAAGTAGAGGTCCCAAAAGTGAAAATGTTTACTAGAGGCAAATAACTTGTCTCTTAACTACATAAAAATAACATTTCTTGATTGAACATTTAAATATATACCACAGATTCATCTTTTATTTTAAATCCAAGTGATCTAGGGTTAAATTAGAGAGATTCAAAACACATGTTATGGTTCTTTAAGTTCATGTAGATGAATTACATGTTTCATTTAATGTGTGTTCAAAGTTTAACAAAAACTATATTTTTACTGTATAGGGATGGACCTTATTGAGACTAAAATGGGTGATTCATCTCCTAACCAAGAATAATATGAGTTTAATAACATGATAATATAGGTTATTTAGTACCTTTGATGTGGTGGTGATGCTAATTTTCAACCATGAAGCCCCATAGGTAGAGCTATCCAACTGTGACTTGAATATTGATAATGTTTATTGTCAATGTTGCTCAACACCAAACCATTTGTAAAAATCCATATCCATATGGATTCAGAGGTTATGGTGGTGGGAAATTATGTATTTATTATATAATAACATGTTTAAAGTGATGTATTTTCAAGCAAATGTCCCAGAAGTAGAAATGTCTACTAGAGGTAGATAACTTATCTCTTAACTATCTAAAAATAACATTTCAAGATTGATAATCAAATTATCTAACATGTATTCCTCTCTTATTTTAGATAAATTGATATAGGATGAAATTAAATGTAATTTAAAAACACGTGATGTTTCTTTTGGTTTGTGTATATGATTTATGGTTTTTGTTTGGCATGTGTCAAAAATTTTCCTAAAAAAGTATAATTTTACTATATAGGGAAAGACATTATTGAGGTTGTAACAAGAAATCTATATCTTAATAATTCATAATATGAGGCCAATAATGTGGTACTATAGGTTATTGATCACCCTCGATGTGGTGGACATTCTAATTTTGAGCCAAGAGGCCTTAGACATGGAGATCTCCAATTGTGTCTTGAATGTTGACAACATTTCTTGTCAATATTTTTTGATGCCAAACAAGTTGAAATAATAAGTGTATATCTAGATTCAAAGGTCATGGTCATAGAAACATATGTAATTTTCATACCCTGATGTGTTATAAGTGATGGATTTATAAGCAGAGGCACCTTAGACATGGAGATCTCCAACTTTGGCTTGAATGTTAACATTTATTGTCAATCTTTCTTGATGTCAGACTAGTCAAAAAAATGTGTATAAACTTATATTTATAGGTTATGGTGGTGGTAGAATATGTAATTTTAATATCATAATGTGTTATAAGTGATTTATTTTCAAGTAGAGGTCCTAGAAGTGTAAATGTCTACTAGAGGCAAAGAACTTGTTTCTTAACTACATAAAAATAACATTTTAAGATTGATCACTAAATCATCTACCATAGATTCATATTTTATTTCAGATTCAATTGATCCAAGGTGAAATTAGATTAATTTTAAATGCATGTTATGG
The DNA here is from genome assembly GCA_037957365.1 of Torreya grandis. Lineage (NCBI taxonomy): Eukaryota > Viridiplantae > Streptophyta > Pinopsida > Cupressales > Taxaceae > Torreya > Torreya grandis. The sequence continues at coordinate 55,496 of JARHVA010006075.1, read as the reverse complement.
TTATTTAAATTCATGTAACTTACTTATGATTTTTGTTTGATACATGTCTAAATTTTGCCTTAAAAACTACAATTTTACGATATAGGGAAAGACATTCTTGAGGCTAAAATGTGTGCTTTGTACCATAATAAAATGTAATTAATGTCTAATAACATATTAATGGATTTTATTCATCACTCAAAATGTGGTGGTGATTCAAATTTTCATCTAGAGGCCCTAGAGGTGGAGATATCTAGCTGCAGCTTAAATGTTGACAACATTTCTTGTCAATGTTTCTTGATATCAAAATAGTTTCAAAAACATGTTTTCATTGATTAAAAGGTAATTATGGTGGTAAAATATGTAATTTTAATATCTCAACATGTTTTAAGTGATTAAATTCAAAGTGGAGGTCTTAGAAGGGGAAATGTCTATTAGAGGTAAAGAACTTGTCTCTTAACTACATAAATATAACATTTCAGGACTGATCACTGAATCATCTACCACATATTCATGTATTATTGTAAATAAAAGTGATAAAATTTGAAATTATAGGGATTAAAAATACGCATGATGTTTCTTTCATTTTATTTATACTACTTACAATTTTTGTTTGACATGTGTTTGAAGTTTTCCTAAAAAACTATAATTTGACCATACAGGGAAGGATGTTATTAAGGCTGGAACGAGTGATCCATACCCTAACCAGGAATAATTTAAGGATAATAACATTATCATATAGGTTTGTTTTCACCCCATACATGGTGGTAATACCAATTTTTATCCATGAGGCCCCAGAGGTAGAGATATCCAACTATAACTTGAATGTTGACAATATTTCTTGTCAATGTTTCTCAATGCTATAACAGTTGAAAAAACATGTATAAAATTGTATTTAAAGGTCATGGTGATGGAAATATATGTAATTTATATATCCCAATGTGTTATAAATGATGTATTTTCAGTCCAAGCTCTCATAAGTGAAAATGTCTACTAGAGGCAAAGAACTTGTTTCTTAACTATGTAAAAATAACATTTCAAGATTGATCACTCAATCGTCTACGATGGATTCATATATTATTTTAAATAAATGTGATTTAGTTTTAAATTATATGGATTATACATGCACGTTATGGTTCTTTTTATTCATGTAGATAACTTACAATTTTTTTACGTATGTCTAAAGTTTGCCTAAAAACTATAATTTTACCATATAGAGAAGGATGTTCTTAAGGCCATAATAGGTGTTATGTCTCTTAAAAAAGAGTAAAAAGAGGACAATAACATGTAATTATAGGTTATTCATCACCCTGAACATGGTGTCAATGCCAATTTTTAGCCACAACACCCTAGAGGTTGAGACCTCAAATTATGGCTTGAATGTTTACAACATTTCTTGTTAATGTTTCTTGGCACTAGACCAGTTGCAAAAATGAGTATCCACATGGATTAAAAGGTATTTGTGGTGGTAAAATATGTAATTTTCATATCCACATGTTTTTAAAGTGATGTATTTTCAATTGGAGGTCTTATAAGTGAAAATGTCTATTGGAGGTAAGGAACTTGCCTCTTAACTACATTAAAATAACATTTCAATTTTGATCACTGAATTGTCTGCCACATATTCATCTATTATTTTATATCCAATTAATATATGGTTAAATTATATGGATTAAAAATTCACATGATGGATATTTTTATTTGTGTAGATTACTTATTATTTTCATTTGATGTGTGTCTAAAATTTTTCTTAAAATTATAATTTTACAATATAGGGAGGACCTTTTTTAGGCTAGAACAGATGATCCATCTCCTAACTAGGTATACACCAAGTCCAATAATAAATTAATATAGGTTATTAAAAATTACCAACATGGTTGCAATGCTAATTTTTAGTCATGAGGCCCCAAAGGTGGAGATCTCCATTTGTATCTTAAATGTTGATAATATTTCTGTTCAATGTTTCTCAACACTGAACCAGTTATAAAAACATGTGTCTACATGGATTCAAAGGTTATGATGATGGGAAAATATGTAATCTATGTGTGTGTGTGTGTGTGTGTGTTTTTTAGGTTATGTATTTATAATCATAGTTATCAGAAGTGGAAATGTCTACTAGAGTCAAAGAACTTATCTCTCAACTACATAAAAATTAATTTTAGGACTAGTCATTGAATCATCTGCCATATATCCGTATCTTATTTTTTATCTAATTTATCTAAGGTAAAAGTATGTATATTTTAAATTTATGCAAAAAAAAAATTCATGTATATGACTTACGATTTTAGTTTGATGTGTGTCATAAGTTTTCCTAAAAACTTATAATTTGACCATATAGAAAAGGACCTTATTGAGGCTAAAATGAGTGTTTTATCTCTTAACTGGGTGTACTCCAAGTCCAATAATTTGGTACTATAGGTTATTCATCACCCTTGATGTGGTGAATATGTCAACTTTCAACCAGTAGGCCCTAAAGGTGGATATCTCCAATTATGGCTTGAATGCTAACAACATTTATTATCAATGTTTCTTGATGCTAGAACAATTGTAAAAATGCATCTATGTGGAATTAGAGGTAATGGTGGTGGTAAAATATGTAATTTATATATACTAATATGTTGGAATTGATGGGTTTTTAAGTGAAGGTCTTAGAAGATGAAATGTCTAGTGAAGGCAAAGAACTTATATTTTAACTACACAAAAATAACATTTCAGGACTGATCAATAAATCATCTTCCACAAATTCATCTCTTATTTTTGATCCAAGTGATCCATGGTGAAATTATTTGTATTTGACATGCACATGATTATTATTTTAGTTTATGTATATGACTTATAGTTTTCGTTTGATGCATGCCTGAATTTTGCCTTAGAACCTACACTTGTCGTACATGGAAGAACCTTCTTGAGGCCAAAATGAGTGCTTTCTCTCTTAACCGGGTATAATCCAAGGCCAATAAAATTATTTTAAACGTTATTTGGCACCCCTAATGTGGTGTAAATTTCAATATTACATGAGGCCTTGGAGAAGGTGATCTCCAAATACAACTTGAATGTTGACAACATTTCTTGTCAATGTTTCTTGATGCCACACTAGTTGTAAATACATGTATCCACATGGATTTGGAGGTTGTGATGGTGATTATGCTTATTCAATATAATATTTTCTTTCTATAAATTTATTAAACATTCCTAGGGTAAAATAAGCTATTAATTTAAATGATTTTGTATTAAAAATCACATCATAAAATAAAAAATTGTGTTTACAAATATCAACAAATAATGAAGATGAAGTTCAATTAATGCTCCATCAAATCATGATGTGGAAACTTGTAATTATTTCTTTAAATGTTATTAAATTAATAACTACACATGATTCACAAATCCCACCCTCACTCATCATTATTTCTATTTTTTACCTCCACTAAGTCATGATGTGGACACTTTTACTTCTTGCTTTAAATATTATCAGAGTAATAACTACACATGCTTCACAAATTCTACCCTCACCCATCATCATTTATAATGTTCACCTCCACCAAATAATGATGTGCACACTTGTACTTCTTGATTGAAATATTATTAGAGTAATAACTACACACATTTCACAAGTTCTACCCTTACCCATCATCATTTTTTACCTTGGCAAGAAAACTATCAATCAATTTAATGATGGCTTAATATCAATGTTATCAATGTTGGCCCGTTTAATTAATTACAAAAAATACATAAGGTGAAATCAATGAAAATATTTAAGGTGAAATGTTTCAATATATATAATATCCATAAAACCCATAAAGGGGAACAACATATAAATATAATATAATATCTTGGGTCAATACTGTATAGGTATACAATGCCAACCAACCATACATCAAGCCATATAGGCATACAACAAAATGTCATAAGACATGATCCTAATCATCAAAATGTATTGCTTTCTTTGCATTTCTTGTAGAAGGCTCTTCCTCAGATGCCTTACTCATAGATGAAGGTATTTGATATGAATGATTATGGGTCACATTCCACTCAAAACTCGTTTGTAGCTAAACTTGTTCTTATACAAATATTATCAAAAACTTTACATATTGAAACAAGATACATAAAAAATTAAAAAGTTAATTCTAAAATGATATAAAAATTATTCAAAGGTGCACTTACCATAATCTAATGGTCATGATAAATTTGCATCTAGATCTCAATAACATCAATGTTAGGTTGAGGCTAGAAAATAGGAGCCTGAAATAGAGAACCAATAAGTGTTGGTGCCCTGCTCCTGATAAGGAAAGGGGTAGGACCCTGCACACACACACACACGCACGCACGCACGCACGCACACACGCTCGCACGCACGCACGCACACACACACACACACACACACACACACACACACACACACACACACACACACACACACACACACACACACACACACACACACACACACACACACACACACAAAATAAAAAAATAAAAAAAAGCTCATAAACATTTAAAGCTACTAACTAAATCATTGAACATAATAGCTAAATTTAAAAATTTAATTGTCTTGTGCCATGTCGTGCCTGCTAATCATTTACAAGACTAGAATATGTTTTCAAAGGAGTCTGTATAGATAATTATTTTTGTGTGTTAGTTATTTTCACAAGTATAAAGGAAAATTAAAAATACATATCCATATTTACACTTAAAATTTACAAGAACTCTAATATCTCATTGAGTTATTACACACATTAAATTACATCAACAGTGTCTAAATTTCCTCTTGCCTTAATGGATGGTGGAGTATCTAGCATGGTCATCAACTGAGCAAACAAAATATCATTGTTAATCATTTAAGCATATATATAATATTACATACATGTAATGAACCATAACATTAATAAATCCTTAAACATTACCTTCATATATATATATATATATATATATATATATATATATATATATATATATATATATATATATATATATATATATATATATATATATATATATATACATATATATATATATATATATGGGCATAATATGAGCAACATATGTGCTCTTGTATCCTCCACAATCTTGATGTAACATTAAAATTTGCATATACATTATTGAGCTTTCTATGATAAATAATTATTACCTTTTAAATTATATAAATATTTAAAATTTAGCAAGTATGACAATCTTTTTTGTAACATGTAAAATATATAAGAACCTTAGGAAGCTGTAGTTGAGGTGACCAGACCAAATATAGATGAATAAAACACATTAGTGAGATCAATATCATTTAGGCATCTAGAAAGACTACCATAAGTGGGTTGCATGAAATCTTCCTCACCCTCCTCAAATCTAGTGCATATAACAGCACATGATTTGTAATGGTAAGGTTAGGCAATAACACTAGATGAATCCTCCCATGTCCACTCTCGTTAGTAGTGGTATGGAAAAACTTGGCTCATATGCTGAACAAGGGTGTCAATAAGCATCTTAAGTGCATGCAAAGTATCAATCTATATAGTCTCCTTGAATGCAGAGGGTATTATCTTAAAAATATGTGATTTTTGGATAGGTGCATGATGTCATGTGCATAACCTTTTCCTCTACACTGAAACTCTGAAAAATCAAAATAATTTGGAAATTTATTAAGGACAAATTCACAATAGATTTTTTTTTAAATGCAAGAGGACCTCATTAATTTTTCAAGGTGGGTGATCAAAGACTATACATCTTTAGTCCTTTTTTTTTTTTCGTTTAATCAACTCATAGGTGCACCAATGGATTGCAATGCATTTGGTTGACACATATAGTGGTGCATTATTTGTTCTATAATTAAATAGTGCACAAATCTAGGCTTTGGTTATTACTTTATCTTTTAAAGTGACTGCAAATAATTTTTGAAAATAACATACCTTGTATTTATCTCTATAATTAACCCACTTGTCAATTTTATCTATTAACGACTCAACTTCACTAATTAATGTCTCTAATGTATTTGATAGAGAAGTTTGGTAGGTATTTCTTGGACATGGATCCTTTGTTATTTTAATTAAATTCTCAATTTTAATTTTGTTTTCTATTATGTGGGTTGCCAATTCCTCCCGACTTCCTTGGGGGCGCTTAAAAAACTATAGGAGGGTTAGAAGGTTTTGTGGGCTAGGAGGGTTTTATGGGATAATAGGGTTAGGTTGTTCTTTTACATTTTCTACATTTCCCTCTACACATGAAGGTGTATTATGTGCTATTAAAATTGAAAAAATAAATAATTTTTACAGAAACAATAATGTAAATGCAATAAATTAACTAAATTTGTTTGTAATTGCACTCAAATTCATTTACATAACTTTCCTCTTTACATGCCATTGTTGATTTTGAAGTAAAATGTTGTTTTTACAAAATATAAGTTGAGTTATTTGCTTGTCTAGTTATAGTTTATGTCAATGCCAAATGAAAGGAATCAACATTTTTGTTTTACTTATAACAATAGTATCACATACATGATTCCAAAAACTAAAAATACGTATGTGGTTTAAGTTCGTTAATCACTAAGTCTATGAGCCAAGATTACATATACGCTTTTATAAACTGCATATGTAGAAATATTAAAATCATGTTAAATGTAAAAAGTATTGATTTTTTAACCCCAAATATGTGCACTTACCCTAGTTTCGACTTGTATTGATCATTAAAAACACTTTCTTTAAACAATTATACAAATAATGATCCTCCAAACTTTTAAATCTTAATCATTATGTAATTTACAATATATAATTCTAATTTATTGAAATTTATCCAAAATATTTTTCAACTTTAAAATTCATTAAAAATCCTAATAATAAAACCAAAAGTTTTCCATTTTATCATTGTCTCATTAAGACCATAACTAAAAAATAAATACCATCAATTTTAGACATATCAATATTTTTTAGGTCATTCATCCGAATCACAATATATTAGTTAGAATCTTGGGACTAAAAATTTATATTACAAATTTAATCAAAAAATATGAAATCAACATAAATTACCAAATATACGTAAGCAACAAATCAATAAGACACCAACATGAATAATAATGTATACATAACTAGATTTACAAATAAGATCACTAAGAAAATGTAACATGGATCCCCTCTCTCTTCTATCTACGTTGGGGCCTCTTATATAGGCTTGGGTTTAGTGTATCACGTAAAAATTAGTTAAACTTATCTAACGCTAACCCAATGTCTTAACACTTCGCCAAGCTTAACCTAGATAGATATAGATTATATCATAAAAGGGGTTCATTTTCCTATCACATTTTTATCATACCCATGTGTATATTAAATTTATACAAAATATCATAGTTGGCTTATTCACCAACATTCTCACTCACTCTGGTTAGATTTCTCATATCATACAAGGGGTTTGTTATTATATTACATTGTTATCATACATGTGCATATGAAAAAATCATAATTGATTATATATATTCTCAAAAGCTACAAGATAAGTTTAATTTTTGAATTTTAAATTTTTAAAAATTATATTAAAATTTTAATATTCTAAAAATATAAGAGGGGTTAAAATAGGAATTAAAATGTTGATAGGTTTTAAACAATTTAAAAAATAAATTTGAAATGATGAAATATTAAAATGATAAAAGATACATTAAAATATTAAGAAAACAATTGTGCCTTATTTCTAATTTATGAATCTCAAATTTTTAACATAGTGTACATATAAATTATGGTTTTCACTTAAATTTTAAATTTGCATGTCACATAGTTTTCCACAATATTTTTAACTTTTACATTAAAACATTAAACAAATCTAAAATTTTGTCTAATGTTATTGTGTAACATTTATAACCCTTAAAAAAATCTAATTAAAATATAGATAAAGACTTTGATGCTGGACATCAATAATTCTTGTGTTCTCTTTTTTCTTTTTCCTTTTTAACAAGGTAGATCTCCCAACCCAATGTATCAAAATCTTTATTTTTTTTAGAACTTTACGAAATAAAATCTCTAATCAATATATCAAATCTTTTGTAAGTATAAGGTACAATGTCAAAAAGTAGTAAACATGTGTGATAGTTATAATTTTAATGAAAAATAAGATTTTCTTATGAAATTTAAGGGATTTGTAATCTCGTTATATATTTAAAAATAGTTCTAAGAATATAATTCAAATTTATATAATACTTTTGAAAGATAAAATATATTTTAAAAAATTAAACACTTCTATAATGTGGATTTATGGCAAATGATCATTGGATAACCAATTTAAATATTACAATAAATTTACATGTAACTCTCTAATTTAACCCATTGAATATTAAATCTATTATATTAAAATATATATCATGTCATTACATGGTCTAATAAAATACTTAATATCTTCTAATAAAGTGAAAAAGGGTTCACATATAAAATTCCCATTAAATTGTATTGATTCTATCATTTTTAAGAAGTTAAATTACTTTTATAATTCCCTATGCAACTATGTGAAAAATAAGATAACCATATGCTTTTACTAGATGAAGGGTTCCAAAGAGAAGCCTTTCTATATAAAAATATATTAAAAAAACATGCTAATAATTGAAGAATTTATACTAGAATCTTTCATTAATAATTTTAAAATAGCAAAAATTTAAAATATTTTTCAAAAGAGTAAATCGGAAAGTGATACGTAAAAATTTAAGAAACTGAACTAATTAGAAAACGACCCACATGATAATTAAAAAGGCTTGTCCAAGATAACATCACAATATAAATTTTAGAAATAAAAAAATTGAGAAGAGAGAGAACTTCAAGTATATAATAAATTTAAAAAATGAGGAGAAGACTCGTTAAATAGAGATAGAATAAGGGAGAGAGATTTAAAAAGAATCCCATCCTGACCTTAAAAGGAATTCTGTGTGCTAAGTATTCTATTCTCTTATAAAGAGAAGGGAAGTGTGTGATAAGTAGGAAGAGTAGTTATTGGTACAAATAAATCCCAAAATCTTACAAAGAACAAAAAGGTGAGAGACACCCCATTAAATCCAAACTTATGTGAATAAAATTCACATAAATACAAATCCTACACACTTTTAAAGACTTTTTAAAAAAAAAGTAACCCAACTAATATTAATCTCCAATACTCTCTCTTAAACTTAAATTTAAGGTGACAAAAGTAGAAAAAAATATTTACAAATAAAGAAGGGAGTTGACATTACATAAATCTCCTTTCCTTCAAAAAAGAATTACAAAGATTACAATTTGAGAGAAGAAATAAGGGTCACCAAGAATGTTATAAAATTTGAGGTGTGATCATCAACAATATCTAAAAATCCTGGTGGGAAATGAAGATGGTCAATATATTTTGAAACAAAGACCAATAAAAGGAGATGGAAAAAAATGATCCACAAGAACCTACAAGACATAAAGGCTAACACTAAGTCTTCAAATTAAGAAAATAAGGATTATGAAAAAATAAGATCTATATTCAATTAAAAAAATAGATTTAAGAAGAGCAAAGAAACAAATTCCAAAGTGCTTAATCTTGCACATGCAAAATGAAGTTAGTCAAAGCATAATATGAAACACATAAAAATGTGATAAAATGTTATGCATTTATAAAATCTCTGAAAAAAAACATATTTTTCCTTGACTTGCAAGATAATAAGTAAGCAAAAGAGACAAAGTAAAAGTTAAACACTTACAAGTGCTAAATCAAAAGGTAAAACAAGTAGTAGCAATAATGGTTGCTCAACTTACCATTTTTAAGGTCTTGTTGTTTGTGAAAACATTGATCTTCTTCATGATTGGTTTTGTTACAATATGTACATTCTAATTTTATTTTTTGGTTTTGAGTTAGATTGTGTTATGTTTTGTCATTTCCATTGTGAGACTTAGAATTGTATTTGCCCTTTTTGTGTTTGGGTTTAAATACAAAAGTATGTTCACTATTTTTTAGACTTCCAAATTGAATTAACTTTTATTCTTCTTGACACAAAACAGTACATAATAAATCAAATGTTAATTGAGTAGCTAGTGTAGGAATAATAAATTATGAATTAACATTTATAATGAAAAGTTGAAAATGTATAGATAAACACTTTTTCATAATAGTATGAATTAAATCTAAATTTAAAATTTTAACACCCAAACGAAATTATTGTAAATGTAAAGAATGAACCTTTGTCAAAAGATCATCCATAGTATTAAAATCATTATATTGTAAATCTGAAAGTTGATCTTGAACTTGATTTTTTCTAGATTCATTAACAACATCATAAACAACTTTAAGTTTAGACCAAGCAAAAAATGCAAGAAGACAATCATTAATGTGCACATATAATTCAAGGATCATGGCCATGTCAATTAGACCTAAGAATTCTTTATTTTTTTCATTCTATTTCTCTTGGATGTCAGTGATAGTAAGCTTTTCATCGGGATTGAGATCATTGCCATCTACTACACACACTAAGTGTTTAGTGGTGAAAATATATTGCATATACAATTTTTATAAATGGTAATTGGTTAATGTGAGTTTAAATCTAGACAAAAATTAAATCGTTATAAGTGATAATTGAGTGGTACATAATAAATTAAATGTCAACTGAGTAGCTAACATAAGAATAAAAAGTTACAAATGAACATTTGTGATGAAAGGCTAAAAAAGTATAGGTAAGTACTTTTTCATAATAGTATGAATTAAATCCAAATTTAAAATTTAACACCTAAACTAGATTGTTGTAAATGTACAGAATGAACCTTTGTCAAAAAACTATCCATAGTTTTAAAATCATTATATTTCGAATCTAATATTTGATCTTGAATTTTAATTTTTCTAGATTCATTGAAAACATCATAAAAAACTTTAAGTTTAGAGCAAGTAACAAAAAGAAGAATACGACCATCAATGTGCACATGTAATTCAAGGGTCATGGCCACGCTAATAAAACCTAAGGATTATTCATTTATTTTTTAATTTTTCTTGGACGTCAGGGATAATAAGCTTTTCATCAGGTTTGGGGTCATTACCATATACTACATGCACTAAGTGGTTGAAAGTGAAATGTATTACATATGCAATTTTTATAAGTAGTAATTGGTTAATGTGACTTTAAATTTGACAATAATTAAGTCATTATGCTGTGAAATATCAGAAATCCTAGAAATTAAAATAAATAAAAAATTACCAAGACACTTAAGATGCACGGAGGAGGGACAAGAATGCCAATAAAATGATAGGCTTAGCCGAAGAACATGGATTTGGTCAAGAAAAAGAAGTTGACTATAAAAAGATTGGGAATGTAAAAATAAAAATAGATTTGAAAAAAAACTATTAGATGGTTGATAAAACTGCAATTTATATTTTTAATACACCATAATAGTTTCAATGGAAATAATTATTAAAGTGGTTTTATTTTAAAAAACTACGAATTTTTGGTCTAAAAAATGTTGGTTAACCAACTTGAAACCAATTGAAATCAATTAACTTGTAAATGTAAGTCCACACCAAAATTTAATGTTGGTTAAATATTATTATTAAAAAAATAATTATAAGAAGAAAAAATATAATTCAAAAGAACACTAAATGAATTAAAGATAAACCACGTTGGAGTTAACACTAAGGATTATAGCAAACTTTTAAATAAATTGCTTGTTTTCTATTTGCAAACAAAATTTGAAATAAAAATTTAATAATTTATTATTTATGAAATGAATACGATGTGAAACAATTTTGAAATTTCATTAAAAATGTGATAAAGATAGGGAATAAGAGAGGTGTTACACCCTTACAAAGTGCATCAAAAACTCAAAAATTGTAAGAGAAACACATTGTGATAGAGAAAACAATAGAATACATTAAGTATAGCAAGTTGAAGAATTGTCATATGAGTGAAATTAATATAGAAAAATAATAACATATGCACTACAAGAAGGCACAATAGAACACAAGTGCAATCAGAGATAAGATTGGATAAAACAAAGAAAAAGAAAGTGTTAATGACTAGACCAAATGCATTAAGCTGAGTGCATAAGGAAAGTGTTAAACTTAGCACAAAATGAGATCATTTAAAGAGGAAATAAGATAGAACAAGGGATAAATAAGTTATGAAGGTTGCAAAAAAATTAAAGAATAAAGAATGTCCAGTCACAATATAGTAAAGATTGTGTTTCATAATATAAGAAAGACAATGAAAAAAAAGGAAAAAAGGATTATGCATTCACCATTGGATAAATACTATATAATAGAAAAGATAAAATACACTGAGATAATAATAAAGGGTGACACAAAGATTAAATTGCATGATATTTTTATATAATAGGATAAAATAGTAATGAATGGCTAAAAACATGTTGAAAGGTAAACAGAGAACCATAGGTAAATGTGAGAAATAACAATGAAGAGATTGGGTAAAGGAGGATCAATGCCCAGGAAAAAAGCTTCAATATAACTAAAACAAGGAAGATAAAGATTGATATTCTAATTTTATTCCTATTAAGCTAGTGATAATTAATGAAAGAACACAAGAAGAAAAAAAATAGATTGTAATAACCATAGAGCAAAAAATGCTGAAAAATAGAGTCTTTTTTTTTAAAACATGAAACTTTGAGCTAAATGAAATAGGAGAAGAACCTACTTGGAGATCCTCTCAAAATTAGATGAATAATGGGAAAATACTCCTTATGAGTAACTTTCAATCACTAGTTAGAGGGAAAAAAACTCAAAAAGAAAATAAGGTAAAAAAAGATAAGAATTTAAAAATATTGCATGGGTGACAACTCTTTCAAAAAAAACCTACATAGTCACAAATTAATGTTAAAAGAGGAATAAAACTCTAAAACCATGAATTATTTATGTTAGAATATTTTATTAATAACATTGAGATAAAGAATTTTAGATTAAAATGAAGCTAAAATACCTCTTAAGGGAGCAAACCACAAAGTGAGATGCAAAATTTTAAGTGGAAAACCAAAATAATTGGAAAAAAACCACGTGATAATTAAGAAGGCTTGTTCAAGAAATATTTACAATACAACTTTTGGAAGTATAATAACTTGAGAAGAAGAGAGAGAACTTCAAGTATCTAGTAAAGAAAAGAGGAGGAGAAGGCTCTTTAAATAGATCTAGAAGAAGGGAGATGGAGCTAAAAGGAATCCTATCATGAACTTAAAATGCCTCCTTAGTGTGTACCAATTGTCATATTCCCTTAGAAGAGAAGAGAAGTGTGTGACAAATGAGAGGAGGAGTTGTTTATGTAAGTAATTCCTAAAATCTTGTAAATGATAAAGAGGTGAGAGACACCTCATTAAATCTAGATTTATGTGAATTAAATATTCATACAAATACAAATCGTATACACTCCTAAAGACTTATGAAATATAAAAGTGAACTAAATAAAATTAATCTCCAATAATAATTATATATGTTAATGATAATGTGCATAGGTTTTTTTTTTAAATATTAGGGTTGGGATGATCTTTTTTTAAACCTATCCTAGACCTTAATCATGAAAATAATGAATGGCCACTTAATATGATCATTATCATTTTTATAATCAATTTTTTTAAGACACTGTGTTTTATAATAGAGACTTGCTTCATGCCCTTTAAAAAAATAACATGTTGTCTAAACCAAAATAGATTATATTAATATTCATTTTTATCTTGTATGAAAATGTTAGGAAGAAATGGAAGAATTAAAATGTGATTCCTTTAGGATAAATATTTTGTGATGGGTTTGAAATATAGTGATCATTTTATAAATCTTTATAAGCTTAGGATCCTAGGCCTTAAGTATGGTTTTTATAAAACCTTGTTCAATGAAAAATCTTAAACATTGACTATGAAGGGTCTTAAGGTCAACATGTAGAGAATATGAGACTATAATATGATAGTTCATATTTTTTTAATTCAAAAATAAATCTATATATTTCACTATGTTTATTCATATTTAATGACCATAATTAATAAATGAAGTTCAAACAAAGAGAGTAGACTATCACACATTCCTTTTTAGGAATATATAAATTTATAAGGACCATGTCTAGACTATATAGTTTTTTTTTAAGGGCCCCTAAGAAAAATCCCTATGTAATTTTTTGGCAAATATTGAACAACTAGTTTTGAAAAGAAGCCAAATCGAATAAAAATTAGTTTCATTGGAAAGGTGAATCATATGCACCATTTTATGAAGTCTAGACCCTAGAGTATGAATAGCATTAAATCTCAGTGGATACTATCTATAGGATCTGGATGATGTCCACAGGCTATGGATGGCATCCACAATCTCTAGACAACATCCATAAGCTCTAGACATCATCCATAGGCTCTAAACACCATCCATGGGCTCTAGATGGTGTCCATGCATTCTAGATAGTGTCCATAACATGTGGACAACATCTAGAACTTATGGATGGCATCCAGAGCTTGTGAACATAGTCTATAGGGTGTGGATGATGTTCAAAGGTTATGAACATCATCTACGGGATCTAGATGTCATCCAAATCCCATAGATGACATCTCAAGCCCATGGATGATGATTTAACTATTTTGGAAATTTTGGAGTCTTATTCCTAATTTAGTTATAAATCATTAAATAATATTTCAATAATTTAACCATTGTTATTTATAATTTATTTGTATTTTTAACCTTTTTATAAATAGCAATAAATATGGAAAAAATAAGACTTAGCTTAAAACAAATTGAAATGTATGTTGCAAGGTCTGATATTGGCTATGCAAGACTAGGATAGTGTTGCAAATCAGGATCTAGCTTTCATTTTGTGAAAGGACATGAGTGCCAAAATAGGACACCCTAGAGTCTAGCATTATTATCCTCTTCTATCACTATTATTCAAAATGCTCATAGAGACTTGAGTTTTTTGGATTTTGTTCATTATCCCCATGTGAGCCTGCCTATGAAATATCAATTGTTGAAAGTCTATGAAACTCCTTGTAGAGTTGATTTAATCTTCAAACCCTAGACTTCATTATGCTTTGATAAAACTTGAAAAAGAAGGGGGTTAGTGTGTGTAACATGCACTGAACATGTATCCACACCCCTTGTATAGGCACACTACCTACATGCTAATAATTCAAAGAGGGATCAAGCCATATGTAGTTCTCCCACTTAATGTGCTTTGTGCAATAGTGTAATGTAGATGCAAAAATGCTAAACTAGGTGTGCTTGAAGTGGCTAGAAAATGGTGTGAATATTTGGATATGTTTGTAGCTAAATTAGATGGTTGTATGCAGAGAATAGAGAAATTTTCTTAAGTGGTTTTGATTGTATTCTTGTTTGCTTTGTAATATTTACCAACCTCCTTATAAATGAACTTTGAATGGATTTTTATAGAGATTAATTGGTCATGGTTTGAATGTATTTGTGCTAGGCCAACAAGATGAAGGATAGGAACTAGAAGGAAATAATTTTTGGAGCTCAAAATACAATTAGATAAAAACATCAAAATAGGACACCCTAGGGTCTAATGATGTATTCTAAGTTGGGTGATCCTATCTTATAGGTATGAGACCTAGGGGGATAGGATTAGCCTAGGAAATGCTACCTGGCTGAGGTAGAATGATTGTTTGAAAAGCTTGGGATGATTGGGAATAAATAAAAAGGTGTTTAGAAGGGTCATGAGAGCATGTAAGAAATATCTATGGGTTGGGTGTCATAAGTCACACTCAAGCTACCAATTTTGACATTTTATATGACTACATTTACCCCCCTCTTTATTCTAGTGATGTAGCAAAGCAAAATACTAGCATAAAGGAAAAGTATAAAGCGTACCTGAACTTACTTGTAAGGGTGAAGCTCATGAAGCTATGTGATGTTGGGTGTGCATAGAGAGAGCATGTTGTGAAGTATAAATATGCAAGAGAAAATAAAAAGTAGATCAGTTTTTATTAAATATGTTATATGTAAAATAAGAACATACAAAAGTTGGATAAGAGAGAGAGGAAGAAAAAGGAATGAATACACTTACCAAGTATGTGAATCATTACAAACCCTGTTGTGATGCTGAATGATGTTGGGTATGATGGGTATGTGTTGAATAATACTATACTAAAATTAATATCATGAATAGAGATGAGTGATAAATTCCTCAAGAGTGGCTCAAGAATGC
This sequence comes from Torreya grandis, assembly GCA_037957365.1. Taxonomy (NCBI): domain Eukaryota; kingdom Viridiplantae; phylum Streptophyta; class Pinopsida; order Cupressales; family Taxaceae; genus Torreya; species Torreya grandis. Next base: position 39,427 of record JARHVA010006075.1, on the reverse strand, counting down.
AAAGGTTAGCCCTTTGACTCCATCATTTCCCACTAAGTAAAGCTATGTGATCATGCATGTGCTAATTAATGTTTGGACTATGTGTCCAATCCCTCTGAGTAGGTGGCTCAAGAATACAAAGGCTAGCTAATCCTTTGGATCCATCATTGCCCCATGAACTAAAGCTATGAACTGATATTATAATGATTTTGTGTTGTATGAGATAGCTTCTAAAGCCCATGAATATTTTATAATCTGACAATGTGGCATGGATTAATGAATGTGTGTTGAAAATTAGGCCACTCTTGGCCACTCAAAAAAGGTGGAGATTAGGATTGTATGAAAGCCACTTCAAAACTAGGTAATAATCTTATATGGAATCCACTCGGTAATGATGTCAACCACCTAAAAATATAATAAGGCATGTAACTATTGAGAATGTCTGGGTAATGACATAAACTTTAAAAGAAGAGAAAGTAAATTTATCATGCACTTTGTTATCAATCACTAGTGTCTATAACATGGATTTTGATCTAGAAGTTATATCAATTGTCTAATCTAAAATTGAAAGTGAGATCCATCATACCATGCATAATGCCCCTATATCTAGATTCTTTGAGAAAAATTATACTAAAACTACTGATTTTAAGCTGAACTGTTGCTGACATAATTGTAACTATACTTATTTTTTTGCCTATTTTTAAAAAATCTACTTTTTTGTTGTTTGAATAGGAGCACCAAAATAGAACACTTTTTTATTTAACACTATAGTCCAAACTTGGCACTCTTGTCTTGTACTGATTATAAAGACTATTCTATAATTATCACTATCTATCTGATCTGTTCTACCTAGTTTGAAGTCTAAATACTATTCTACATGTTCTAAAAGTTAATTTTTGACTAGTTAAAGGCTCTGATCTCTATGACAAAAACCCATGTTTTTTGCCTCCTCTTTTGAGGGTAGGAATGAATACCATGTAATGACTATCCTTAGAAAAAAGAGACCTAAAATTATGTTATGGTATGAAAATATATGATATAAAAATGATAATTGACAAGATATCTCAAAATATAACATAGTTTGTAATGGAGATTGTTAGATTAATAGGGGTATACTTAGATAGATATAACAATGTAAGATTATGTGCAATATAGTGAACTAGAACAAAAAGTATGGTTATTTTTTAGTTCTTAGTTCTTAGTTGTTAAGGAGGGATGGAGCATGATGTCCATCATGACATCCAAGAAAGCAAAAGAATGCATGATGTGGATCATGGCATTGCAACAATTGAGAAGTAATTAAGAAACAAGTACACAAGGAAAGAAGTAAGAAGCATACAAGAGTGGCCAAGGGGCCAAGAAAATAAGGGACATGGGCACATGTGACTCAAACTAGGAAAGTAAGCATATAAGACATGTTTAAATTCCACATACATATATAATTGAAAACAAGCAAGGTTGGCATGAAGGCCATAAGCACATAGAAGAGTACAAGTAAAGGACATTGGCAAATGTCCTAAAGCATATACAAGAGACAAAATAATAACTGATAAATGCAATCACATCTAGCTATGTAAAGCAAGAAAGGAAAACATGTAAATACTATAAATACAATCACATCTAACTAATTAAATAAATAAGTGAAAGTATGCAAGACATGTATTACAAGACTAAGTATATGCTAGAAATACACAAGTGCTATATACTAGTGAGTGTCGATAGAGTAATCTGTGTAAGCTATTAAGTAATGTACATCAACATGATAGCTATAGTGTGTGGTGTAGGATTGGCATAACCTGGATGGTTTAGTCATGTAGAAGATGCTCATAGGAGGTAGATATATCGATGTATGTCTTGAATGTATAAATAGGATGCCCCCTCAATGGGAAGAGTGAAGCAATCATTGATCTAGATGTCACTGCACACACTCAAAGAAGATCAAGTAAAGCAGGATAATGTATATAAATCAACAAACAATATCATAGAATAAAAAATTTAAGTCTAGCATGGTGGTAGAAAGGTAAAGCATGGATAATGCATACAATTAAAATGTATTTGTTGTTTTTGATTTATTTGAATGTTTTTAGATTTTGATATATTTGAATGTTTTTGGATTTTTGATGTATTTGAATTTTTTTTATTTTGATATTTTTTTGTGTTTTTGGTATAAGCTATGTATAATCAATCATGAGAAGACTATGTATAATAAATACTGAGAAACTATGTACAAGTAAGCAGAAAGAAACTATGTACAAGTATTTGAAAGGAAGCTATATACAAGTCACTTTGAAAAATTATGTACAAGGCTGAGAAGAGATGATACTAACTAATGAGTCTCAGGAGAGACTCCCTATCATGGTGTCCTGTATCAAAAAAAATAATCATGTGTGACTTTGAAGCATGAGGTAATGTCTATGAATATGATTTTGAATATTCATATTCATTGTTGGCATCTTTAAAATCATAATAACCTATATTATTCCACTCATCATTATCATCTTGATTTTGAACTAATATAAAGTTAGTGTGGACTTTTGTTGTATCTAGAAATTTTCCTTTGATAAATTATGTCTGTGAATGATTTACCTTAGGATGTTCAATAAATTCCAAACCTTGGTGACAAACATTATCAACTACTAGAATAGGAGTAGTGATGCCCTGAGCCTACTTGCCCAACCCTTGACCTTGATAATCAAACTGTTGTGGATATTTTTGACCAAACCCATACTATTTTAAAAATTGAGCCTCATTATGGAGAGGTATATTTGCATCTTTTTCATGTCTTACCTATGCTTATGGTATTGTTAATTGTTTTGATTTTGCTTTTTGATCCATTTGTTGTTCTGAGTTATGTTTTGGTAACCACTTTTGTATTGTTTCTAGATTTGATCCTTTATGAATGTGTTCTTGTGTCACTGTGGATTGCTTGACTAATTTATCTTGTCTATGGTCTTCATTAGCAATTATATATTGTATATTTTTATTCAATGCCAAACATGAATCTATGTGATGCCCATACATTCTATGATATACACAATAATATCTAGATCTTCTCACTATATGTAGAAGAGGTAGTTTGATCAACCTAGATTTAATCATTTCTCATAATATCTCACTTGAACTCTTATTTAATCTTTGAATACTTTTTTAATCACTATTTATAGAGTTACTTTATTATGATGTCTTATTTTGAGATGTAACATTGCTTGGAACCAATTGACTAGGTGAAGGTGCATATACATGATTAACACTAAGGTGCCTTTGAATTTTTTGCATTATAATATGATTTTTCAACATTATGATATTTTCATGGACTATATTATTCTATGTTTGTACATATGAAATTAACTTACTCATAGTAGTGAGTTGATCCCTTAGAGTCTTAAAAGTGCAAACCTTAGTTGCTTCCGATTGAACATGTAAGCACATATGCTGAAGAGGATTTGAAGAATTTATAGGTTGAATGTATGCATTCAGAACAATAGTATAGACTACCTCACCTTTTTGAGGGGTGATAACATGGACCTGGTTAGAGGGAAAGTAGTTATTGCCCTCTTGGAGGAGAGGAGTAGAAGGAAATTCTTTCATGTGTAGAAGATATGACATTGAAACTTGACAGGTGGTTGTTAGCTTAGGCAATGGATCCTTTAAGTATGTAAAGATTTTATTCTTGATTGAATTACACATAATAGAGAGATAGTATGTTAAATAAGTCATTAGAGTTATAATTTTTATAACAATATGATTATAAAAAATATTCCACATGAGAGATAACAACCAAGGGATATAGAGCATGGAATTTTTCACTAATGCATAAAAAACTTTGACTTGTAACATAACATTTCTAACATGTTTATAAAAATAGAGTTAGAAATTATTCCGCATGAGAGAGAGAGAATATGCAAAAGAAATATTGAAATCTTATACATTTTTAATAATAAATTTTGTAATATCATCCCTTATTATGAAAAGTAAGCATGAAAGGGAAAAACTGAAGCTTTGCATTAACATATGGTAAACTTCATCATTCATATACATGATAGGACCAAGTATGAATTCCTTATTATTTGCAAGAAATGTTTTGAAATGAGTAAGATCCATTTGTAATTTTATATGAAATCTGAATTGGATGTAAGGTGATACCTCAAAAGCAAAGGGACCTAGTACATTCAACTAGGGTTTGAAAGAAATTATTTTTAAAATTACTAAGGTAAATTTTAAAAATTAATGTAAAATTATGATTTAAATATGTTAAAAAATATATAAAAACATTGGAAAATATCGGGACCTAGTATAGACAACTAGGGTTTGAATGAAATTATTTTAAAAAAATTACTAAGGTAAATTTAAAAATTTAAATAGAAATTCTAATTTAAATATGTAGGAAAAAATCAAAAAAAATATTTGAAAAATACCAAGACCTAGTATAGGTAACTAGGGTTTGAATGAAATTATTTTTTAAAAATTACTAAGGTAAATTTCAAATTTTAAATAGAAATTTTGATTTAAATATGTAGGAAAAAATTAATAAAAATACTAGAAAAATATCAGGACCTAGTATAGGTAACTAAAGTATGAAGAATATATATATATATATATATATATATATATATATATATATATATATATATATATTTCTAAAATTACTATAGAAGTTTAAAAATTAATGTGAATTTTTAATTTATAAATGCAAGTAAAAATTCAAAAAAAATATTGGACCTAGTATATGCAACTAAGGTTTGGAAGAAAAATGATTTTCTTAATTAGTATAAATTTTTAAAAATTAAATGTGAATTTTTGATTTAAATTATGTAGGTAAAAAAATCAAAAAAATATTTGGAAAATCAGGAAGGAATTTTCCCTAGGGTTTCTAGGGTTTTTGTGCACAAAAGCACTTAGTAAATTTAACTAGAGTTTGGAATAAATGATTTTTAACATTACTAAGGTAAATTTAAAAATTAAATATAAAATTCTAATTTAAAAAATATAGGAAAAATTAAAAAAATATTAGAAAAATTAGCAAAGAATTTACCCTAGGGTTTCTAAGATTTTTATACACAAACAAAGTAAGTCAGGGTCACCAAATGATTTAATTATTTTGAGAATATTAGAGTCTTATTCCTAATTTAGTTAAAAGTCTAAAATAGTAAATCAATTAATAATATTACAATAATTTAACCACTAATTTTTATAATTTATTTGTGTGTTTCACCTTGCTATAAATAAAAATAAATATGAAGAAAACAAGACTTAGCTTAAAATGAATTAAAATGGTTGTTACAGGGTCTGATATTGGTTGTGCAAGACTGAGATAATTTTGTAGATTAAGATCTATATTTCATTTTGTGAAAGGGTAGGAGCATTGAAATAGGACACCCTAGAGTCTGATGCTATTATCCTCTTCTACTGCTATTGTCTAAACTACTTGTAGAGACCTGAGTTTTTTAGGTTTTATTCATTGTCCCTATGTGAGCTTGCCTATGAAACATCAACTACTAAAAGTCTATATAAATTCTTATAGATTTGATTTAATATTCAAACCCTAGACTTCATTATGCTTTGATAAAACTTGTGAAAGGAGGGGGGTTAGTGTGTGTAAGATTCAGTGAACAGGTATCCACACCCCTTGTGTGGGGGATCAAGCCACATGTAGTTCTCTCACTTAATGTGCTTTATGCAATAATGTAATGTAGATGCAAAAATGCTAAATTAAGTGTGATTGAGATGGCTAGGGACTGGTGTGAGGATTTGGATATGTTTGCATTTGTATTGGATGGTTTTATGCAGAGAATAGGAAAATTTGCCTCAATGGTTTTGCTTGTATTATTACTTGCTTTGGAATATTTTCCAGTCTCCTTCTAAACGAACTTTGAATGGTTTTTAAGAGAGATTTATTATTCATGGGTTGAATGTATTCATGTTAAGCTAACAAGATGAAGGATAGGAACTAGAAATAAATAACCATTAGATCTCAAAATGTAATTGTATATGAGTGCCAAAATAAGATACCCTAGGTTCTAATGCTATTGTCCAAGTAGGGATCTCCTGTCTTATAGGTATGGGACCTGAGAGAATAGGATTGGACTGAGAAATGCTACCTAGTTGAGGTGGAATGACTATTTGGAAAGCTCAAGATGATTGAGAGTAATCAAAAAGGTATTAAGAAGGGTCATGAGAGAATGCAAGAAAGACCTATGTGTTGGGTGTCATAATCCATGCTCAAGCTACTAATTTTGACATTTTATATGACTATAGACGATGTCCACACCTGACAAATGTCATCTAGGGGGGTGGATGGCATCTAGAGCTTATAAACACCATCTAGATTGCATGGATGACATCCATACTACATGAATGATGTCCAAGTTTGATGGATGTCATCCAAAGGGGGTGGACAATGTTCACAACTCATTGATGCCTTCCAAAGGGCATGAATGATGTCTAGAGGGTGTAGACAATGTCAAAAGTCCATGGATGAAGCCTAAAACATGTGGATGTTTTTTAGAGGGCATAAATGACATTCGATCTCTGTGGGGGAGTGTTTGGGCCCTAAATATATCCCTCGCCCCTTATATTTTATTCATTTCTCTCATATGCATAGCCAAAATATCTCTCATCCTCTAGACCTCTACCCTATAACTCCTTTATTATCATTTCACAATCCCAATATTTCCCAATCCCATATCTCTTACACCTATTCACAAGTTTGTCTACCATAATCTTATTTTCCCAAAGATATTAAGGCTTTTACAAGATGAAAAAACTTACAATGATTAGATTGATCAGTGTTGTTTGAGAGGGCTTATTTACATGCCACACTATGAGACAGACATAAATTTAGTCAACATTCTTTTGTCTAATTACAAACCTTCTACTAGAGAGTTTTTGTTTAGCCTCAACTCTCAAACTATTACTTTTGGCATTGTTATTTTAGATATCGAGTGATTGTTAGGACTTCCACACAAAAACATCAAGCCAATGACCATGAAAGCTATTTTGTCTGATGAAGATAAAATTTATCTCAAAAATCACTTGGCTAAAGATACATCTACCTTGGTAGGTAATATTTATATTATTTTAATTAATTAATATTCAATATTTTATGTATGAAATTTGAATTAAATGTCTCAATTATAGATTGAATTTATTTTTTCTTCCATTGCAGACACCCCTAATCATTAAATAAGGGGTCCTTCAGTTCAGAATATAACAAACCCAAACCTAGAAGCCCACATTGAATTTTTATAGATGAGGATTATTTTGTAGGGAAGACTTCTAGATATCCCCTTTTGGGCTATAGAATACATTGTTTATTCTCTTAGAGGGCAATAATTTAATTTTTGTACATTCATTTCCAACAAGATCAAAAATGATTTGGATTGTGTCTTTCAAAGTGACAATTACAAAAAAATCATTTCTAATTATATATTAGGTTTATACTAAGAGGTGTACCATGAACTTAGGGGAACAACTATTCCCATAATATTACATGAAAATATGAAATATAATTTAGTGGCCCTTGCAGAGTTGGAGTTAAGTTTAAATTTTACTTGTAAGTCATTAAATTATCCTATTATTAAATCATTACAATTTAAATATGAAATTAATTATGTATGTCTCCTTATAATAGAAAAAAGAATCTGTCTTAATTTAGAAGGGAAGGTATACTGAACAAATATTATCCTATCAAGGGCTCTGGGGATTCTTAATTTGATAAGGGTGATGATACAGATTCTGGTGTAGCAATACAATTGATAAGGCATAAGAAGACATGGATATCTATCTCACCTACTACTACACATTGGCTAGGCCCCTTAGGCACATCCCTAGCCTTAAATCCAAGTTTAAAATGTTTAAAAGTTTATTAAAATTTGATGTAATAATAAAAAATTAGAATGATTAATGTTTTATGTCATTTTACGATGACGTCTGACATTGTCAACATTACCCATCAACTTGTGCAATATTTACCTCCCATATAGGCTATTTGACATCATGTTTGTAATTATGCTATTTTCATATCAAATTAAATTCAATATGTCAAATTAAATTTTTGATTATATGATAATTTGAGTGTTTGACAAAAATTTAAGGTTTAACTTTTCTTAAAACATGTCAACCACAACAAAACATATCAATAACTCAAAGTATGGACCCTGATTTTATTGTCTTTGACCTTCAAGTTAACTTAGGTTTAATTTTGATGAAGTTTTTTTATTGATTAGTGATGGCATTTCATATTATATGACAACATTCAGTGAGAAGTAATATGCCACCTTCCCCCCAGCCCCCCTTACCACCACCCCCATGTGTAAAGACTAGGGGGAATAATTTAATGATGTTAATAGGTAGTAGGGGAACAAATTTGCATATAAAAACTTCGTAGTTCCCCAATTTTTTTGTGGGTGGGGTGTCTAGTGGTGCCATGACACTTTTGCAAAAAATTGATCTTGATGATGTTTTCCTTGAGGGTATCGATTCCATGCCCATAGATATACTTGTTGTGCATAATATTATTTAGGGATCTCAATTCTAGGATCCAAAAAAAATAGTTTGATATGGTTCTTCTAGTTCACCACTTGAATCATGCAATGATGAGGAGTAATTTCTTGACGAATTGACATCCTTTTCATTGAATAATCTTGTTGCAAATAATATTTTTGCTTCATTATATGACATTGTACTGACTGATTTGAAAGTTTTGAAATAGTGGGAGATTTGGGGAAAGGCTTTGGTAAAATAAATTAGTGGGCATTATCATAACCATTTACAAAGATATTCTTTATATTCTTTGATTCAAAATGATCAGTCCAAAATTGACATGTTAGTGAATCAAGTTGAATCGAGATCCATTTCTATGATAAATCCCTACAATGATAATATTTTAAATATTATGATTAATAGATTGGAAAATTTGAATGAAAAGGCACAAGATTATTACAATAAATGAGCAAGAGACCAAAATTTTTGTCACCTTGCCAATGCAAAGAGGGATAAAGCTTTGGTAAGTAATTAATTATTTATCCATTTTTATCACAATTCTGTAACTTCTATCTGACCAAATTTATTTTCTCAATTGTAGTCAAAATATAATAACCTAAAGAATGAATCACAAATATTGAATATTCATTTGGAAAAGGCATGGAAAATCTTAAATGCAACAATTGCATTTAAATAAAAACTTGTGCTAGTCAACAAACAAAATGACACACTGAAGAGGATATCAAAGAGCATGGAATGGATCCAGATGTTCTTCTAAAAGAGAAAATAGATACGGATCCCTCTATGCTATTGGTAGGAGATACAACATACAAAAGGTGTTTTACATTTGGATTCAAGGAAGGGACGCTGAGGCAACATCATTTGCATTTGAACAACAAATTGGAACTCATGTATAATGCCATGTATTCAGTGCATGTATCTCTATTTAATGAAAATGGGTCAAGGAATTTGAAATTGATGTTTTTATATAAGTTATGTTGAAACTTAAAACTTTGAAAATTAATATTATAAATTATAGTTTTCAAATTTAAATATAGTTCTTTGTTTCTATTTATTTTAGGCATTTTATCCATTACAATTTTATTTTGTGCATATTTATATATGTTATGTTGAAACCGAAAATTTTATATTATAAATTAAAGTTTGTAAGATTAAATTTAAGTCTTTATTTCTATTTTATTTTGTGCATTTTATCCATGGCAAGTTTATTTTATGCATATTTATATATGTTTTCTTGAAACTGAAAAGTTTATATTTTAAATTAAAGTTTTCAATATTAAATTTAAGTCTATGTTTCTATTTTATTCTATGCATTTTATCCACTAAAATTTTATGCTATTCATTTTTATATATGTTATGTTGAAACTGAAAAGTTTATATTGTACATTATAATTTGAAAGTTTAAATATAAGTCTTCATATATTAATTTTAGATATTTACTACTTAAGATGTATAGTGATAATATCATAATTCATTGATTTATAATGAAATGATGAAATAATAAATTCATGTTTTGAAATGAATATTTTTGTACATATAACTTGAATATATTATTTAACAAAGTTTGAATTTTAAACAATTGTGATATAACGCAACTATTTTAAAATAATACAATAACATAATTTATGAATCCTTATAATTTACATAATAGAAAAATTTCCATGATTTTTGATACAAATAATAATATAAAAATTAATTATAGAATTGAAATTTGAAGGTTACATACTAATATTCAGGTAGCTGAAATAGTTCTTGAGTAACACTTTCTTCATAGTTATCTTTTGTATGTACTATATCCAATGCAAATATAGTCTCAATATATGGAATAGCTATATTATTTACTATATTGGTAACTCCTCTTCTTTTTATAATCGAATTATAAATTTAAAGTGATCTATCATAGGAAAATGCATCCACTAGATAATGCGAAACATACAATCTCAAACATATGTCTAGATTTCCATCCAATATGTTATGAAGTTTTGATTTAACAAAAGATAATGCACTAAATAATCTTTTATCTTCCACAAAGTCCAAAATAATTGTTTGGTAGAGTCTATATAATTAAAAATATTCACTTATTTATTTTTTGTAGAACAATACTAGGATACAGTTTTTTCCAAAGCCTTGTAATAGCACCACTTTCACTTGGCTCCTTTAGACACTTGTATAGATCAATCATTATGAATCCAAAATGGGTATACTATGTTATCAATAAATATTTTCATAAAATACCTGGGATTTCAACTCTAATGATATCTACACTTTAAAATATGTTTCATAAGAGTTCTAATGTATATAAGAAATACATTACTGTTTTGTTCTTTACTATCCTCAGCTCTCCAAAATATGGGATTCACCACTACCATGGATTCAAGAAACTTATCCCTTTGAAACCATTCTCAAATTTATATAATCAAGTTATCCTTTATCTTTATAAATTTATCTATGTTTCCATTATCATGGTTTTGTAAATAATACATATTAAAATGACTTCTTTAATTTCTAATCCTGCATAATCAACTCATTTTTGGAATGTGTATAGTGGTATTTCCTTTTCATAAAAAAAATACAAATATGATCATGAATATTAAATTTAAAATAGGATTTTTGATCCTTAATATATGTTAAAGTTTTCCAACTATAAAAAATAATAAGCTTAAAACTATTTTGGCTCGAGTACAAGACATCAAGAGATTGACAAATCCGTTTTCTCAAATATATGAAGTCTACAATATATATCGATCTCTCTTGAGCATGTTTCATCAAAAAATTCATTTCATTAAACATTCAAAGAATACCACATAGTGTCAAAATCATTTCAAAATCTATTAAATGGTACAATAAATCCTTTGCCTTGTTGACTTCCATATAGTATTTAAAGATGAAACCTGCTAGTGATGGAAATTCTTCAAAAATTCTACATGCATGCTCATACATCAAAATCCATATTGTATCATTATATTTTAAAAGATTTTTACCATTTATAACCCCAATTAAATTTTTTATAAACTCTAAAAACCTTTTAAGAATGTTTGACATATAAGTGTGTAAATCATGAATAAGTTCCTCCACTTTTGAAATAGTTTTAAACATACTTACAATTTTGTATGCAAGATTTATTATATGGGCCATGCAATGAATTAAAAACATATATGGGGAGAATTTTATATGTATTCAAACACAAAAACTATTTTTTTTCCCCTACATTACTATTGCACCATCATCTCTAACACATACCAGCTTCAGAGCTATAGTATAATCCATCACAATAATATCCTTCAAATTAGAAATAATTAACTTGAAAAGGTTTTTTGCATTGCATTTTTCAACAATTTTATGTATAGATAAGATATGAGGAGTCCTTAAATTGTTCTAAAAAGTGTAAAAATGGATACAAATCCATGTTGTGTTGTCAACTATTATGACCTCATCAATGGACATTGATATAAATCTTGCATTTTTAACTTTTTCTTTCAAATCTTCCTTCTCAATCATCACAAGACATTTTTCCATGTCCCAAGCTATGCTATCTAACCAATGTGATTGTGAAATGTTATGGAGTCTATTTTTTTGAAACATAGTTTTATAATCTAAAAATTCATATATAGGTCTACCTTTTTTGTGAATATGATAGATTGTTGAGAATTGTATATTGTTTGTATATTAATTCGACTGAATAAATTTTCCTATTTGAGTTATAATTGTTCCTCCTTTATCAACAAGATGCAACATGTTTCTAATTTTTTTTCATATTATGTCATGTATCTAACATGCATGCATCCATTGGCATCTTTACATTTATGAGTCTTTTGAATTTGTCCATCTTTTTAAATGGACACATAAAATTTGCCATAATATTTCTTGATTGTGTCCAGCTTAAGTTGCATTTTTTGGTCCTTTCCTAATTTCCAAGAACATACTGTGTATTTACATTCATTTTAGGTATCAACACTATTTTATGGCTCTACTAGTTCAATAAAAAGAAATTTTGCTGCCTAGTTAAACTTAAAATACCTTCCAATTATATGTCTGCCTCTCTTTCTTCACACACATTTTTTAGTACTTTGATCTACTTTATTGATCTCATCATCTGGAATGTCCTCAAGTTTTCTCTTCATTGATAGAAATTGGTGATTTTTATTTTCCATGGAAGTTGTTTTATGAGATGTAGAAGATTTTTTTTAATGTTTGCATCATATCATTTGGTTTGTCATTCGCCATAGCCATGCCATATTCAGGTATGTCTTCAAGTGCTGACTTGTTATCATTAATAATCTCTTCAAATGGTGAAATAATATTGTGATTAAATCTTTCATTTGAAAAACCACACTTAATGGAGGGATCTACTTGTATAAATATTTTTCTATTATCTTTCAAATGTTAAATAATAGTTATTACAAATAAATAAAAAAATTATAAATCATTTAGTACTTGTATTTTGTGTGGGGGCAAGTTGAATTTACTTGGATATTCTTGTTGGCTGCCCAAAATAAGATAATATGCTCTTTGTCAATTATAATTTGTTTGACTTATTATCTTTATCACTAGAAGAACTTGTAGAATTTTTTTGATAGACAAGTTGTATCCTACCATTTTGGCACTGTGCAGTCAGTCATCCTTTCTATGTGGCCACTAGTTAGATTCCCTATAGATGCCAAGTACTACCAAGTACTTTGGGTCATTAGCTAACATTTATAGATGCTACCCAGTCCTCGTGGATACCATCCATTCTTCCTAGTCACTATAAAAATCTTATGGATGGTGCCCAAACCCTATGGATGTCATCCAGTCTATCTAGTCATCATCCAAATTATGTGGATGGTGTCTAATGGTTGTGGATTCTATCCATGCTATTTTTTCATCATCTAAACTCTGTAGATGGTATATAGAATTTATAGATGCTATCCAATTAGTTTGGTCATTATCCAAAGTTTGTAAATGGTGTTTAGAACCTGTGGATGCCATCCAAGCTATTTGATCACCATCTAGACTTTGTGGATGATATCTAGACCCTATGGATGTCATTCAAGCAGTTTGGTCATCATCTAGACTTTTTGCACATCATCCAAGTAGTTTCGTCATCATTCAGAGTCTATGGAAGGTTTTAGACCTTATGGACATCATCTAAGCTATTTAGTCACCATCTAAAGTATGTGGATGACATCTAGATCCTATGGATGCTATCTAGGTTGTGTGGTCATCATCTAATCCCAATGGACATCATCTATATCCGATAGACACATCCACTCTATCTATCCAATGTTTAGACATTGAAGGTGATGTCTAGGCCTTGTAGATGTTATTTGATCTATCTAGACCCTATTCAGACCCTTTGGATGATGCCCAAACCCTATGGACATATTTCGGTTCTAATCACTATATGTGGCCTGATATTGTTACCCTACTATCAAGTCCATGTAGTCTTTAAGGGATGGGTTGAAATTTTTATCTCAATCATTTATGAAATATATTAGATTAATATTTGTCATGTGCTGTGTATAATAGATATTGGTGAAATAGTGTAGAATGTCTTCCTATGGCATGGTTATTTGTAATCAAATTTGTGAAATTAGTTGCCAATGGTAGGTGAGCTAACCTCTAAATCGTATATACAACTTGAAATTTTGGTGACCTAACGCTCTTTTTGGGTCCAAAAAATAGCCAAACCCAGATTTTGAAAAATAAAATATTCATGAATAAACAAAAAATTGTCACTTAAAAAAACCTTGAAACTATGTTGAATCACTTTCATATGCTCTAAATTCATGGGTTAATCTTAGAAAAAAAATTTATAATTTTTAACAATAGTCAATACCATACAAATTCAATTAGATAAGTTTTCATTAAACGATATAAATAAATTTAATATGTTTAAATGTGGTTTTATTTTGGCATAGATTCTAAAAATTCCTTGGAGTCACATTGATTAAGTTACAATGATTACATCTATCTTCAAAGTTGAGCACCACAACCCACTTGAACCAATGAAAATATGAGTATCTAAGTTACCTTAAAATGCTTGATGAAGGAGAAATAAAGAATTGAGTTCAAGTTAAGGTGAAAAACAAGCATACTAGGCTTCATCAAAGCATTATCCTAACATTTAATGTAAATAACTTTCTCTTAATAATTAGACAAAGAGGTTACTATAGATACTTTCTCACGCTTCCATTGAATTCAAGGGTTTTTTTTGTCTTGATCACAAGTCTTAAACTTGTGTTATCAATTTTATAAAATTATGATACTCGCTAAAAGATGTGTTTATAAAAATCAAGTACAAATAATATTGGCAAAAATACAACTCAAAACATAAAAAAATTAATTTACAATTGAACATATATCACTTCCTTGAAAATAAACTTAATTCTAAAATATTTTTAAAATAGAAAAATATATTTCTTAAAAATTATAACTTAATAAAAGAGTTTTATGGGGAGGAGGGCTCCCTTGAAAACATAATTAGTCTCATTGATATTGATAGCATGAAAATTTTAAAATAAAAAGGACCCACATAGCATCAATGATTATGTAATTGCATCCATCGATCTATGTAAGTTTTTTTAAAAATTTTCTTTTCTTTTCTGGTTGGTGAAAAAGACATTTTTTTTAAAAAAAATCTTTCTTTTTTTTAGCCCAAATAAAATAACAAAACCGACAACATCATCCATATGACCACTATCATCGTTAGGCGAGAAGAAGACCCACCCATTATTGAATGGATTGTGTGACTTCTAGAATGTGGTGATGTGAGGAGGAAAACCAATGGGTGTGGCCCAAAGGAAATTCTTGTCATTTCAAGAATGAAAAAAGTTTTGAGAAAAGGGGGATGGGGAGAAGTTCCTTCTCATGTTGAGATCTCTGTTAGGTTGTGGAGCTAAAAGCTTCACCAAGATGCAAACAGGAAAAGTTACGGAGGATGCAAAATTGTGAAGAGTTTCTGAATGCATTGCAGGGACACTAGCATCAGTCTGATCAATCGATGTCAGTCAGATAGCAGGAAGAAGCAACCGGTGTCGGTTACTAGTCGGCCAACATCAATCATGGAGGAGCTGGCATCAACAGCCTGTGCATGAACAGGCAGTTTGCATGTTGAATCTAGAGAGTCTATTTTTGGACTGTTAGTTTGCATGTTAAGGGCTAGTGATAGTCTTGAGTTGCGCTTCTAATTATTGTAATTAAGGTAGTCTAATTATTGTAAGCATGAGATCTATATATGGACTCATGGGCTGTATTGTAAACTTGTAGCTAGAGAGTAAGAGAGCAATAAGCTCCTTCTAAGAGAAGAGAGCAATGGTGTGTTCCTCCTAGTGCCATAGTACCAAGGTGGGTACTGGATTGGATAATTAGTGGGTTCTTCATATTTGTATGATCTTAGTTAGCAGGATAGCATGGCTTCTTTTGGAGATCTACAATGGTGAGTAAGGTCTAGTGATTTGCAAGTAGCAGCAGAGAGCAGGAGATCTACTTGGAGTATGGTTGCATACTTGGTGTAATGGCAGCGTGTTACTAACTAGTTGAAGAGGTGAACATCAACTCTGTATTGGAGTTGATTGTTGGGACCGAGAGAGAGAGAGAAGAAGGTCTTAAGGTCTGGCGAGCCTTTGAGATGGAAGAAGAAGTGGCATCTTCTTTATTGTATATTCTTTTGAGTGATTATTAATACAATTGTGTATTGTCTCTCATATTCTTGTGTTGTTTCATATTTCTAGTTACTTATTGATTATGGTTAAATTATGTGTTTAGTTGCTAATACAAGAAGTAATCATATGTGCTCTATTGGTTGAGCAAGATCCTAACAAGTGGTATCAGAGCATGTTTATTGTTCTAAGTTTCTGACAAGTGGTATCAGAGCCAGGTTTATTGTCCTAGGTTCCTGACAAGTGGTATCAGAGCATGTTTATTGTTCTAGGTTCCTGACAAGTGGTATCAAAGCCTTGGTTGTGGTTCAAGAGCTGATACCATCAAGTGGTATCAGAGCTTTTGGTTGGGTTGACTATCAGGTGGTTCAGATCTAGTAGTGTTTGTTGATTACAGGTCACTCACAGGGGTTTCAGATTGAGTGGGAGTATAGCAATGGTAGAAGAAAGTAAGCTACGAATGGAGAAACTGAATAGCACGAATGGTCTGATTGATGGAAAGAAAGAACAGGGAAAAGGAGATTATTGGTTGGTAGAAGATCAGCGTGTAGAAGCATATGTTGCAGGTAATGTTGCACATGATGTTATGGATAAAGTAGAATCTTTGATTACAGATTCTTTTGCCTCTTTCCATGCAACCCTAAATAGAGCATCTTTTCATGGGTATGTCTTTGGAGACTTTGGAGAGATTAATTTAGGGGTTGGAGAGCCTTGTCAGATTATTGACGAAGGGGAAGTGAAGCTGAAATTGCAGATAGATAACACACGAGTGGTGAAGGAAGTCATGCAGGTACCAGTCTTGGAGATTAGTCTAATTTCTTTAGGAAATTTGGGTGATGAGAGATGCACTGTAACTCTCACAGTGGATACACTTGAATTAGATGGTAGTAAGAAAGTAGGTATCCTTTATCTATCTACTTATATTACTGATTCACCTTTTGTTACAGAGATGTGGCTTTGTAGGCTTGGTCACATATGTAGGAGGGGAATGCATGTTCTTAAGCAGAAGATAGATGTTTTTGACAAGCTAAAGAACTAGAAAGCCTTGGTGTTCATGGAGGAGATGACAAACAGAGATCAGGTGAGGGAACTTAATTATTCTGAGTAGGGCTGTGTTTATTTAAACAATATTTTGATCCATGGAGAGCTCGCAGGTAAAAAGTTATCACTCACAGGTGAACACAGGTACCAACATCGGTCAGATAGTAACCAACATTGGCAGAAGGAAGACTAATGTCGGTCACGAAGGTACTGATGTTGGTAGAAGGGACACCGGCATCAGCTAGGGAGACGACATCGGTAGTCAGGGTCAGTGCAGGGAATTGACATCAGTCGAGAGCAGACTGGGAGATGGCTAAGATTGGTCACTGGAACGGATGGTGGGCAGACAGCTAGCTGTCAACAAGTCTCAAATGCTCATATCGAGGTTAGAAAGGGTAATTGAACCTCATATTCATTGTTCACCTTCTTTATATTACTTATTGATGGTCAAGAACTAGGAAGACATGAAGAGGCAATGCATGTAGAATCTAGATATAGTGGGAGCTTGGCATAGATGAGGAGTGTGAGTCCTTGGAGAAGAACCAAAGAGGTATTTGTTGGTAGAGTTGTCAGTTGGAAGTAAGCACTGAGAGACGAAATGGATTCCCAAGTTAAATAAGAGAGTGGATGGATATGTAAGATGGAGGGCCAAGGTATATGGTCTTGAGGAAGCTATAGGATAGTGGTACAGGTTTGACAAGTGGATGACTAAGCATGGCTTCAGTCAATGTCAGTGTAACTATTGTGTTTATCTTACCAAGTGGATGATGGTCACAACATTATCTTGTTACTGTATGTGGGTGATTTGCTATAAGGTTTATACATACAGGTATTTTCTGAGCTAAAGGTAAGTTTAGTTCAGAGGTGTGTCATGAAGAATTTGGAGCAACAAAATTCTTTGGCATAAGAGACATGGATATTTTATCTCCAGTGGGAGCTAGTGTGAAGACGGTGTTGGCAGGGTTCATGATGCAAGATGCAGAATCAGAAAGCACACCAAGTGATGGACAGTTCAAGCAGAGCTTAGAACAAGTGTTCAGAATCACATGAGGTCTAGTGTAGACCTGAGTTTTCCCAAGCAGTGGGGGTTGTCCGAAAGTATGGAACCAATTCGGGGAAGGAGTACTGGAGGGCAGTTCAGTGGGACTAGCAGTAGGTTAACATGTTATGCAAGGTCAAGGTCTTCACTACATGGATATGTAGGTTCGGATATGGTAGGTTACTTGAATGACAGGGGTAGCATCACAAGATGTGTGGTGGTTAGTCTTCAGGGTTGATCTTGAAGAGGGATACAAGCCAGTGAATAATTTAGATGGTGTATAGGTACAGGTATAGGTGTAGCTATTTATCTCCAAGTGGGAGATTGTTAGGTTATGGAGCTAAAAGCTTCACCAAGATGTAAACAAGAGAAGTTACGGAGGATGCAGAATTGTGGAGAGTTGTTGAATGCGTTGCAGGGACACTGGCATTGGTCTGATCAATCGACATCGATCAGATAACAAGAAGAAGCAATCGGCATCAGTTACCAATTGGCCAGCATCGGTCATGGAGGAGCTCGCATCAGCAGCCTGTGCGTGAATAGGTAGTTTGCATGTTGAATCCAGAGAGTCTATTTTTGGACTATTAGTTTGCATGTTAAGGGCTAGTCATAGTCTTGAGTTGCGCTTCTAATTATTGTAATTAAGGTAGTCTAATTATTATAAGCATGAGATCTATATATGGACTCATTGTAAACTTGTAGCTAGAGAGTAAGAGAGCAATAAGCTCCTTTTGAGAGAAGAGAGCAATGGTGTGTTCCTCCTAGTGGCACAGTACCAAGGTGGGTACTAGATTAGAGAATTAGTGGGTTCTTCATATTTGTATGATCTTAGTCAGTAGGATAGCATGGCTTCTTTTGGAGATCTACAATGGTGAGTAAGGTCTAGTGATTTGTAGGTAGCAGCAGAGAGCAGGAGATCTACTTGGAGTACGGTTGCATACTTGGTGTACTGGCAGTGTGTTACTAACTAGTTGAAGAGGTGAACATCAATTCTGTATTGGATTTGATTGTTGGGACTGAGAGAGAGAGAGAGAAGAAGGTCTTAAGGTGTGGCGAGCCTTTGAGGTGGAAGAAGAAGTGGCATCTTCTTTATTGTATATTCTTCTAAGTGATTATTAATACAATTGTGTATTGTCTCTCATATTCTTGTGTTGTTTCATATTTCTAGTTACTTATTGATTCTAGTTAAATTCCGTGTTTAGTTGCTAATATAAGAAGTAATCATATGTGCTCTATTGGTTGAGCAAGATCCTGACAAGTGGTATCAGATCATGTTTATTGTTCTAGGTTCCTGACAATATCGATATGGGGATTTAAAACTATATTGGAAATATGTTTGTAAACATATTGATATGATCTTACACCCAAGGAAAAAAATGACAACTATTTAAATTAGATGGATCTTTTCTAAATTACATGGATCTATTCAAACATGGTTGTAGGATTGTAGAAGAACATTTAAATATAAAGAGATTAATAGAATAGCATTATTTTTATTAAAAATTTGAGAATGGGAGTTTTCATGATAAAAAAGGGAGACATTTCTTAATTGATTTATCCAAATTGTGAATGATTACAAAAGTTAGGAATGCAGGTTCTTATAATTAAAGATAGGTTGAAATATCTTAACAAATTTTTCAAGTTAATGTTAGACATTCATGGTATGTTAATATGCAGAAGAAATGAATATTTGATATAAAATATTTAAGATATGTAAGTATTTAGGATACAAGGTAATTTTAAGCATTGGGTGGATTGGTAAGTTCTTAGTGCTTACCAAAAGAAGGTCCAGGTTTAAAATATTGGAGGCAAGCTAAGTTAGGGTAATGGAAGTAGACTGACCCAACTATGTTGTGTGCATCCCAATTTGATGATGATAGTTCCAAATCGAGCCACTGGAGGTCTTCCTCACTCTGGGCTATGTTTACTGAGGAGAGACAGGGTTATAGTGGCAGATTCATAGATTCAAACCCTTGATTGGCAGTCAAAAATGTAGGAACATTACTGATTCTATTGTCTAGTAAAAAAACTATTTAGGATATAGGTATATTATATTACCAATTCTTGTCTGATGTCTTCTTATCGAATAGATTACAATATATATCATTACAAGAAAGTAGTTACAACAAACAATGTTACAAAAGAGGACAATTACAAGAATGATCTATCGTATAGTTAATAAATAGTTGGGATTCTTATAAGTGTGATAGTTGATGATTCATGCGATGGGGTCCAATATGATGGTGCCATGGACAATGCCATGCTTGGAGATAAAATACAGATTGTAGAATGTGTTAAAGGAAAATTTAAACAATACTAAACCAATAACACACCTAAATGTGGAAATTTGATAAGTAGAATAATGCACCTTCTATTCAATATGTAGAATAGAAAAAAGTAAAAATCTTTACAAGATTCAATAAGACTAGGAATGCAAGCTAATGTGATTAGAAGGTGAAAGATTCTTCACTGATTTATCAACATTGAATGAAAGAATGCATAGTTACATGTGTTTGAATGCTAGATAAACACAACATGCAAACAAACTCCTATTTGATCTTTGTGTGATCTCTTTCATCTTTGTGCCCATATGGGATGGAAAATTACAATATTTACAACATTATAATAAATTGTTACAACTAATGAAGGCTATAAAATGGTTGACTCATCATAAAGACAATGATAGTTTAACTTATTACAAGTTCATGATTATAATTTCAACTCTACATTTTCATTGGTAGATTCCTTGATGGACCATAAATCTAGAGAAGTTCAATTGGTATTCTATGTGGTAGGAGAAATTAGACACATAGATATTGAGTATGCACATATTGGTACATAAACATGAGACTTGCATGTCATGTGACTTAGTACTATAATAGCTCATGATGGTAACATAAGATATATAAATTAATGTATGTGCACCATAGGTGGATGTGTTATGTGTGGATTTTAGGAGTGAGTGCATAAAAGTACACTCATGTGCATCAATTATAAAAGTGGTGAAGCAAATCAAAAAGACATCACCAATTTATGCATGAACCATAAGATGTTACTTATGAGGGAGATCCAAAGTCTAATTGAGGATTGTATAGACCCACATGAAAGTTACATAGATCATTCACCTTTTCTTGAGAAGTAGTGGTCTCCATTATGTCTTTGGTCAATTAAGGAAAAAGAACCTAAAGTTGCTAATGGTTGTACCACTTGGCTTCATCAACATATTTCCTTGCCTTGACTACTCAAAAAAAAAATGATTTTTGCCTTGGTGGGTGTGCATAATTGTCACTTTAATGATCTAATCCTTCTTTTTTGTGTGCAAATTTTTTGGATCCAAATATGAAGGATTGTGTATTATTTTTGGCTCAAGTAAAGGTTTGAAGTAATGCTTGAGGAATTACACATTGAAGCTTGGATATAAGTAAAAATATTATGGTAGGTCATGAAAAAATTGTTCTCTTTAGCTACACACAAGATGGTGTTTTAACCATAGTGTAAAGTCTTGATCTTATGGTGTGGACCCTTGAAGTGTTCCTTCTAAAGTTGCAACTAGGACTTATCACACACCTTACAATCATGAGGTATTCAGTGTGAATTGTGTCACTCTTTATACTTTAGGTGTTAGAGTGAGAGTATATGTTGAACTTATTAATGAGTATTCTAGATGTGTTGAAGAAAAAATTGTACCTTGTCCACTTCCCACTCCTTTTCAAATGAATTTATGTTGGATGGTGCACAAAATGATATGTCTAGAGTTTTTACTAGTTTGAACTAGAGACATGTTTGGAATGGACTATGCCTCATAGAGTAATGTAAATATTTCATGTAGGCAAGTTGAATGTATAACAAGTTATCATCCCAATATTATGGATTCACACTATTTTATATGCATAGGAGACAACAAATTGTGTGGTTGATAATTTTCATTTGTCCCTCTATCTAGGGATGAAATTTTGTAAAATGGTCTAATTGTTTATGCACCATGTCCTACAAAGCTTTCCATAAAAAGATGGAAACTAATGGGACATAGTTAGTTACAATAGATATTAGAAATATAAAATGTACCCAAACATGGATGAATAAATACTTCTTGGTTTCTAATGTATTTATGTCCTTATTGCAAGAAACCATGATGGCCATCTTAGAGAACCTATCCACTACAATAAACATAAATTAATTATGGTGTTTTGTCATAGGCAGCCTAGTATTAAAATCTTTGTTGACAAATTCCCATGGATTAAATGGAACTAATAAAGGTATGTAAAATCATTGCTTCATGTTCATGGGCTTGGAAATGAAATAAGGAATGTAAGACTTGATGTGGTGGTTCACATTTTTGTGCATGTCCAACTAGTAAAAGTGTTATTATAATGTGTCTTGGTAATGCCGAAGTGCTACTATATTTCTAAAGTGCACCTCTTTGATAAATATATGGTGAGTTGCATCATTAGGAATACATGAGTCCAAACATGTATATAATATTATTGGACATATAAAATTCCAAACTTTTTCACCCTTTGGAAGGGTAGTATAGGCTTTTGTGAAGTCTTTACCTATGGAGTGAAGAGTTATAGAGTCATTGAATTTATGGCGACACATGTGGAGAATTTTAATGAGCACATGTACTAGTAGTTGACTAAGGTCATGTTGAGCCTTATTATCCTTTCCCTTCTCTTTCTTTATCACCAAATGGAGCTAACGCGGGTAAGTCATCCACTTTATATGGCATCCATTATTTAGCTTACTTTGTGTATGTAGGAAATGAAATGGCTTATGATTAGAATGAATGAATGTCTCCTTGAAAAATACTTGGTGCATCCATTACTTTACTACTTGAATAGTAGGTAAAAATTCTCTCACACGCTGGGTACCATTGAACTATGTCACTAAATGTTTTTGAATGACAAGTGATTGGAAGTCTATGTTGTGTAAGTATTGTACCAAGTGCATAGTCTAATGCATAAATGTGAATCTCAAATGAGTAGACAATGTCAAGGATTTAGAACATAAGTGTTTCTCAAAATTAATAATTGAGATCCTCAAAATTAAGTTGTGATACAAGTGTCCATTAGAATTCTAATTTGGCATACGTGATTTGGATGAGAGAAAACCCTATGTACAAAAAGCCAAGACTTTTTTCTTGTAAAATTTAGAAAGTATAAAAAAATCCTTAATTTAGTGAGATTTCATGGAGTTATCAAATCTTGGATTATCATGATCTTATTTGGATCTACATGGATTATTGTGTGTTAATGATGTATCCCAATCAGTGAAATCAAATACACACTTTTATAAGTTGGATCATAACTTGTGTTTTTGAAAAGTGTCTAAGGCACATGAGAGGTGCTCCACATGTTTCTCCCATGTCTTTTTAAATATGAGTATATCATCCAAGTATATGGTGATGAAGGATTTGAGGAAATCCTTGAGTAGATCATCTATCAAAATCATTAATGTTGCTAGTGCATTGGTCAATTAAAAAGGCATAACAAAACATTTGTAAAATATTTCTTATGTCTTAAATGTTGTCTTCCAAACATGATTAGGATTGACTGGTACCTAATTATAAACTCACTATAGGTAAATTTAGGTGAATTATTTTAAACCTTGGAGTTAGTCTAAGAGGTTGTCAATGTGAAAAATTAGGTATTGATTCTTCACCACTTTATTGTTCAGCATGCATTACTCTATGCATTATTTCCAAGTACCATATTTATTTGGTATGAGTAATATTGGGCTTCCACAAGGATAAGAGATTGGTATAATATTTAATTGATGAGTAATCTCCTCAATTTAGCACTGAACTTCATCATTCTCCTAAATGGACTTGTGGTATAGTGGAAATTTTAGAAGTGGGGATCCATAAATAAGATTGATGTGGTGTTTTATCATGCAATGTGTTGGAAAACCTTGTTTCTCTTTAAATATGTCTCCATGTTATTTTAATATCTTAACAAGATATAATTTTTTTGATGTTTTTTTGTGTAGGATCTTCTAGGTAGACCATGAACATCACAAATATTTGTGCATGCAAGATGAACTTACAACATTTTTTACCAAGGCTAAAATGATTTTATTCATTTGAGGAGACTCCAAAAGGTTTCAAAAGTGGTATTTTATATGCAAAATCCACCACTTCATCTTGGATTTATATGTACCATCAAGGTCATAAAAATAGGACCATTTAAGAAGAATATCAAAAACCACAAGGGGTAGGATGTCTCAAGTGATTTGTTCCACCATGGGCTTTCCTTTGTAATATAACATGCATTATCATTGTACCTATTTATCCTTCCCTTGTAGTAGTCATTCCAAAGAGTATGGATTACAATAAAAAGTAGGGTTAAGACTAAGGCATTGGGTTATATCTTGTGCCATTATGTTCTTGTAGCTTCTACTATCAATGATGACATGGCAAGTTGATCCTTCACGAAGAATTTAGTATATACAAGACAATATCATTCCTTAAAGGTTTCAATTAAAGTGTTCATGGTTCTCAAATAATTTATATCTAGATCACTACCATATATTTTTTTGGGCTATAATGTATACTACACAATTAAATATTGTTGCATGCAACATTTAGAAACATTGTGTGAGCTTGTGTGGTGGAAATGGAACCATTTTTTGCATTGGTTATTATTTCCTTTTTCTTATGTAGAATACACTGAACTATTATATTTTTTCATGAAATTATTAGGTTTCATAACCTTTCATAACATGTTCTATTATGTGTGATAGGGTTTGATGGTGAGTTATATGTACGTTGGTTCTTGTGTGTGGTGTCAAATGAAGAAGAGATTTTTTTATTCATATTTTCCATGGCTTTGATCTTGGCAATGTTTTAGTATGCTTTCCCCAATTTTTCAAAACTCAATATCTACATATTTTTTCAAAAATAAAGAAAAAATGTGGTGATGAACTTCAACACCTTATGTTGCTCCATCAAGTTCTCACAGAGACACACAATGTAGTTGTTGAACTCTTTGGTGTAATCTTCAACTTATTATTCCTTACATTGGAAAAGCTACTATAATTTAATGTATTCATCCTCATAGTGATTGATAGGGTCATACTCATTCTTATTGGAATTTTAAAAACTCTTCCAATACTATATTGGTTCATTATCACTTTCACAATGTGTGCTAAATTTTTTGCACTAGTGGAGAATTTAAATGGACATATTCAATGTGATGAAAAACAACCTCTCTACATTGATGAAATAATTGACTAAGAAGTAGGCCTTAAGTTTATGAATCTATCCATCTAATGTTGAGGGATTTATTTTTTCTTCAAACTCTATGATGTTAAGATTAACTTGTATTTTCAAGGGGTTTTGACTCAAGAAACATGGATGTGAAGAACATGTGGAAGGAGTCTCTTGTGGCCCAAGATGCATCATGATATCATGGAGCTAGCCAAATAATTCTAATATCTATTCCATAAAGGCATATTGAATGAGTTTATGGACATCTAAGGATGATTTAATATTTCTCTAGAAGTCAACCATATTACTCTTCTACAAATTTTTTTATATACTATTAAATAAAGTTAACTAGTATTCAATATTTCTCGTGTCACAAGAGATATTTATTTGATACAAATGATTTACATAATGGGGCCCAAGATGATGGTGTGATAGATAATGTTTCACTTGGAGGCAAGCTATGGATTATAGAATGTGTTGGGAGTATATTTTGTCATTAAAATCAAACTCAAAGGAGAGTTTTACTTATGCAAATCTTAAATAGGAGGATATATTGATAAGAAAACACATAAATATAAATAATTACAACTAAGAAGACCCTTTTGTGTAAAAAACATGGCACAACAAAATTATTAAATTATAACACAAATTGGATGTCTTATAATGATATATTTGTTACATCTCAATTTCACCCTATGTTTTATAACCTTAGAATCCATAGATTAATATGGTTATTATCTAATTATTATTGCTTCGATTTGAGCTTTATGACATATACTGAGTAGAATTAAATTGATGTGATAGTTTTACTTTCTTATTTTGTACATTGTGGATGTATATTTGTTAGTTTTGCATCATTAGTTTGTATATATATATATATATGATGACTTAGACTAACTACCTACTTGTTACAAGGTAGATGCAGGATTGGTCCTACCCTCTGAGCATGATGAGGGAGAGCATCATCAAAGAGGATGGAGTATATGGGATGATTGAGGGATGACAAAAGGGACTACTAGTGACCCAAATTCATACACCACCATAGATTGACTTGTTAACTCTTTATGTTGATCTGGTTTGCTAGTTATATGCTTGTGAGTGCTTGAGTAGTTTGCATTGATCATATTTTTAGTTTGTTCATTGAAAAGGAGTGATTTAATTAATCTATAGAATTAGATAGATTCTATATGTTGTGATTATTATGTTTGTGGGATTCTATTCTTGGTAATCTAGTAAACTGTGTTAATGCATCATGTAAAGGTAATCAAAGATAATGAACAAAGTTATATAGTTAACTTGTCAAATAATTAGTGGATATACATTACACTATTTGTATATAGGTTTGACAAATATTGTTTATTAGTGTTTAATATAATATGTATGCTAAATACCTATGTGAACTGTCCTAATTAAATACTACGATTATTAGTTAATGAACCTATTTACTATATGGCTTACCTAGTGTTAGTGATGTTGACCTTGTTAAAATTGGCATGATTATATTAGTTTTTGCATGTAATCAACTTCAAATCAATTGGTTATTTGGAAGCTTTGATATAAAAATTAAGTCTAACTTGTTTTTGACTTGAGTAATCTGTGGGTTGAGTTTGAGTTTCAAGCTAAATTAAGGATTTCATGAATATTGTATTTGACTATGGAACTCGACATATAACTAGGGTTAATAATGATTTTTTCCATAGATGGCATGTAATGAATTTAGGGAAATGATAGAGTAGGGTGAATGAGGTTTTAAGAAGGAAGTGAGGAGGATTTTAGAGGACACATATGGAAAAGAATAAGCTATTTTGAGGATATAGAACTAGAAGGAGTTAATTTCAAAACAAAGCAAGTTGTTTCAGGTTGGTATTATATTGAAATTCTTGTTTTCAATATGACTACTAAATGGAAATATTTTTGTGGGTTTTTATGTATTGTTTTTTTGTAGAGTAAGACCCTTAAGTTTTAAATGGAGGGCACTATAGATGGCTCATCCATCCACATACCCCTGCATTTGAACCAAAATGAACAAAAATATATCCTTTAGGTGGATATGGGATTTATCCAGTTTGCTCTCGACCTACTTTCTTGCAAATGTTAAACATTCTGATAAGTTGTATTATTCAACTAGGTGTTTAATAGTTTATTTTTTGAGTGATAGATTTTTTTTAAAAAAATCAATCTAGATTTTATTTTGTATGGTCTATTATTTTAAAAAAAAAAGAAAAGGGTTTGAGTAGAGGGTTTTGTGGATGGCTCAACCATCCACAGACCCCTACACCCAAAACCACTTTTACCCAAAGCAGACTGAATTCCATAAGTTTTAGCTTGAGCTATTCATAGCCATGATCAAAATATTGAATCCCTTTTCAAATTCAAAACCTATGATAGGAGATAAGGAACATATAATAGGTCTAGAGTTTCATTTTTTTTTTTTGAAATTGCTTAGAACTATTTATAACTATGTTTAAATGGAATCAAGGGTTGATTGTGGTTTTATGTCAATTTGATTGTCAAGGAATAAACTCTATGAATTTTGTTAAAACACAGACACACACATATGTATTTATATATACATATACATATATATATATGTATATATGTATATATGTACACACACACACACACACACACACACACACACACACACACACACACACACACACACATACATATACATATATGTGTGTGTGTGTGTGTGTGTGTGTGTGTGTATATATACACACACACACACACACACACATCTGCACGCGCGCGCACACACACACACACACATACATATACATATATATACATGTGTTATATATGTGTGTGTGTATATATACACATATATATATATACATATATATATATACATACATATATATATACATATATATATATATATGTATATATATGTATGTATATGTATATATATATATATGTATATGTATATATATGTATGTATGTATATATGTATGTATATATATGTATGTATATATATATATACATATATTCATTATGTATTAAAACATACATAAAAAGAGATAAATGCTTCAATACATAATGAATAGAGGTGTGTGTATATATATATAACATATATATATATATATATATACATAGACACACACATATATATGTATATATATGTATATGTGTGTGTGCGCATGTGTGTGTGTGTGTCTACACACACACACACACACACACACACACACACACACACACACACACACACACACACACACACACACACATATGTATATATATATGTATATGTATATGTGTGTGTGTGCGTGTGTGTGTGTATACATAAATATATATATATATATATATATATATATATATATATGTATGTATGTATGTATGTATGTATGTATGTGTGTATATATATATGTATATGTGTGTATATATATATACATATATATATACACACATGCGCGCACGCACGCACACAAACACACATATACATATACATATATGTGTGTGTCTGTGTATATATATATATTTATATATATATATATATGTATATATATATGTATATATGTATATATATATATATATATATATGTATGTATGTATGTACACACACACACATATGCATATATGTATGTATATATACGTCTATTCATTATGTATTAAAACATACATACAAAGAGATAAATGCTTCAATACATAATGAATAGAGGTATATATATATATATATATATATATATATATATATATATATATATATATATATATATATATATATATAATGTATTGAAGCATTTATCTCTTTGTATGTATGTTTTAATACATAATGAATAGAGACGTGTGCGTATCTGTGTGTGTGTGTGTGTGTGTGAAGAATGATAAACTTTTCAAATTGTTATTTGAATAATGACATATTTATACAATGTGAATCATTATTTGTTGAAATTAGTGTAATGTGAAGGCTTGTTCATATAGGAAAAAAAAATTAGAAAAGAGTTTTTTAGCTTGTAATATATTGTAAACATTTCAATGGATAATTGTATCATTCAAATGTCTACGCAATTGGTTAT
>JARHVA010006075.1:0-5000 GCA_037957365.1 Torreya grandis | reverse complement strand
GGTGAGGTAGATGTTTATGGACCTTCTACTATGGATCAAGTTTTCAAGAAGGTGGTGAAGTAGGAGCAGAAGTTGAAGTCTCTTGCTCAGGTCAAGGAAAATTTCAAGAAAAAATTTGGAAGTTCTAAGCCAAATTTCAAGAATAAGAATTTGAAGTAGAGGAGTGGAGACTCCAAGGGGTAGCCCAATAACTAAAATTCCAAATTTAACAGTGCATTTAGTAATAAGAAACTAGGTAATGGATTCAAAGGAGGTTTTAAGGGAAACCCATAGACTGATAGGAAAGGTACACCTAAATGTTGTTTCAATTATAGAGGAGATCATTATGCTTGTGAATTCACTCAATAAAAATCAAAGAACAAAGGTCCTAATTCTTAATAGGTAAACTTTTAGCATTGTATTCATGTAGTAATTGACAATCAATAAGATAGATTTTAAGCATCACCCATAGGGCTATCAGGTATTTTGTTTGGATATCTAGTTTCTATTTTGATAGATACAAGGGCTACTAAATGTTTTATAGCTCTTATAATGATATAACAAGTTTCTTATAAAAATTTAGATATATTGTAAATGCATGGTCAATGTTGACCAAATTTGACTTATAGGTCAAATTGGGGCACCCCTAGGTAAAAATTTGACTTTTAGGTGTTTTAGAGGTCTAATATAGATATCACAAAATGTTGTATAGGTTAATTGATGCCATAAATGTTATACTAGCCTTGGTCCTTAGTCATTTTTGGGTCATTTTGAGAACAAAAAGGTGCATTTAATGACTCGTACAAAATTTATTGGGAAGTGTGAAGGTGTCAAAAGATGATGTCAAATCCCATGTGTCCTAATAGGTCTTAATTAACTAAAACCAACTAAAAAGTAGGTTCCTTTAAAAAGGGTAGTTTTCTTAAGTTAAAAAGAATTTTGGCACTTGTATGACTCCTTGGGAAGTGTAACACATGGGAAAGGATATTGGTATGTATCTTCAACTTTTCTAAGCTCATTTCCACATTTGGTTTGCTCTGGAAATGTCATTTTTGGCTAAAAACTGTTCTACTCCTTTTTAAATCCTCTTGGAAAAAAAAAGTGATCTTCAAGTTTTAGCTCAGTACAGATAGATGAGAGGGTTTCAAGTCAAATAATTCTAGGAGGTTTTATTAAAATTAAATATCTTCATTTCCATATAAGGATTTTGAATAATGGTGTCTGTACCTGATAAACCATCATCATGAAGTTGACTATACGTTTCTGTTAGCAGTTTCATGCACCCTATAGGTTTTTCCTTAGTTTGAGAAATTATGTATGAACCATTTTTTGATTTTGAATATAAATTATTTTTATTTCCTTACCCAATTATCACCGTACTTTTGTTTCATGTTTCATACAGACTGCTCTCATTTGAGATGACAAGTTTGTTTTTCATCATTTCCAAACTTTCATGATTTGATGGTGATTTAAATGGGTTTTATTAGCTTAATTTGAATGTTTATAATGATATTATTATTCCATATACATTTTAAAATATATTCTCCAAAGCAATTCTCATGAGTGCAGTCATGGAGAACAATACAATCAACTTTTGCTCAACGTTTACTTGCAGCCATGGTGAGGCATGTGTTTTGAACCTATAAGTCATGTTAATATAGGTTTATTTAAGGTTTTAAATCATTTTTGTAACATTTATAATCATTAATTGGTGAATCAATCCTTTATTTGATGCAAGGAAGAGAGACTATGTAGTTATGTACAATATCCTCACACATTTTGCTATAAACACTCATCTATAGATTCCCCATAGAAGATGTCAAATTTTTAAGAAAGTATTTGAGATAATAAGGGCCTTGTATAATTTAATATATTTGATTTAAATCATTTTTATAGACATAAAACTCAATAAATGTCAAGGATAAGGCATATTGCTCATGTTCAACTCATTGCCTATGCATCATAATACACAGCTACAAGATTTGTTGACAGAGAACTGAGAGAATTTGTGAGGGGAATTTGAATAAGTGATGGAGTTATTTTGAGGTCATAGTAGGATTTTTTACCATATCATACCCATTTTATATGATATATTTTCATATGAAGTTGAAAACATGCTCAAAGTAACAATGAGAATTGAGAAAACAAAGGTCTAGGGGCTCCTCATGGATATCTCAAAACATGATGGTGAAGAGTTTTAAGGAATAAATATAGGTTAATATTTTATTAATAATTAGTTAGAGGTTCCATTCCAGATATTAAGGTCATAAAGTGAGGAGAGGATGGAAATCTAGAGCCTTAAAGTAGCCTTAAAAAAATTAAAATATCACATTAACATCTATAGGGTTTGTGTTTTAATTGACTTTTGAAATCATTGAAATTAAATGAAGCACACTTTCATGTTTATAATGGTTAAATTGGTTTAATGACACATAAATTTATTGAATTCCATCAAGGGAGGTTTATAAATGACTATGCTATTCCTATGGTCACCCTACAATCTATACATAGGGGAATATACACCTACAACAAACATGGCAGACAATGAACTAAACTTGATGTCTTGGAAGTGTTGTAGTTCATCCAAGGTAAATTTATGAATTATTACATGTTTCATACCCAAATTATGTCAATATAAGTCTCTCTATACCATGTCTAAGGTAGGTTGCACATCATATACACCTATAGGAGTCAAAAGGCAAGGTTCATAGTCATAATAGATAGAACTCAATTTTTGAACCAAGGTACACATAAAGGGGTATAATTAGAGTTTAAAGGATGAAATATTATGTTAATTCCTTAAATTAATACATTATTACCTCCATAAACTCCAAATAATGTAAAATAAACTTTCATGGTCTCCTTTAAGTCTAAGGAACACCTACAACTGAGCAAATAATAGTGAGAGAAAAGGTAGTGTCCTTTATATGAATAGGACATGAACATGAAGAAAGTGGAATTATGAAATTTATATATCACCATGGAAAATTCAATAGGATTATTTAAGTTTTTTTCAAGCTAAAACATACAACTACAACCTATAGGTTCCCTTCTTTTTTCCAAATCAAAGAGACACAATCAGCTTTACCTTCAATAGGCAATGATCAATTTGGGGTTTGTGAATGTAAAATGAGGTAAATTGTTTTAAAAAATTGTGAAATATACCTAGTTAAATATGGTGAATTTTTAAACTTTTTATTTCAAGCTTGAATTATGAAACTATACCTACAGGCAGGGTCTAAAAATAGTAAACATAGTCACAATCAGGTTTTGGTATTCAACCTTGACTAGGCAAGTATATTAAATGATATGTGAGAGTTTTGGATGGACTAATGAATTTTTTAAAAAATTAATATCATTTTAAAAATACTCATGAATATATCATGATGTATTTTTTATCAAATAAGGATCTCAAACAAGCATAACATAATCCTTGTGAAATCTTGCATACACAGTTTTCCTTTGTAGGGTTTAAATTAGGTTTTAGGAGGGTTGGAGTGTCAAATGAACTAAGAGAGAGTTGAAAATTTGTGTATAGAATGCTTAAAATTTTAATAAGACACCAAATCATTAAATTTTTTCTAGGAATATGGGGGAGTGCCCTCTATTTTGTCTTAGATAGAGGGTACTCCCCTCAATGCAAACTTTGACAGTTTTGAAGAAAATGAGTGATAAGATAAGACAAAAGATGTAGGGTCCTTGAAAGAGGGTTTGAAAAATTTTAGTTACACCTATAAAATCATGGAAACCAAGTACATATGAATGAAACCCAATAAGGAAGTCTAAATCCTTGGAGCTACAATCAAGTTTGCTAGGCACACTTAGGCCTAGAGGGCAAATGGAGGGCCAATTCCCAATTTTGATATAAGGTGATCATTATAAACTATATATAAATGTTTAAGGGGTAAATATATAGGTTTTTTAGATTTTTATAGGTAATTAAAACCATAAAAAATAACTCTAAGCTCTAAGGTGCAGTCAAGCTTGTTAGGCAAGGGTCAAGCCTAAGTCTAAATGAGGGGTAATTCACAATTATAGAATGAGATGAACATTAAAATGAATTGTATAACATATATGGGTAAATTAACATGTTTTTAAACTATTAAAATGTAAAATTAAACTTTGAGGAAGCCATTTTTGGCTCAGAAACCAACTTAGACTTGTGTAAGATGAGAAAAAGGGGCTCGATAGAATAGGTTTGAACACTCATATCTCTCTTGATTATTTTCATGGGAGATAGAGGAGTTTGGGGAGGTTATTAGGGGTCTTTAATGACATATTTTTTAAATTTTTCTACAACTCCAATGTCATGTTTTTATGAACGAATCGTAAGAGTGGAAGCAGGCCTAAAACCCTTGTTAAACCCTTGCAGGGACCAGTTTGGAGAAATGGAGTTGGAAATGAATTATAATGGAAATTTTTGACCATGAAACATATTTTAACTTGTATAGTGCTAATTCAGGATACTCTTCATTATTTTTAGTTATATGAAATTGTACAAACATGGTATTTTTGGACCATTTTTTGTGTTGTATAAACTAAAGGAGGAGTTTGAAGGTAAAATAAATTTTGGATGGAATTTTTATACTTTTTATATCTCTATATGGTAATTTAATTTCAATAAAAAACTCTTAAGTGTCCAAACCACGTGCTTCATCTCAGCTAGTCAAAACTGGCATATTAGACAATCTAGTGAAACATGTGAAAACTTCAAGAGGGTGTATTTTTAAGGTGTCCCTGATGCTTATAGGTATATGTAGGGTATTTAAAATTTTAATATACTCCCTCACATGGATTTTCATTGTAAATTAAAGCCAAATTTGAGGCCAAGTGTTCAGGGTGAATGGAAGAGGAGTTTTCTTGACAACATATGATGGATGTCTCACTTTTAGATGATTCTAGAGGACCAAGCATGTAACCAATGCATGGAGAGGAATTATTTAGATGCTTCCCCTCCTTTAAAATAATTATACCTATCTCTAATCTATGTTTTATGTTTAAATAGGTCCAAATTATGAAGG
>JARHVA010006074.1:690000-1017925 GCA_037957365.1 Torreya grandis | reverse complement strand
TCTAGTATGTAAAGTCAATAATATTCTACAATATGCTTATTTTATGCCTTAGTGTCCCTTTTATAAAATGAATAACATTTATATGTTTCCTCTAAGTGACCCTTAGAATGTTTAATAGCCTTATCATGACTTTTCCCCCTTCCTATCCCTTGTCAAAACTAGGCTTATCATGTTACATCCTTGTTAGGAGTCAAGTAAGCATTATCAGCTTATATCAGGTTAATAAGGGAGATTGGTAGGGGTTTAGAGTTTTCTCTAGTCATGCCTACCCATGCCATATATAAGGAAAAGGTGTGCTTTCTAGTTGGTCAAATATGGGTGATCCACCCTCAAAGGTGAACAATAGACATCATGTGAGAGTGAAGATGTGATAGTAATAAGGACTTTGATTTAATACATAGGTAGTATATTAATATCCTTTAAAATATAGTAGGCCCACTTGAATCAATATTACATAGAGAATCAAGCCCAACTCTTGAGGATCCAAAAACAGCCCCCTAGTCGACCTTGTCAAGTCTCATCTTCACCAAGAACCAAACTAGTTTTGATAGAAAAAGAGTTAGTCACATAAGGAGTGAATTAAGCAACTATAACCCAACTCAGTGATCTTGGTGTTTAAGATTTTAGATAATATCTCTCCTTCCCTTAAGGGCCACAAAAAATATCCTTAAAATCCTTTCACTAGAAGGACACTCTCATAAGTTGTGATTGAGAAAGACTTCTTCACCGTCCCACCATCTCCCTTTTGGGCTAGAATCCTATTGTACAAAAGATGGAGGAGAAGATTGAAATCATAAGTAGACTTGAAAAATATAATTCAAGTTTCTATGATGAGTATATCATAATAGGAATCTCACTTATTTTAGAAGAGGGAGAATCAGGTTTAGACCAACCTTTTTGGCATGGCTTTAACACTGATGAGCTGGATCTTGATGAAGGAAATCCTCAGGCCAAAATTATGAGTGATTTTGATGAGGAAGACATCTTGAGCACTAAAAATATATAGTTGGAAGGACCATCACCTTCTGATAAGGATAATTTTGAGGAAAATCTGAAATTTCCACATAGGCATGTGCTTTAGGAAGATTATGTTCTGATTATGTCCAAGAAGCATGATGATGAAATGACAAAACACAGGAGTGATGATAAATATTATTGCTCAATGTTTATATTGACAAGAGGGTGACTTAATAAATACATATCTCAGTTGGAAGATTCCAAGGAGGAGCCATCATAGGTTGTGATTTATTTAGAATGCAAGTTCAAGCTTCAACAAGAATGAGATTAGCTTGTTTGTTCACTCCACGAGGCTTGTATGTCTAAACAATAAAACTGGAAGGGTAAATTAATTTTTGTTATTATTATAGGATAACCATACCATCAATTTTTTGAAAATATAGTACTTATCCATATTTATTTAGTATCCCTCAAGCATTTAAAACATCATGTACTATTGAGAAAAGGTAGCTACTTTATAGAACTAGTTAATGGTTTTGTATAGTTTTATTCTATTTGGTTAGTTTAGGATAGGCTAGATTTCATGATTTTTTGCAAGTGAATTAGAGTAAATTTGTTTAGTATGTTAGTTTTTTTTTTTTTTTTCCTTTTGTCCTTCTATTTTAAGAGAGGTTCTAGACTAGTTCAGTTGTAGAGAGGTGACTCCATGCCTAATAGATCAGACTAGCAAATGGACTGGGTTGTCAAGCATCGAAGGTATGTTTCCTCATGATTAACTAAGAATGTTGGCCATATTTGGCCCACATACCAAGCTATTCCCACTTGCTAAAACATATTGATGTAGAGTTCCTAATTGAGAAATTAATTCAAATTATTTAGACAAGCTTTGGATGGTGTGGGTGGAGCGAAAAGGTCATGAAGCTCACAAGCCTTTAAAACACTGCAAAATTAACCTTATGACAAACTGGGGAGCATGTGGAACTAATTTTATCCACTTAATCCATCTAGATTTTATCCAAACATTTATCCCCAGTAGTAGGAAAAGATAAATGACTCTTTCAATATTATTAGATTTTGCACATATAGTTGAGTCAAGGGAAATTAGTCATATGGGTTCATTAATTATTATGCCAATATCATTCACGCCAAGTTGAAACCCACATGATAATTCAAGATGGAAGATATGCATCTTAAAAATTGGCTCCACAAATTAAAATGACCAAGTCTTCACACTTGACCATTTTTGAGCTAGGATCAAGTGGACCAACTAACTTATGCAATTGATATCTTTATTCAAGAAGCTTTCTAGGCTAGGTGATCAAATGGGTTTTCTCCTTGTGGTATTAAGACAATCTCTTCAAATTTTTGTGCCCTCATGAGTTTTTTACGTCAAGATACAAGTTTTCAAAGTTGGCCAAAATATGAAAGATAACTATGCAAGTGTTAACTTTATGCCTAGGAAAAAATACATATGAGTTTAAATTTGACATTATATGAGACATCAAAAATGATCTCTTAGATATCAAATGATTTTCACATGAATGCCAAGTTTAAGCTCTTTTAACTAACTATTAGGGTCAAAACATCCTTGGTGGAGACTTGAAGAAGAGCACACAATCAATAAATGTCAAGACCATGGGAGCTTGGAGCAATTCAAATGGTCAACAGATCCTGAGGACCAATAAAATGATAAGCTTGATGTGATGGGTCCCAAAGATCTATGATATATGTTTAATCAAAACTAGGGATTTGACAACATGTGATGGTTGAGGTGTCAAAAGAATCAAGAGAAATCACTAATAGCTAACAAAGCAATGAGTTAGGATAATTCAACAAAAGGTGATCAAGTAGGACAAGCTTGACTCAATAAAATAAGAGCCCAAACTCGAGACTAACTCAAGAAATAAAGGAAGTAGATCTTGATACAGACTCAAATGGGACTAATTATTGGACAAGGTGCTATGTCGATAGGAAAACCAATATCCTTATATTGTTTTTCCTTGATATTTAATTCAACTCAAGATCTTAGGCATATAACAGATGTAAAAAGATCATTTCAAGTCATGCCTCAATAAGCCACCATTTAGAATAGATATGATGTGTCCTTGGTAGTTTAAAGACCTGAAGATATTTCCCTTATAATGGGATCTAATGAAAGATCAAAAGATCAAAGTTTGGGATTTTAGAAAGTGGTTCAAGCATTCATTTCTATCTGGATCATGACTCACCACCTTTGGTAAACTCTTGTCTTCTAGTGTAGTTTGATAAAAATAGAATGATATGAGGGCTATCTAAGTAAATTATGAATATCTCATTCATAATAACTTATTTTGATTGGACCAAAAGCATGATAGAACATCTTGAAAGTTGATAAGTCATTAGTTATAAAGAACAACAAGCCTCATAACTTCTCTCTCTCTCTTTAACTATAAATAGAGGCCTTGGGGCCAAAAAACATATCTATCACTTTTTAGATAGATCATTAGATCTCTCTCTATATTTCTCTTTGTTCCCTCTCTTGGTTAAACCAGACTCTACCAAGATGGAATTTGTAACCTCTTGGAGAAATATAAGGCTAGGTTTTAATCTCACTATTTTGGTTTAGTATGTGTCTGATTTGCACATGTGGTAGAAATATCTCCCTCATCAATTCGTGATCTCACCTAGTTACTAGTTCATCTATTCATGTACATCATATTTTAGTGGTTTGCATCTTTTAATCAAATCCCACATGTGGATAATATGACCAGTTAGTGTCTTACTTTAGACATCTCCTTCATTTCCCTCGACCTAGACCATTTAGTGAGCCCTCAGATGGATATGTGAATGGATAGTTGAATTTTGAGCCTAGTTATTTACTTCTTTCATTAGTGTTCTTCAAAGTCAAGTAGGGAGGATTAACCTATGATTTTGGTGCATCACCCTATTAGCTTTATTAGGAGCCCTTATCTCTTTATAACCCTTTTCCCATGAATAATTAGGCTTAGCTTTAGTTGATTTGAGAATCAAATAGGAAATTGGCATACTTTAGATGTTCAATCCCACTATAGGCAACCCATGGCCTGGGATTGTTCCCATTTTATGGTTCAATTAGGGAAGCCAGAATAACTTCTCCCAAGAGTGTGACTTGAAACCATAATAGTTATCATGTTCTATTTATCAAAGAACCATCCCATGTTTTACTCATATGACATGTGATAAGCTTTGAGTGGGGCATATATATACACATAATATTTTCAAAATTTTATCTATTAATGACACTTTATATCTTGTAGGAACCCATCTAGTCTCAACCTCTCTAAGTGTACACCATAAGGGGTACACTAGGAAAGGGGTGGGTAGACCATTTGTGATTCTTAGGATTTTTGTCCCTTTTGTCATTTTCTATCTACATACTTATCTCCTAAAACCATTAACCCTAAGCTTATTATTCTCTATTGTACCCATTCTAGGCATTTGTTACATTTTATCCTCATATTCCTTACCTAAATCCCATTTTTTTAGTTGGTTTTATAGGATCAAATAAGTCAACCCTATACAATTTCATGTTATTTTTACTTAGGATCTATTTTGACCTTTGGCTTACCTAGCTTAGGATCTAGTGAATTATTATTTAGAATTGTACAGGGTCAACTGGGTCGACCCTGTCAGCTAACATTTTTAGAAGGGTTTAGGGAAAGATCTACCTATATATATATATATATAATTTTATTTCCCACCATTTTTTAAGAAGAAGAAAATAAGAAGTGTGAATGAACATCTTCTTATTGACCATTCTACTTGAGAATTAAAGCTTAGGGTTCCATAGTTTCTTTGGAGATATATATCTTGCCTTATGGAGAAGTCTTTTGGATACATCGATAGGTTGTGTAGCCTAGATACAATTTGTATTTGTCATCCTTCCATACCACAACAATTTCTTATGAAGCACCTTGGCCAAGGGAGAGATTGAAGCTCACCAAGTTTGTCTTCAAGGTAAGTATTCCTAACTTTATTTCTCCTTTGTAAGAGTAGATATATAATATAGTTGTGCATCTCTTCCATGAATTAAGATCATATATACATTGACATGATTATATGTCTTTTATGCATGTTTAGTTTTATTATTTCTAAACCCTACTTTATACCACAAGATCTGGTTAGATTAGATTTACTTTTCTTATTATTAAAATAGGTGAAATGTCAAACCCTAAGACCCCTTAGGGTTATTACATGATTATGTTAGACTGGAGGATTTGGAACTCTCCTTAGCATAGTGTATTATGATAAGTGATCCCCTAATTAGGTATAGAATATCCCTCTATTGGTCATGTTCCCACTTAACAAATGTATTCCTAATCAAAAGTATAGGTATGCTCTATCGTCTCTGAGCTAGGATTGATTTATAGATATGATGCATTTCTAATTACATATAGCTCCTACCATTGTGTACTTGGGGACTACCACTTCCACTTGGATCCTTCTTGCTCTTACTATTCTTTTTTTAGGCTCCCCACTTGCTTGTTATAACACACTACTTTATTTACATAGATTTCCCTAGGGCTTCAAAGAAATGATATTTTGCCATGTGGTGTCATCCCACTAACCCACTAGCCTGGGGATCTAATGTACTATTTATGATTTTACATAAATATCTTAGAGAGTAGGGATATTGGATTTTTCCATGTGGAATCCTACTAAATCATTAGCCTAGAGGGATTTATACTTGTATGGATGGTTCCAGGTCATCAGGTCACCAGGATTATAACACATGGAATAATCTCACTTGTCTACTTGCCTAGGGATTTGTTGATGTCATTATTAACTTATTAAAAATTAACTATCTTTAAAATACATTTGAATAGGTCTAGTACTTCTAGGAGAGTGATGTATGGCACCAAACAAAAGTATGAAACTGAATATGTGTCAAAAATCATTTGAAAGGGATCAAGACCAATATGATATTGACATGTGGCACCAAGTAACCTTTAAAATAAATAGCTAAGTCCCACTACAGATAAAAAACTAGGAAGTCATCAAGACCTCACTAGAGACACATAAAATTTAAAATCTTTACCTCCTAAATCCATCACCTAAAAAAACCCAAAAATTAACTAAGTCCTTTTATTTCTCGACCCCTACAGGCTCCAAAAATTCTTTGTTTTTATCAAGAAAGCTTAAATGGAGGCTAGGAAAACTACTGCATGTTTAAGAACCTCCTCAAAACATCTAAGTGTTGAAACTCATTTAGGCTTGAAATTATACTCATTTGATTTCCCTCGAATTGACTAAACTTTGAGAACTTATGGGTGAGTGATCCTGAAGCTTTGAATGGAACTTGGATGTTGCTCTTCCATGGTGACTGAAAATGGTCAACAATCTGGCAACCTCTATGGGATACTTTCTTGATAAGAAGGAACCCATTAGTATTTGAAGTAATCTATTATGCATGGAGTCATAGAAGCACATAAACTTCTCATATTTTGAAAATGTAAGATAGTTATAACCTTCTTGGCCTACTGCTAAATAACTAAACTAAGAAATTGACAAGATTCTCAAGATTTGTGTTTGATATAATCCTTGAATTTCTCAAAGCTTTATAATCTCTTTTAGACACCATTCTATCTACCCTCAAGCTTCAATTTTGCCTTGATTTTAGACTTTCTCCTTGATCCAATTATGAAAATGAAAATGCCTCCAAAAAAAGGGATAAGTGAACACACAAATTGTGCCAAAGGAACTTAGAGGAAAGGATAACAACTAAACTATTTATAATGTGCATGTATTTACTCAAGGAAAATAAAACATCTAAACTAATGTTTCTTAGCACTTGGAGGAAATAAAATGTGACTAACCTACCCTAAACTAACTAAATAGAGGGCCACCTAAATGAAGCCATTGACTAGTTATGCAAAATAGCTACCTTTTCTTACCAATATCAAATATTTTTCATATTTGATGGTATACAACTAGAGGTGGAGAAGGACTGGGTGCTCAATGAACTGATTGATCACTTCTACAAGGATAAAAACAAAAAAAAACTCACCAAATTACATAATTTGATTGAAAAATAGTCATCTTGGAGTGGATAGGTGGGTTGATTCTAACCTTATTGATGCTCAATGTTATGCTCTAGATTAATCATAACCTAAAATTGCTTCTTTGTATCAGCCTCCAACCGAGCTAGGTACTTCATAGGTCATCCTCTTGATGAGACAAATTTTTAGCAATCAGACTTGCCCTCACACTTTCATTATTTTTCCCCAACATTACGTTGATTGGGACATGTTTGTCCTAATAAATGTCTTGTAAACACATCCATTGACACTTGTTATGCATCTTTCTCATGGGCCTATTTTTCAGGGGATGTTGGTTTGGTTTCAATTCTTGATCAAAGGTCCTCTAGCTCATCCAAAAAGATATCTTCTTATAGATCTTCTTTTCTCCTTTCAAAGCTAGATTCTTGCCTCCAATTAGAATTAGAGAGAAAGTCTCCCTCAGGAGACTAAACTAAGTTGCCTTGGAAGTGATTTTTCATTGAAGATTACTTGGGATGGACTTAAATTTATCCCTCAACTTGAATTATGACTTTTTGGATGGATTCAAGACATTCTTCCAACTCTTCTTAGTTATGAGAAGTGATTCTCTTAACTTCAAGATCTATTTCCTCTTCATCAAGATCATATCCATGCCAACTAGATTAACCTTCTTTTTATTCTTCCATGATGAATGTAAGTGTATCTTATTTTACCCAACATTCTCCCTTTTTTAAAAAGAATATGGGCCCACTTTTTTTTATTTGGCCTTGTCTATTAAATCTTTCTCTACATAGTTGTGTAAGTTCTATTAAATTGCTCCTTAATCTTTACACTTAGAATTACAAACAAAGATATTTTACATTTTAAACTAACTAATTAATGTTTTTCAAGAATTTTTAACTATGCAAATTTTTGGACTTAGTTTTATTTACAGCTATTTTTATTCGAGATTTTAGCACTCAAACATATTCAGACATTAAGTTCAAAATTTGGTCTTCAAACATTTTATTCAAAACTTCTTCTTAGAAAATTTATGATTTTAGACTTATGTTTAGGATTTATTCATTAAAACTATTTATTTAGAGTTACCATATCATATATTTTATTTATAACTTATTTGTCAGAACGTTTATTCCTAACGTATGTTCAGGGTTTCCTTTATCAACATTTTGGTCATCAGAACTTGTGTTCAGAATTTTGGTCCTCGGATATTTTATTTAGACATTATTCCAAAGGGCTTGGTTTTATTTAGAGTTTCCATGAGGTATTTTGTTTAGAGGACTTGTTCAAAACATTTTTTTGGGACTTTTCATCAGAAAATTTGTCTAGAATAGTCTTTGTCAACTTTATGAACTTTGGAGGTTAGGTATGGAGCTTTTGTTCAGACATCTTTT
Organism: Torreya grandis; assembly: GCA_037957365.1. Classification (NCBI taxonomy): domain Eukaryota; kingdom Viridiplantae; phylum Streptophyta; class Pinopsida; order Cupressales; family Taxaceae; genus Torreya; species Torreya grandis. The sequence continues at coordinate 1,009,557 of JARHVA010006074.1, read as the reverse complement.
TAAAATTATTTTGAGGGATTTGGTCTTCAGACATTTATTTTAGGTTTTGTGTTTTGATCCTTTATTTCACGAGAATTTTTGGCTCAATCCCAACATGAAACCTGACTCTTGACTCTTGATTACCAAAATCCCTTTAGACTTAGCCAACAAAGAAGAACTACTTCATGGCACATGTCAATGAATGTAACCCTTCAATTAAACTAACGAGATTTGAATTATATAGGTAAATCAAATGTGAATGTTGGATATAAAATCACATAAACTAGAATTGAATGCAAAATGATATATCAATGATGTGTTCATTTGATTACATGCAAAATTTGAGCTCACTTGCTAGTCTAAAAATAAATCCCTAACCACCTAAAAATTCATTGTGAAGAAGCAACTATTAGAGATGAATTTTCATAATACAAAAAAACTAACTTTAAGAAAACTATACAATTGTAATGGCTTCATCATCCTAAAGCTTCAAAGGAGTGTTTCCACCATCCCCATTAGCCATCAAGGATTCTACATAGTACACAGACGTGGTGTTTGATACATCAAATTTGAATGATAGATATGTAAACTACTCAAAATCATGGGATGCCATTGATGCTATATAATAATACCCAAAATTGTACTAGAGTAATTGGGCCCTTGTCAGTAAAATGCCCAAGTCCAAACCAAGTGAGTATTAATGTTTTAGTCACTAGCCCCAATCCTATCTCTATATATTCCTTCAAAAGGTTGAAGTCCATGTTTGTAATTTTCCAAGTCTTTTATCTTGCTTTTACTTGGTGAAAGTGTTCCTTCACTTCAACCTTTTAGGGTTTTTGCATGAACACAATGCCCGATAAAAATACGTCTTCAAGATTTTTGTCCTAGATAAAAGCTATAAAGACTTAATTTTCTTGGACATTTTTCCTTCTCTAAAAGATCTAAAAGAATTATATACCTTACCTTTTTGGGTCTTAAGTGTTTTAAAGATATTTGTTTCAGACTTTTTATCCACAACAAATAGTCCAAAGGGCACTTTCTAGAGATGATAGACATTTTCAATAGTTTTGAATGAATTACAGGGTTTGACCAAAGGTTTCATGGTGGGATAATTCATAGTGAGATGATATAAGTATAACCAATCCTTTTTTTGTGCATGGATGTTTTGCCTTATATTCAACAAAGAGATTTTGGGGCACTGGATGAAATTTTTGAGTTGTACTTTTGACATGTTTTGATGGTTAAGGTGAGGAATTACCTGATGAACCAAACGAAGGACATGTGTCTATCTAGGGGAATCTTATGAATCTTGTCAGGGGTCAAGAGAATAATACACCTGTAGAGAGGATTAAAAATAAAGTTAGTTAAGAATTAGTCCATAAATAATGAAACATGCATAAATAACTAACTAACCAAGCCTATCTATTCCTATGGGAATTACAAAGGATAAAAAGAAATAAATGAAAGAAAAAAACACCATATTACCTTCCCAAATGGATTCACCATACCCATGTGGCTCAAAAACATGTTCTCCCTTGACCAATCATCCTTGTATTTATCAACAATGGTGGTAAGCTCCTCCAATGTCTGAAGAACACTACATAAAACCTAGGCTCTTGATTCCAAATCACTAAAATTGCCTATCAATGAAGCTTGCAAGAAAAAATCCATGATCAAATGCAAAACCTTGTGGTAACAATTTAACATTATAACTTTTCAATATTCAAGCTCCTTTATTCATGTCTATGGCCTCTCTATTTATAAATTTTTGAGATTGGTCAGGATCAACCATGATCATCCATCTCAAGATTGAGATGTGTGGCCATGGATAATCCTAATATTTGAAATTAAACTCATAAATATACCCAAGATAAATAAGCATTAAAGAGGAATTTGTGGCATGAGAGGCATTAACTAGGCGTGGGTGACCCATAATCCTAATATTAGTGGCATTTATGACCTAGGGATATCTTCCCAAGAAAATGAGGTCACCTGATGATGTAGATAATAGGAATCAATTTTAAAAAATAAATATTCAACCAATATCATGGAAAATCCACTTAAGCTCTTGATTTGGATTAATTAGCCCTAAATAAGGTTAATCAACATTTGTGCAATTATTTGAAAATTGGCCCTCAATTAACCAAAATGGTCAGAAAGTCATATTATTGAGTCATAATTTAACTAGAGAGGAACTAGAAGGTGATGCATTAGAGCTATATTCCCATTTAGGATTTCACCAACACCAAATAACAAAGGTACATGATGTGTACCAATGAATTAGAATAAAAGAGTGATCTAGAGCACTAAATGGCAAAATTGTCACTTTGACTTGAAATGATCTGATCAAAGTTAGCTGGCCCATAAAATGCATTTCCCTATTTAGGGATACTTTAACCTAAATTGGCACTTGTAAGTGACAAACTTCATCCATTTAGGGTGTTTTATAGATTTTTACCTAAAATGTGCATTTGAGTGTAATTCGAGTAAGATTGATAACTTCAACACAAATGGTGTTAGGAATTGGATTTCTACAGTTTGCCCCTATTTGAGAAGGCATAATGAGACATTTAGGTGAATAAATGTATTTTCAAATAAAAAGAGTTGTCAAGAATAAATTGTAACATAACTATAATTCCCCCTCAAGAGGACATACTAAGATGGAAGAAAAGGATGGACTCTCGAAAAGAGAGTGAAAGTGAGAGGTTAACCCATGGAATAGATCACATCTAGATGAGTTAATTATTGAACATGTGATTACCATCAATGATTAAAATATAATTATAGGTATAATAGGCCCTAGAGATTAGGGAATGGGAAAGATAAATTCCATAAATGTAAGGGACACACTATAAACATACCAAATTTGAGAGTATAAGTTGTACTCATACAACATTAATCAATCTTGAGACAAGTTACACACTAAAATATTTCCATTGTGGGATTTAATGTGGAGAGCTTGTAATTTGAGGAAAAGAGAGAATGTTCTACTTCAGGAAGGGAAGCACCACTATAATAGGGTCTCTAAAGAGAATATAATAAGTAATCTAGTAGAGCAGATTTCATTGTGATAAAATATTTTTGCCCCAGTAGGGCAAATCTTGATCATTAATAAAGAATAAATAATGATTTACCCTTGTAGAGATAATTTTATTTAGATGTTTTTTAGATGTTGTGCCCCAGCATAGGAAAATGGCAAGAAAAATAGCTCAAGGATATAACCAATAAGATAGGTTAAAGCGAGTGGGCACAAACATACATGCAATGGTATAATGGCTTTGAAATCCATATAAAACTAAGCATATGAGAATGCAAAAATTGATGAGAGAGATGAAAATAATAATGGAGATAGTTGAGCTTACCTCAATATAAATTGAGCGCCACCTACATAGTTCCATAGACTCATGTTCCAACATGAACTTTAGGCCAATGTAGTTCACCCATGTTTGGGAGAGAATGGAATGAGGAATGATGAAAAATGACCAATAATTGATTAGACTTATAATGTATTCAAAGAGATACACATCTAAGCATAGAAAAAGAAGCCTAAAATTCATGTTACCTAGAAGCCTAATTCTATATCATGAGCCTAGGTTTTGTAAAGTGTTCTTGAGAATTATTTATCGGAGTTGATGTTGATGTTAAGACATTGAGACCTGAGCATAAAGTGTTTAATATATAAAAATAAATTAAGAATCATAAATATGAATAAACTATAATGACATAAGATTCTAATTATGTTGAGCGAGTTTAAATGTGAATATATATAACTAAGGATAATGGTGCAACAATGACCAAAACCAGAGTTATGGTGATTTACATTTAAACAAAAAAGTAAAAGCAAAGAAAAAGATAAACATAAATGAACCTAACTTGAAATCAATATATGATCTTAAGTAGGAACAAAATGTTTAAAGACAAAATTCAAGAACATCTTAATGATATGAGACCAAGATATGAATAATCAAGATCCATGTGGACCATCAAGGCATTCTTGAACATAAAAGAGGAAAGCAAAATTAAATATAAAAATAAGACACCAACAATAATTAAATAAACAAAATGGTTCAAGAACAATGTAATAACATAGGATCAAGATATAGACAATAAATATCCATGTGAATCATCAAGATGTTCTGAAACACAAAAGAGATAAGCAAAAATAATCAAGAAAACATAAGACCAAGATGAGATAAGAAGTAATAAAAAGAGAAAAGGAGAAGACATAAAAGGAGAGGTGTGAAATCATTAAAAAACACCAATAAAATACAACAAAACACCAAGAAAACTTAGATAAACACACAAACAAAAACCAAGTTAGTGTGGTAAAAAGACAAATGTTCATGCATATGTGGTAGAGGCGTTACTTTCTACCATATCATAATAAAGAATAATGACATGAAAATTGTTCCCTAATTAAATAAGAATAATGACAAAAGAAATGGGGGAAGAGAAGAAAAGGAATGGGTTGACCAAGCTAACTCTAGATGTATAAGAGAAGTGGACATTGCCTACATAGTTCCATGGATGCATGTTCCAACATGAACTTCATGCCAAATGTAATTCTCCCAAGAAATGGGATAAAAGAAAAATGATGATCAGACCAACATGATTTATAAAAGAAATGAAAGATATAGAAAAAAAATGATAATAGTCTGGCAAACAAGAAGCTACTGAGACAAGAAAGAATGATCTTGAAAAATGGCAAGTGTGTGGGATAAGATGAAATGAACTAGTGTTTTTATGTTTGGAAAATCGAAAGAGCAAAGCATGGTGGAATGAGAATGTATAAATGTATAGAAGTGCGAGACAATTTTTTTGTTCTTTTATGGATCATGTTATAATGTTTTGGTATTTTTAAAGTATTTTTAATTTTTTTGGTATTTTGTGGATAAAATATGCACAAGGTGGGGAGATGCATGTCCTAAGAGTAGAGGTTCCAATAAGATAGCTAAGCTAGTTGAAATAGCCCATGTTCACAAATCAGTGAGATCAAAGTTCTTGATAAAAAAATAAAGAATAGTAAATACAAGAACTGAGAAGATGCAATTGTTTACTTGTCTGAAACTTCACAACACTATCCTAGCTAAACTGCTTTATAGAACCACTATTGAAGATGTTCATAACATTCATGAAACATAATTGAGATCATAATTGGTCAAAGGAAAAATAGTGTTCAAACTTATAACATGTTTTATATAAAATAAATAATATTCTTCTTGAAGAGATAAATCCATAATGGGATGAAGAATGTGTTCAAAGTGCCAAGGGTTTAAATCCTTTATTATCGGGATTCATGAAAAGTGGGCCAGGGTAGTATAAAATGTGTTCAAGGTAAGACAAAAGGGTGGGATAAAATTATGATAGCACAAGTCACCCCCAAGTCAGGGGTCTTATATATAATGATTCAAATCTATTTATGCATAGAAATTCTTAAGGTGTAAGATGTTTATGGGCTCTAAAATTTCTTCACCTTTAGGTTTACCCAGTCGATATGCTCTTAATCCATAGTTTGTTGTGACAATATATGGTCCTAACCAATTAGGCTAAAACTTGACTTTATTTTTGGGTTAAGCATTTATGTTCTTCTGGTTATCTTTTATAACTTAGTAACCAATCTCAAATTCTCAAGGAAAAATGTGTTTTTTATAGCTTCTCCACAACCTATTCTGATAGGTCTACAAGTTTTCTAGGGCAGCCAAATGTTTACCATCAAGAAGTTCTAGTTCTTGTAGCTGTGAGGCTCTATAATCTTCATCATCTTCAATGTACTCTAGTGATATTATTAATAATGGTATCTCAATCTTGACCAAGATGATAGCTTTAGTGCCAAAAACAAGGGAGTATGGAGTAGCTCTAGTTAGGGTGTGATGATTGGTTCTATAATCCTAGAGGGTAGGAAAGAGTTGCAAGTGCCAATTATGGCCAACATCATTGATAATCTTTTTTAAGATGGTTAGAATGGTTTTATTTGATGCCTCAAATTTTTTGTTTCCTTGTGGGTTATATGGAGTAGATTTCATGTGCTTGATCTTGAATTTTGCACAAAGAGATTTCACATCATGGTTCAAAAAGGATCTACCATCATCAAATATAATACGGGCTAGGATGCCATATTGACAGATGATATGGTAATGAATGAATTTGGCTATTTATTTCTCAATAACATAAGTGAGAGGAATGGCCTCAATCTACTTGGTAAAGTACTTGGTCATAGTCAAAATGTGCTTATGGCCATCTGAAGATGTTGGGTTAATTTTCCTAATGAGATCAAGACCCCATGTTGATAATGACCATGGTATTGTAACCAGTTGCAATGGTAATGAAGGTGCATATATCAAGTTTCCATGCTAATGACAAGGAACACACTTCTTTATATATTTACAAGCATCTATCTCCGTTTTGGGTCAATAATATCCTATTTTGAGGAGTTTCATTTCTAGGACTACACCATTAGTATGGGTCCCACACATTCTTTCATGAACCTCCCTTGATACCAGCTTGGATTCTCCCAAAGATAAATAATGAAGAAGCATTCCATCATAGCCTTTTTGATAAAGCATATTTCCAAGGAGGATATAATGTGTTAATAGATGAAAGAAAAGTTTTTTTGGTTATTGGAAAGGTTGGTAGGAAATACATGACTATGGAAATAGTTATAAAAATCTTGGTACCATGGTAGTTCAGGTGAGGGATTACGATCAGCAATGGTGCATATCCTCTTTGAATATGATATAATATGTGTCAGTTTAAGTATATTTTAAATCAAAAACTAATGTACTTTAGATTTTTCATGCATTTGAATCATGGAACCAATTATTGCCATGGCATCAACAGATCTATTGTTGACTCATGGAACTTGCTCAAACTATAGAGATTTAAAATGTTTTTTGAGGTCATTGATAATTTGCTTGTAAGGAACAAGTTTATCATCTCTTGTTTGATACTAGTTAGTTGTCTAATTTATTATTAGCTATGAATCTCCATAAACCTTTAAGATTTGAATATCCCATTGCATGTTAAGATGGAGTCCTAAAACCAATGCCTCATATGTGACCATATTATTTATACACTAAAATTATATATGGAAGGATTTAGGGATCAAATCCCCCTATGGCATAATAAATAATATGCCAGCTCTAAATACTTGAGATGTGAAGGATATATCAAAATAAATCATCCATTGTTTAGGTTCTTGTGATGTTTATTCTATCATCATGATAGAATCATCTAGAAGGTCAAAGTTGAGAGGTTGAGTGGTTGTAATAGGAGTTTTTGCAAGTGGGTCTACAAGAACTTGTCCTTTGATTGCCTTTTGATTCTAGTACTCAATATCAAACTCACTAAGGATCATAATCCATTTAGCCATGAATCCTTTAATCTCTTCTTTAGATAAGAGGATCTTGAGAGGATCTACCTTGGTGATAACAATAGTTTTATTATTTAGCATATAATGTCACAATTCTTAAGTGGCAAACACCATAGCTAAACATGCCTTCTCAATAAGCATATAATTATGTTCATATGATACCAATGTACAACTTAAATAATAAACCATGTGTTCTTTTCCATGATCATCATGCTAAGCCAAAAGTTCCCCTAGTGCACATTATATGGTTGATATATAAAGAAATAGTGGCTTTCTTTGCATCAAAGGTCATAAGACTGGTGGATTGGCCAAGTATGTTTTAAGATTTATAAATGCTATCTAAAAATCTTCATCCCACTAAAATGTTACCCCTTTCATTAAGAGATGGTTAAATGGGTGGCACTTATCTTCCAATTGAGAAATGAACCTACAAATAGATTAGATCTTACCTTGTAGACCTAACAACTATTTAAGATTGTTTAGTGGAGGCATTTCTATAATAGTGGTGACCTTTGTAGGGTTTAATTTAATCCCTCATTATGATACAATAAACCCTAGTAATTTTATTAATGTGAATCCAAAGACACATTTTTAGGATTCAAGTGGACTTTATATGCACAAAGCCTCCCATATATTCTTCATAGAATGTCAGGGTGTCCAGCTCATGTTCTTGATTTTGCTAGTATGTCATCAACATAGCCCTTGACAGTGTCATGCATCATGTCATGGAAAATGATAGTCATTACCCATTTATATGTGGCTTTAGCATTATTCAAACCAAATGGCATGACTTGGTAATAGAATGTCCACCATGGAGTGGTGAACGTAGTCTTATGCTAATCTTTAGGGGCTATCTTGATTTGATTATAATAAAAAAATCCATCCATTAATGATAGAATCTCATACCCAACAATTGAGTCAATAATCATGTTGATGTTGGGTAGAGGAAAATCATCTTTAGGTCATGCTTTGTTGATATCATGAAAATCAGTACAAACACATATGCCTAGGGTCTTTTTACTCACTGGTACTATGTTAGAAATCCATTTAGAGTAGTCTACTGGTCTGATAAAATTGGATCCTAACAACTTTTCAAACTCAACCTTAACCAAAAGGGTGATGCATAGATGCATCTTTCATAACTTTTACTTGATGGGTTTAGCATCAGGGTGAACAACAAGATGATGTAAAACTAAATCTGGGTCTAAGCCTAGCGTGTTAGAGTATGCCCATGTAAAGTTGTCTATATAATCCTTAAGAATGGATATAATATGTTCAAGTTCTACTTCAGTAAGGGAAGCTCCAAGATAAATAATTTTGGGATCCTCATGGGTTCCCAAATTCATTTCTATTATGCTCCACATAAGGAGTGTCGATCCATCTTCTAGAATTATAGGCAATATATGGTCATGATTATTTTCTTCTACTATATCTTTTTGTTGTTTCTCCAAAGATATAGATAATATAAAGAATCAAAATATACTTTCTCAGGTAAAGGCCAATTGGTGAAAACCTTTGGAAACTCAAGAGTAAGATTCTCAAATATTTGATGTTGTTCTGGACAGATGCTTGTAATAGCTATGGAACTTGGGATAGATGGACTTTTTATGTCTTAAGGGGATGAGAAAACTTTCCCACCTAAAAGCACTTGAAATAGGTTTTCACTCAAAGGCTTGTCTTTTTCTTTACTTTTTCCCTAATCAACAAGTGCCTTAAATATGTATTCACCTGAAGATCTTGATGTTTATTCTTTATTATAACCAAGAAATTTTGTTTGCTCTCCAAAGTAGGTATAAGAATTCAATGAAAAATCAAAACCTTGCTTATGATCAGTAATGGGGAATGCATCTCATAGGCCCATGTATTCTACAATTTATTATTCATTTTGAAACTCATCGAGGCATATGATTGAATTTTTTTGATCCAAATCAGTGAGTTTAGAATGGCAAATGCATTGGTTATAGTGAGGGTTTGCTTCAGGATGGGAAACACCAATGTTAAAGATATAATGTATTGCTTCATGAAGGGAAGCACCACTAGGATAGGTTTTTGCTTCAAGATGGGAAGATCTAATAGGATGGATTTTTGCTTCAGGATGGGAAGCTCCAATAGGTGTTATGGTCAATATGGAACTTGAATCAAACAAATCTAAGTCAATAAGCTCATCAAAAAAGCTATAATGGGATATTGTATTATTGTGAGGAGTCTCGTTACTAATCACTTCAAAAGAGTCACTACCAAATGTTATGAGGTCATCCTCTTGTGGTTTACATCTGAGACCATGATTCCAATTGACAACTCCAATTGATAAGGGTTATAAAATTCCTTACACCTATGGGCCAAGGCTTTCATTGTATAGTCAAGATGATCCATTATCTTGTTAGGGATAGGATAATTTGTATTTTAAAAACAATCAACAAGGCCTTTATAATATAACCAATCTCCCTCAATAAAATCTTCTTGATATTTCTTTGGTGCAATTATAGGTACAAAAACCACATGAGGTTTTGGTTTCTTCTTCTTTGGTTTTCAAATCTGATCAGGTCTATTAGGAGTATAGGAAGTTTTAGGCTTACCAAACGTTTTAGGGGAGTTTGGTAATTTTTTAATATGGAGGATGTCCTTTAGATGATACACAAAAATGCTTGTGTCTTTCATAATAGCCTATTTAGCCAAAGCTGCAAGAAATAGATCAGTCAATGTGAAGCTAGATCACCAGGGCCTATATAATTATATGGATATGGATGATAAATGATGGATTTTTTCTTCTTTGAAATGAATTTAGAACCTAGGCAATATTTATAATTATGAAACTTTGCTTCAAGATGTTTGCAATATTGATATGGCTACTAATCAGTGGTAATAATAACCTCGATCCCATCATGGGGAAATTTGAGGCATTGATGAAGAGTAGATGGAACTACATGTACTTCATGGATCTAAGGATGACCAAGAATTATGTTATAAAGAAGCTCAATATCCATAATATAGAATAATGTGTGATGAGAAATAGACCCAACCATGACTGGCAACCAAATTATACCAGATGATTCCCTCTTAATGTTGTCATAAGCCTTAATTGTAATAGTTTTTAGTTGAATGTCTTTATTCATGTAACCCAATGGTCACACCAATTTAAGAGATATGATGTTCAACCTTGAACCATTATCTATAATAACCCACTTGATCTTTTGATTCACAATGATCATCCCAAAGTATAGTGGGTTATTATGGTTTGGGTTGAGGGTGGAAATTTCCTTTTAATCATATAAGATTTGCCAAAATGAAGACAAATGTCCAACTAGGTTCTAAAACTGATCATGGTTTATATCATTAGGCATAATAGACTCTTGTAAAAGTTTGTTGAAGATGGTTTTATGGACATCAGATGTCTACAAGATTTCTACTATGGAATTTTGTGCAAGGTTTTTATCTAATTGATCTATTAGACTATAAGGCCTTTAAACTATGGATTGAACTAGATTAGTCTTTGTTGGCACAGTATTTGGATTTGGAACCATTGGCACAATTTTCTCATTGGGTTTATGGAAAGAAGTGGGTGAAGGGCCCTAAATGGTAACTCATGGGAATCTATTTGTAACTTCACAACCTAGAGGTGGCAAGGAGTAATTATAATTAGAAGATGGAGATAAAGGGCCTTGGATGGTGACTCATGGGTGATTAATAGTATTATGACAATTTTGGGTTGGTGAGGAGCCTTTATAAGAAAGATATTATTATTCAGGATTAGTAACCCATATAAATGGAGTATCAACATGATGATGTAAACTTGACATGGTATTGCTAAGGGGAGATGGTGTTGACCTTATAATGATGGGTTCCATGTTGTGAGGAACATGATATTAGCCATGTGGATTCACAATAATAGTGGTAATGTGGGTTGCATAAATGCATCCCATAGTGTTATTATAGTCATAAGGTACATTATTATAAGCCACATTATTAATGTGGGAATTATGATCTTGATTATGCTCATTACAATTCTAACCTTGTTGTTGGTTTTGATTCTACCTTTGTCCTTAATTATGACCATTTTGATTATTTTTTGGTGGTGGTAGATCATGTCAAGGAAAGGGGTCTTTGTATATTCCCATATCTTTATTTGTGTCTTGATTATGGGCCAACTTAATTTATATTTCACCACTTTCAATAAAGTCCTCAATAATATGTCATAATTGAATGTAATGATATGCACCGTGACCAGCAACATGATGAAAGTTACACCATACATTATCTCTGTACAAATCTAGTTTTGGCTGATCTTGAGGAAATGGCCTTGATATTGGCCATATAATTAAATTAGCTATAATGAAATTTTTTAAAATTATTTCAATGGATTCTCCTAACTTTCTAAAGACTCTAAAATTGTTATGAAATTTCCTTCATGGAAGTTTTCTCTACAAAGTAGGTAGTGGATTTTGAGGAGTTAATTGTACATTTGAAGGAGGCATAGCCTATACCATTTGTACATATTTTATTTTAGTCACCCCATTTCCAACCATGTTATTATTTTTGTTAAATCCCTTAGGCTTATTCTACATAACTATTTGAGCTAGTGATTTATCCTAATTATATGCTTGACCTTGCACAAAATTTTTTAAAATGCCCTTAGCAATAAAAGCCTTCTCAATCTACACTTATTTGTCAATAATCTATTCAAATGAGTTATCACAAGATAACTATAGATTATGCACAAATTTAGGATTTAAATTCCATGCAAAGATATTAGCCAAATATTTGTCTAGTAAATTATGTTGAAAGTGGCCTACCAATTCTCTCCACCTTTGTAGATATGTAGCAAAAGTTTCACCATCATGCTGCTTGGCTTTGCATAAGTCAAAAATAGTTAATTCATTTTCTATGTTATATGATAAATGGTTAATGAACTTTTTTTGACAATTCATTCCAATATGCAACTGATCCCTTGGGTAGTTTAAGTAACCAATCAAGAGCTTATCCTGCTAAACTTCATAGAAATAGTCATAGTAAATACTCACTACTGTAAGTAACTTCTTGACATAAGATGAAAAATGCTTGTATGTGATCACATAGATCTCCTTTTCCTTTGTATTTTTCAAATTTGAGTCCCTCAAAATGAGATGGAAAGGGGTTTTGGAGAATAGATAAGTCAAATGGATATGGGCATATCTCATCAAATTTATACTTTTTGACTCTATTATTCATCTCCAATATTTGGACAATTTCCTTCATAGAATTCCATTCTTGCATGTTTGGTGCATTTATGGATTGGATAAGATGCTATTGGGGTGGAAAGTGCCCCTAGTTTTGTTACTATTGGGGTGGAATGTGCCCCTAGTTTTGTTATTATTGGGGTGGAATGTGCCCCTAGTTTTGTTGCTATTAGGGTGGAATATGCCCCTAGTTTTATGTGGATCTATAAGGAGTGTATATCTTTTGATCCATGATTTGGTTCTAGTTGTATGCTTGAGTTGAGAACATAGGTTTTTGATTCTTGGATTGTAAAACATTCCCTAAATTTGGCTATTTTTCACTTTGTTGATTTTGAAAATTTCTATGTTTATTTACCAATCTTTGGGTTGGTTGAAAAGAACTAGCCAAATTGTGTTGAGGGATTTCCTCAATTCAAACTGAATGTTTAGGTTTCTGAGTTTGTAAATAAATAAGAGGTTCTTTATGATTTAATAATGTATATTCTATATCAAATAGAACACTTTATAAGGTCTCTTGTGACTTTAACTATTCATTTAGATTACCTAGATCTACTATGGTAATGTCTTCATCTAATATTTATTGCATACTTTCAACAAAAATTCCTTATTCTTTCAAAGCATTATTGTGAATTAAAGTGGAAACTAGGGAGTCAGTTAATTCTAAGACAAGTTGATCTGCATATTGTTGACTTATTATCTTGATCTTAGCTAGAAGATCTAGATTTGTGGGTTTTGACTCTACTTATATTTCCTTTCCATTTTTAGAGGAATAAGGTACATATATTTGTGAAAAATATTTCTCTTACCATCATTATTCTCCTTCTCTAATTAAGGTATGCAATTGTTCTGTAGGAAAATTAGAAAGTAGTCTAACACCTGATTCTATCAATTTAAGAAGGGCTTTGTCTTGGTCTTCTTGGGGTTGATATCCATTGTAATCATCTTCAAATCCTACTATTGTGGGGATATAATCAAAAATAATGGGGCTATCTTAACCATCATAAAATTTATCATCTTCATAACTAAGACCATAAGAGTCCCCACTATGAGTGAACCTTTGAGTCATGTATAAAAAGAGATATTTTGGACCAATGCTTTGACAACCAATCAAATTATGTTTTGGCTCTCTTTTAAATAAATAACCAAGGTACCAATGAGACTATAAGGGAGGTTGGTTTGAAGCTATTCACAATTTAGAAGATTTAGTTCATGATTTTACTCAACCATTGATACAATTGAAATCATACAGATCAGAAGAGAGTAAGGTAACTCAAAGACCCAAGGTGAAAACTAGTACACCAAAGCCTAGATCTTTGTGATACACTCACACTATAAAATCTAGCTTCAATTAGAGGAAATCTCTCTAGATTATGAAGAAGACAAAATTAACTAAGTAACTCAATATTTAAAAACATACGTGAATCACTAAGTATAAATCTAGGACCAAATAAGCAGCACAACATCACCTCATGATTCTAGTAGGATAAAATATGTTCTACAACTCAAATAATGAGTGATACGCAAGATGAATTTAGTCCACCAAGATGATAATGTGATTTTGAGTCTTAATAAATGACCTTCAATCCAAATAGAAAATTGAACCCAAGTTAAAACAAACTTAGTGTGTAAATGGTGAACCCACTTTGGCACACCAACCCTTAAAACTCAAAAAGGTTCAATTTCAAATGTAGATTATAAATGAAGGATTTAAACCAATTGGGTAAAATATCTAGACTCAATTGGGTAACATGACTGTGCCAAAGTGGATGACATGACACAAAGTTTTTTACAACAATTTGAACAAGGGAAAGGTGAATGTTTTATTTGGATAGTGTAACACCTCCCTTGTTCAAGAAAATTGAATATAATGTGATTTGGTTAAGTTATTTTGAGTTAACAAGTAGTTTTAGACATAAATCAAGACCAAGTAAGCTAATGACAAAAAATAAATGTCTTAAGTCTAAACTGATAAGGTATGACAAAGTGGGGTCTACTAAATTAGCAAGGTTTCGATCATTCTAGGGGAATAACTTACACAATGACTTTCATTTCAAATGATGCAAAAGACAAGCATAGAAATTACGTGACATGGCATTGGCCAGTTGTAAAAAGGTTTAGTCTTTTTTATAATCACTACATCCTATTATTCACTCAGTGTACTATGATGTCAAAATGTAGATATATCCCATGTGTACCTCCAAAGGAGTCAAGTGAAGTCAATGCTAGGAGGTGAAACCCTAGGTCAAAGATTCCCTAAAGAACTCATGGGAGGTAATGAAATCCCCCTCACAAGCCAAATTTTCATGATAATAAAGAAAGCATAAAATAGAAAGACTTTAGGGTAATTTTCAAGATCACCCAAACTTTGATGAGTTTTTGGGGAGTGTTTTAGGTGACATTCTTTCTAAGCCTTGGACTAGGCTATTTACAATAGGAATGGCACTTTTGATTCCAAGGGTTCCCTAAAGGGGAAAAATGGAAGAGCATACATGCAACATTCCTCTTTTTTCCAAACAAAGGCTAAGCAAACAATTATTGAAAATAAGAATTAACAAGTGTGTTCAATTTTAAGCCCAAATGAAATATTTGGTAGTGTTCATTTGACCCCTTGGTCTTAGTTGCAAACTTTTAAAACATTCACCAAAATATATAAATTCTTTTTTAAACACCAAAATGAAGTTATAATTTAATTTTAAGCATGAAAAGGTGATTTTAACATGTTTTGAGCAAATATCAAACTTGGTCCTGCAACAAAAATGTTAGCATGTCCTTTAGCTTTGAAGCTCTTTTTAGCTTGCAACAATGAACTTTGGAAAAATAGCTCGTGGGTCTATGTCTTAAGAAAAACATAGTGGCCAACATTGATTATTACAATTGATGATGGTTATTTTAGCTAACCAATGTTGATTTTACTAATTGACATTAGTTAAGCTAGGTAACCAATGTTAGTATTACTTACTGACATCAGTTGTTATGTGAAACTGTGGCAAACAAAAATGGAAAAATAAAGTTGGAAAATTAATTTTCAAGAGTTTTAAAGGTATAAATAAATATTTTAGAGTTATAAAATGATCTCCTTCAAGTGTGATATGCATCTTGTCCCACCGATCATGCCAAAATGTAGAGAGGATTATAAAGTAAGTTAGTCAAGAATTAGTCCATAAATAATGAAACATGCATAAATAACTAACTAACCAAGCCTATCTATTCCTATGGGAATTACAAAGGATAGAAAGAAATAAATGAAATAAATAAACACCATATTACCTTCCCAAATGGATTCACCATACCCATGTGGCTCAAACACATGTTCTCCCTTGATCAAACATCCTTCTCTTTGTCAACAATGGTGGTAAGCTCCTTCAATGCATGAAGAACACTCCATAAAACCTAGGATCTTGATTCCAAATCACTAAACTAGCCTATCAATGAAGCTTTCAAGAAAAATCTATGATCAAATTCAAAACCTTGTGGAAACAATTTAACATTATAACTTTGCAATATTCAAGCTCATTTATTCATGTCCATGGCCTCTCTATTTATAGATTTTGAGATTGATCAAGATCAACCATGACCATCCATCTCAATATTGAGATGTGTGGCCATGGATAATCCTAATATTTGGAATTAAACTCATAAATATCCTCAAGATAAATAAGCATTAAAGAGGCATGGGAGGCATTAACTAGGCATGGGTGACCAATAATTTTGATATTTGTGGTATTTATGGCCTAAGGATGTCTTCCCAAGAAATGAGGTCACCTGATGATGCAGATAATAGGAATCAATTTTCAAAAAGAAATATTCAACAACTCTCATGGAAAATCCACTTAAGCTCTTGATTTGGATTAATTATCCTTAAACAAGGTTAATCAACATTTGTGCAATTATTTGAAAATTAGCCCTCAATTAATCAAAATGGTCAAAAAGTCATATTATTGGGTTGTAATTTGACTAGAGTGGAATTGGAAGGTGATGTTAGATGCATTAGAACTGTATTCCCATTTAAGATGTTGCCAACACCAAATAACAAAGGTATGTGACATGTACCAATGAATTAGAAGAAAAGAGTGATCTAGAGCACTAAATGGAAAAATTGTCATTTTGACTTGAAATGATCTAATCAAAGGTAGCTAGCCCATAAAATTCATTGCCCTATTTAGGGATACTTTGACCTAAACTAGCACTTGTAAGTGAGAATATTGAACCATTTAGGGTGTTTTATGTATTTTGACCTAAAATGTGCATTTGAGTGAAATTCAAATAAGATTGACAATTTCAACACAAAAGGTGTTAGGAATTGGATGTCTACAGCACCCTTTCCTAAATAAATAAAGATAGAGCAAAGGTAAAAAATGGATAAGCATCTGAGATTATGTCTAAAGATTGAACATGTGGTGGGTTCTTAATGCTTTATGAGTTTTGGGCCCCTTTTGAAGATTACCCCACTTAACTTTTGGTGTGTAAGGTACATAAAGTCTCCAAAGCCAAATGTTTGAATGTGCTAAGAAAGTGAAGCCATGTGGCAGCTCCTCAAGGTCTTTTAGATTTTGGTCCCTTTTTGAAATTTGCCTCACATTTTGGTGGGAAAGGTTTAAAAGGTCCTCAAAGACCCAAACACCCAAATTTTAAAGTTAAATAATGATACATGGATTTCTTACATCTAGTGAGGAGCTCGAGGTATATTGCACTACTATACTAAAGGAAAATAATGAGTGAAAAAGTGTAAAAAGTCCCTAAAGGCCTAAAAAGGTACCATGACATATTTTCCACTTGTATAGTTCCATGTGTTGTAAGTAAGATTTCCTAACATAAAGGAAAGATTATCACCTTCCCTCTCTTTTTTTGAATGAAGCTCAAGTGAATAATAAGGGTCATTGTAATTATCTATTATGCTTCAAAGCTTTAATGGAACCCCTAATTTTAAAATGCAAATGATTATAAATAAGGCATTTGTCTTCTTTTTTATTTACCCTTTGCATTCAGATCTTCCATTTTTGCCTTTGAGTTATTTGTGTGACCTATTTAATTACAATATGAGAACATGATTACAGTGAGTTCTTCATAGATTTTTAGATTCTATTGTATGCCACCCTCTATATTAACATTATGTGTTCTTTCAGCTCCTTGTGTTATGTTATCTAAGAGGAGTTGAGAAGTATTGAAAGGGTTGTTTGACTAAAGTATTTGTCAAAATTTAAAGTATTGCAATATAAATATAGGGAATAAATGGAGGCATCCTCAACTTTTGTGAAGGGCATCATTGTCTTTGTCTTGTATAGGATTAAGGATATAGATGTCATGGGGTTAGATTTTTTGGCCTTGTTAATGTCTTGTAGTGGATAGACCCCCTCCCAATATTTTATAATGTTGGCATGAGTTATATCACCCCTATGACACCATTCCCCTTGGTTATGCCATACCTAGAATTTATTATTGCACATACTTGAGCATACTAACCAAACACCAAGACCATCATCAATGATAACCATTCAATTTTTTTCTCTTTAACCCCTATGGCCCTTAGCACCATGCTAAAAATTCTTCCCTATCCTAAAATCATTACACTCTCCCTGGAGGAATTCTAGGAGTACACAGAGAAGAATGACAAGGTAATTTGGGACATTCTCAACTCTTGTTGGCTAGCCTAGAGAAGACAAAAGGCTTCCAAGATGTCTAAAAGTATAAAGCTAGTAGAATTTAATGAATTAACCTAGTATGTCATTGCCATGGTTTCCAAGATTTATGGGATACCCACTAAGGAAAAATTTGAACCATTGATGTTCTTGATCATCATCTACATGTTAGAAAGGCAAAAGAAGCTGGATTAGGCCACCATGTTTAGTGACAATCTATGTAGGTATATGATGCAGCTCCAAGCTATAATTATTTCAAAATAAGAGTTCACAAGTACATTATACATGTCCTCTTATTTAATTTACAACTTGGTGCATAATAGGACATTCTATGGGCTCACCAAGAACCCTAATGGAGTGAAAATCTATGAGATATACCCAAAAATCACTATGGATGGTTTTAAGAAGAAGTTTTTCAGGGTTTACAATTACTTATTCAACATTATGATGAGTGTCTTCTTTTCTTTGAGAATCCTCAATAGAATGTCCAAAGAAGCCAAGGAGATAATTTAAAAAATGGTGCCTCTTACATTCAATTCAAGACATTCACATATATCAGGGTAAGTGGTTACTCAGGGTTCCCACACAAATTTCCAAGGTACTTGGATGATAAATTGGTAGTAATGAAGTTGAGATAAAATATGGTTCCTCCACATGAGATGAGAGAGGCCAAAAAGATAAATAATCCTTTTAAGTTTTCAATTTAAATCAGATATTATTCATGTCCTTATGTTGCCAAGGTGAATGGATTGGAACAAGAAATGGGCCAATATGTAATTGATAAGATGTCACCCTAACCCAACTATGAAATTAGATGGTTGGTAAACATGGCAACCAATATGATCCTATATCAATCGTATTATAAAGATATCTAGTCCAACTATACCACTGAGGAGGATATTAAGAAATTAGAGTATATGAGGTTGACAGTGTAGTTAGTTATTACCTATAATATCACTTCCATCCCCAAGGACATGGTGGATGACAAGATGTTGTTTTTAGTATATAATACATCTAATATTAAATCCCAAACCATCTCATTGGTATACCTCAATGTTCATGAAAATGACTCCATCCCTTAGAAATTATTTTTAATTATGAGGAGAACCTTTAGATGGTTAAAGGAACATGGGGTTGATATTGGTGCATATGACACCCCTACCCTTCAAGAGCTCAGACAGGTTAAAGAGCTAAGAGGATTTATCCTATAATACAGTGGTGATCCTATGGATCCACCACTAGTATTAAAAGGCAAGGAGAAGTGCAAGCTTAGTGATGTTGATTTCACCAAGCCAATTTATGTGGATTTGATAATAATAGCATAGTTTAAGGCTAGATTATCTTTCTCAAAAATAACAACCCTGGTAGAAAATTGGGATAAAATTATTATTGAGGAGGTTACATTACCCATTACATTACCCATTACTACTCCCATAGTGTTAACCATTCCAGCATCCATCCCAACTACCAATCCAGTTACAATTCTACCTACTTTACCAAAGCAACAAACAATAGCTACCTCTCCCCCAAAGGAAGAGAAGTGGTGAGGGTGAAGGGAAGTAGCCTAAATAAAAGAGAGTTATGAAGGATATACAACCTCTAAGGTGATTTCCTATGAAGAGTAAGGAGGTTGCATTTAAGGACCTACCATCCAAGGAACTCCCTATGAAGAGAAAAGAAGACCAACCCTCATATGCCCAAAAGTTGAGGGATATGAATGATGATGAAGATTCAGATGAAGGCATGCCCATTACTAAGGTGATGAAGTAGCATGCTTTCACTCCTCTATAAGTAAATACTAGGCAAATAACTCCAAGAGAAAGACCTCAAACCCTGATGAAAGCCCCAGTGATGGGTTTATCTATAGAGGAGGGTCCCTCAAGAGTAGAGAGAAAAGATAATTAAGAAGATATCCTAACCTCAAATGATCCTTTATCATTCGATGATGTTGTACAAGTCAGTATTGATGTGGTTATGCAATATCAAGCCCTTTAAGAAAAGGAAACCATATCATCAGCTATGAAGTCATTCATTGATAATGTCATCACCCAGCCACTAGGCCAAGGTGATTAGGGTGGAGCTAAAGAGCTAAATAAATTTGATGATAAAGCTAAAAAAGAGATGAAGTAAAGCATTTAATGCACCACCATTTTTAAGGTGGTGGTTTAGTAAAAAGGCTTATAGGTAGATCTAAAGGTATCACAAGATGTCCCTTCCCCTCCAAAGGTGTTAAGTCTAGCACCAAAGGAGAAGGTGAGTGTGAAGGAAGGTGGGGGAGAAAACTTTCAAGTGGGTACCTCCCACCCATAAAAAATCAAATAAGGAATTGGATGATTCTAATAATGATGTTGATGAGGGTGCTTTAGAAAATTTTGCTTCAATTAAAGTACTATGAAGTCTTATCCCTTACATCAGAGTCCATGACCCAACACACAATAAAGGTCATGAGGCCATGACTGGTGAAGAGTTTCTTGAAGGTAGCAAAGACATCACCATAACCTCATCCATACCTGAGGATCAATAAAATAAAAAAGGTGAAGCCCATGTAGCCTTCCAAACAATCATTAGAGTAGGTAAGTTTAATTGAATTATTTCTTAAAGGGTCTCATCAGCCTGAATCAGAGTGTGGAGTTTTAGAGTAGATTGAGCTAGACCTGGAAAAAGAACATGGAGTGGATAAAGGTGGAAAGGAGCAAGAGAGTGATGAAGACATTGATAAATTTTTATTCATCCTAAAGCCCACTCCTTTGGTACTCCATACATTGAGTACTCTAATGACACCACCTTATACTATATCGAGGTCAGCATTAATGTCCACCACAATAATGGGATTCTAGACCAAACCCCTTATTTAGGTTGAAGAATAGTTCAAGGAGAAAAATGACACCGTGAAAAATATTAGGGAGATTGATGTAATGAATATCACTTAGGCATGTAATTCCAATCCCCCTAATTGGGTCTAAACACATTCCAAGACCACCTTCACCACTACAAGAGAACAGAATGTGGAGATAGCCATCCCTTCACTAGGTTCTTTGAATAAGGACGTTCCCCTTGAGAGTTATTATCTTTATAGCTACATTTTATGGGATCCATCTCATAATGATCTGAAACATAGCTCATAAGTCTTGGCTAACATGGTGGCCCACAAAATGGATAAAGACAAGACCACCATGGAGGAGTTGAAGGAAAAAAATTGGGCTCTGATCCAGTACTTTCAAAAGTTACTAAGTGAGCCTAAGGTAATAAATACAAATACCATCATGTCACTGGGTCCTCACCATCTCTCTTTTACATCCTCAACTCTAGAAAAATTGATGATTTGAAAACTAGAGGATGAGCAACTGAAGACTGGAAACAAGACCTGGGCACCAAGGTAGAAGAAATAATCCACTCGACATTTAAATGCTTGAATAATATAGTGGATAATAAAAGGGAGTGTGATGCCCAGATGTTTTCCTCTGAGGTAGATACCAAGAAGTGGGTAGAAGATCGATAGAAGATGGATGAGATCTATAATATGAGCATTGACACTTTGATTTTAGAGAAGATCATTATTCCAAATGATCATAAATATCTAAGGAATATTAAATTACAATCAAGCATCATCTAATAATTCTCAAAGATAGAATCTTTGATCTAAAAGGAGAATAATCTCTCAAGACTATGACCAAAGAGATAGATGTTACACTAAGTAAAATGGTGAGCCTTAATGGTGTAAATGATCTAGGGGAAGAGGTATTGTGCACTAATTTAAATAACCTCATTGATGCACCATAAGAGTCCTTTGATATTCATAAGATAAATTAATTGGTGTCACTTGATAAATCTTGTGACTAATTCAAATAACTCATTAGATGGAATTAAGGCATGATTTAGAGGACTGTCACCTAGCTTTAAGAAAATAGATTCAAATTCAAATAATAAGTAGGCCCAGACTAAGTAAGTCTTACTGCCATGATCGAGGAATACACCAAATATAAGAATAGGTTGGTGAAAGATTATATCATTCAAATCAATTCTAAAACCTAATTTAATATTTCAATTTCTTTTGAGCTAGCACCACTTCTCCTTTCCCTTCACTTCCCTTTTCCATTTTCTTCCCTTTTCTTTTCCTATTTCCCATTTGGAAACCATTATACTCTATGTGTTAGTTGCACATCCCTTTCAAAAGTAGTCTTTGTATAATCATATGTATAGGAAAGGGACATTTTTTGTTTGTTATGTAAGAGGACAAAATTTTGTTTTGTCCCTTATGGGATCTGCTTCCACATAGATAACTAAAAATATTCTATCGAGGTGGAGGATCAATTTTTCCATCATCATAGAAGCATGCACATAATTAAAAGAATCATATTTGTTACAAGGTCTAATAGACTACAGGCCTATGAATGAATCTTCTAGCTGGAGCATCTTTAGGAATATGTTATGCATAGATAAATTATATAAGTAAAGGGGGTATGTCCTTTTATAGTGGTCAATTAAAAATTTTGAATTAAGAGATATAGTCTCTAAGAGTTCTCCCTGTGTAATACTTTTGGTGCCAAATTGATTTTTGATGTAAAATCATTGGCAAGCTTTGAGAGCATTATACATGTCTCCCTTATCATAAGATTTCCTTGCATAGTGTTAATCTATTATACTCTTCAATACACATTGTACTCATTTCTAATTTAATTGATAAATGAAATTTGCTTGTGGTTTCCATTATATTTTTATTACTAAAGTACAATGCCATGTTTTACATGTTTGGTTGATTAATGATCTGATCTATTAATATTTATGGTGATTAATTAGGGTGTATGTATAGATTATAAAACCCTTTTTCTTTGATATTTAGGAATAAGGTGTTAATAGAATTTTTAAGGGTAGTCTTGGGATTATGAATTTAACTTGAAGGGGTTCTTAAAGGATATCATTTATGCATGATTCAAGTTTCTTTGTTTTAGATCTATGGTATATTTGTTGGTAAAGGTGACATATCAATTTAATTGAACTTATTTGTGATCATATGTTAACCCTCTAATTTTAATCTCTATCAACTGATAGTTTTTATCTTACCCTATTTTACCCTACACACAACATGTCCTATGCATATCTAAAGTTTTATTTTCCTGAGAGTGCATAAACATTATATAATTATCATGTGTTTGTATTTTTTGTGTTAAAGATTAGTATTACAATCTCTTATTCAGGTCTCTATTGTTGAATATTCTTTAGAATGTAAGTTACAATATGTCTATATCTATATTTAGTATCTTGTGTCTAGCCTAGAACATTTTCTCACTCTGTGTGATAACCCTTGCTAGGTAGATTGAGAAATCTTGGTTGTGTTCTAGTTAGATTTGTATTCCCTTATTCCAATAACCCCCATGAATATTGGATTGAAGAATCCCTTCATGTGAGTTAAGCTACCCTTTAGGTCCTCTCACCTTGGTTCAAGCAGATCTAAAAATATTAGGGAACTGACCATACCCTTTATAGGTTCTTCCTATTCATTTTATGTGTTCAATCTAGTCATGATGTCAAACCCTTTTCAAGCTATGATGACATATTAAGCATGTTTTCCATCTTTGCTTTCTACACTCTTCAAGTGTGCAAGGCTGAGTGATAAAGGTATATAACTAGGAACCAACACTATAGATGCATTTTCTTATGATGGATATTTATCCCTAGCATAATTTCAATTAGTTATATACCTACTCTCTCTCTCTCTCTTAAGAAATAAGGACTGCACTTCATTCCATCCAATCCTAAAGTAATGCCTTGTATTGACCTATTAAGGGACTTGTTCTTTATTAGCAAGGTGACTTAAGCTTCCTTATTACATCACATGGATCACCAAATGGTCATGGATTACATCACTGGTGATTATTTCCAAATGTACTTATCTATGCCAATTCTAGATGCAATATTTAATAAGCATAGGTTGGTAACGTGGAACAATCATAATTCAATTGAGAAATTTTAAGCTCATGGCTTCTTTCTGGGGAGACTATAGTATTAAAGGGAAAAAACCCTACCCCCATTATAAAATTCAAAATGGGGGTCTGTATATAGATGGCCTTGTTAAACATATTATATGGCATGCCCAGTATCCATTTTTTTCACCTAGATTGGGTGCCACTTTTGGACATGTTGATGACCTTAGATATGATGTTCATTATGTGGGAGATCATCAACCTAAAAATAAGGGATAAATTTTTTCATAAAGGAAAAAGGCCCAATTTAGCTAGCCATTTTTATATGATGTCATATCTTCTCAACATCATAATGGGAATAGTGTATATCATAGCATATCCACTAGCTATATAAAGAATCAGATATGTAGTTATTTTCAATTCATAAACATATACACATATATAAATCATACGACTCAAATTATCAAAGACATATATCCAAAAGTATGGTAGGTAAATCATGAGGCCCTGATACCTAGGATATCAAAAAATATAGTAGATATAATGGCTCATCAGGATGACTACTAATTATACCCAAGCTATATAGTGATTATGGTCATTGGCCATAAGGTAAACCCCTTACACCTCCCCAAGTATGTACCAAAAATATTGAAAATCAAGAAATTGCATTTCAAATTTGGTGCAGTTTGGAAGAGGATCTAATAAAGTATAAGAAAGTTACATTTTATGGATCTCACATGATCATAGGAAGAATGTGTTATATAATGAGGAAGCTTTTTAGGGATGTAGGTAACAAGAGAAATCACTATCAATTTCTCACCCTGCCTCATAGAGATTGGGATCCTCATGGTTGAATCTAAAATCATATCCAAGGATTTGGTATTCCATACCAATATGTCCCTTAAGATTATGATTTTATATTCTTAAATGCTAAGAATGATGCCCAACTCATAGAAATGCCACAACTTTTAGGCCTTAAAGAGGATCATTTGAATATTATTCATCAAAAACCTTCAATTTTAGTATAGGAGATGCATAAAAGGCTTCCACCCCTTGGAGGATGGACTACTTTAGACTTTTGGGGTAATATACCCTAGAAACAAGAAAAAAAATAAGGGGATCCTTCTTGATAAGTTTCCTAAGTATTAAAAACTATCAAGAGAAAGCCTCGTCTGGATGAAACTAAGCATAAGAAAGCTTTCCAAATGTTGAAAGATGTGAAGAAAGAGCTTGTTTTGAGTGAAGATGGGCATAAAGGGGCTCAAGAAGATATAATTTTACTTAGACTCCTCTAATATAGAAGTTAAAGATCACCCAGCTATACCACCATTACAATAATCTATAATGAAAGAGGTTTTTACTACCTCAATTCATCAAGGCTCCTCCGTAACTCCCAAAGCTAAAATTTTCTATAAGAGGAAGCGAAGGGCTCCTCCCATCATAGAGAACCCAACTATTGATCAACCATAAATATGCACACCTTTAATTCAATAGTTAGTAATAGAGAAATAATTAGAGGAAGAGGAGGGATTATAAAGATCCAAGGTACTAAGCCTTACAACTGACAAAGGGAATCCGCCAATCAAAGAAGATTAATTAGGTAAGAAGGCTTAGCCTTCAGTCCCTTCTTCCCAAGTTTCATCTTTTTTTCTAGTCTTCGTTTAGCTCCCATCAGTGCTATCTTGAAATAACCTTTGCTCACTCCTAAAGTGGAGGATGTTTATTCTACTAATTATGTTTCAATTTCTCCCACAAATCTAATCATGTCCATTGTTACCACCACTATTGGCATTCCCTTCAGGACTGCTATAGTCTAAACTAAGATCAGAAAAAGGCCTCTAAGAAAATTGAAATAGCATTGGCTAGCTCCCAACTCCATGTATCTTCCACCCAAATCAATCTTCCAATGATTTCCACTAGCTCCTTCCAAAATCCTACTATCATATCCTTAGGGAATCCCAAAAGAGGTAAACAAGTATATATAGTCCATATACTCCCCCAATATGGAGGTGTGGATTGGTCTAAAATCATATGGGCTTCCCTTCTTAACTCATTACTCAAATGAGCCTTATAAAAATTAGTATAAGATTTAGAATTGGAGGCTACAGTTGAGGATACACTATCCATAGACCCAGCCTAGCTAGCTATCCCATCATGGGTAGTTGATCTTAGATTGAACACTTCTTAAAAGCCTAATTTCAAGATCACAAAATTTCCATTAATAACCTCTTTATTTGATAAGCCCTCAAGAAGAATTCAAAGGGCTAGGAAGAGGAAATTAGAGGATGAAACTGGGAGGGAGATCATTCTTAAGGAAAGACAAGAAGTATTTTCCCTGTCCAAAAGGGAGAATAGATCATTGGGGTAGTCCCTATATATAGAAGACTTCAAGTCCCTTGCTAAAACCCATAAAGATGTTATGATAGAATTACAAGAGGGGATAAAGATGGAAAGGTAGGATCTAGAATAGGAATTAGAGAAAATCAAAGAGTAGCAACAAATATTCCATATCCCTCAAGGGATTCAGACTGAAGTATAGTAGGCTGCATCAAAATTTTATAATTATCTAGAGGTTTTTGAGGTAATGAGGGAAAATTTGGCCCCCCATATTATAACAACTCATAAATTGTTTAATTATTTGAATGAAGATGAAAATAATTTGAAATTACTTATTCTTTATACTATTAATAGGGATATATCCATCTAGATTTAATGACACCATTGGAGGCATCAAATGCCCTCAATTTGGTGGTGATTAGAATGTAAGAGGCTAGAGAGTAGATTATAATAGTTGAGGTAGTAATGCCCAAATATCAAGAGCATGAAACTCTCATCTTGAAGATCTTATATGAATTAAAATTATCAAAGGAAACAAACATTACTGGTAAGATTATTAGCATAATCAATTTTGATCAACTCATTCAGGAAGCATCTAAGAATTTCATATAAAGTATATAGGGGTTAACACTCAAAGACATTGAATCTAAGTTAAGTTTTGTAATAAATAAAGTAATGAAATTGTATTTCTTCAATATCAACTTCCAAAATATGAAGGTGGAGCATGCAAAGATATTTGAACAAGTTAACAAGGTATATAGACCCTCTTTACTCAACTTAGATATTATCAAGAATCATCATAATGTAGGACACAAGTTTTATCTAGAGTTGGAGGTGAAGGAGAAGGCTAAAGCTACAAATTCTAGTTTAGTGCCAATATCTACATCAATGACTCCCATAAAATTTAATGCATCCATGCAAACATCCACTCAGCCTTAGTTGAAAGGTCATTTTTGTGTATATCAATATAGTGTCATCAATTTTGTACTCATAGTATACTTATGTTAAAACTTAATGTAAAAGATACCTGAATTGTTTGTAAACATGTACACATTGCATCATATTATCAAGGCCAAATTTATTTTGGATAAATGTAATTTGACTTTATGTATATATTATATATAGTTTTAAAGCTAAAGTTAGAACTAAGGTTCTAATTATGCCATGTAATCACATATTTTCATGCATTTAAAGGATGAGGTGACGCCTCCCCAAGTCTATTTAATCATATGTAATCCTCATTTTCAAGGGTAAATAAACTCAATACAAAATCAAATCAACTTTTTATTGTCACACATGTGTTGGTGTATTGTCTCCCCAAATTTTGTGTAATTATTTTTCACCTTTTTTGTTGTTTGATTTAGTAATTCTTAGTGTACAAAAAATACAAAGAATTATTCTTGTTATGATTAATATGCTAGTTTTAGATGTCAAATAGTTATCAAAGAATTAGAAATTATATTAATTATTTAAAATTAATTTCACTATTTCATCAGTCTAAGTGTGTAGAGGTGTTTTTCAATTATATAGTATTCTATGAATGTACAATAGTTATCCTAGATACCTCCCTAGCCTGAATCATAATCTCCTAATTATGTGTGTGCAACATCTACTCTAAGATGAGTAACCTTTGATTGAGATCCCTAAGTTTCCTATATCAAACTATCCCAGACTACTTGACCATGTTTGTATGTGTGTGTGTATAGTAGCTACTATAAATAAACGTTGATTTTGAAAGCACTTGTTGATGAAGAATCTAACCTGAGAGATAATTCCTAAAGTCATAGAATTCTTATTTTTTTATCTACCCTTCCCTCTATTTTTGATTTTTTTTTTAGATCTACCCACTCTAGATTAGTATCCACTCATTTGTCAACTTGCCTAGATTTTTAAATTTATTTTAAATACCATCCATACATAGTCCTAGTTAACAACCTGCATGCCCCAGCTACTATTCCATCACATGGTTGTTCAAAATTCATACCAAAAACTCATGTCCTAAAGTGTATTTTACCTTCATTGAGATCTTGAAACATTAAAGGATACCTCATTATGAATTAGTGTGCATAAAAAATACATCAACATTCTTTTTGGCAATAGAAGGAGGGCCTTGAGCCATTCTGATAAAAGAGGTTAGTTTATACATTGAGTTGTAGAGTCACCTAAGAGAGTGAATAGATATAATGCTCAGGGTAGTCTTTTATTCGCATCTTTTTCAAATCATAGAAGGCTTAGATTTGTACCAACTTCCCCTATTAATAACAGAGCTAAAAACCTTCCCTAGTAAGGAATACTCCCCCTATTAATCATCCCATGACTCAACCACCTTAGTTGGTCAAATCTACTATTTCCATCCTAGGGGATGTACATGATCTAATGAGGAATCTTGAAAAGTATCTACTATCTTTCTCTCCTTCAGGAGGTAGAATGGAAAAAGAGCACATCAAGGCTTTCAAAGTTACATTGAGATTGATGAATGTTATTAATGAATATGTTGCATGCAAAAATTTTCCTTTAACACTAATGGATGTTGTTTATAATTGTTACCTTAATCTGTAAGAGAATTCCATTACTTCTTGAAACACATGTCCAACTATTTTTATTATACAATTAGGGTAGGTCACCAGCCCTAGTTTGATATACCAACACTTTACCATCATGAATAGGGATCCTAATGAACAAATCTAGGCCTTTAATTCAATATTTTATAAGATTTATACTTGGTTAATCCTAGCATACAAACCAATAGAAGTTTTGGCATTAGAAATATACAAGAATGCTCTAGATCTAATTACTACATTTGTGAAGGGTTGCTTCTATCAACACTTTGGCATTGGACTATGAAGAGGCTATCAATATTGATAAACAACTCAATCCTTAGGTGCCTAGCACACCTAGTGTCAATAATGGTCTCCCATATTTGAATCCAATTCTACATGTAGAGCAAAACATCTTTATGTTTAATCGAAATTAGCTACACATGCTACCTCATCTGACACAGATGACACATCCAAATTTAAGTGTCTTAAACTCTACACCTATAAATGGTTACCAATAGAATTAGTATCTAGCTATATCTTATACTACTATTATCTAAGGTATATACTCTACTAAAGTAGAGATAGATGCCATAAAAAAAAGGTTTAAAAGTTAAGCAATGATTTCTTTGGCATGAAAAAAAATATAGACAATGCTAATATACCATTCAATAGGCCTAAAAATAGTATATATTGGTCTAGTAAGCCTTTTGAGATCAATATAGTAGAAATAACTATACCCAATTGGGACAAAATTCATAACATGTCTCAACATGTTGAACTTGACTATGTTGAATTTTGTGTCACTTTTGAGATCTTTCAAAGAGATTTGGTAAGCCAATATTTGATGCACAATCCACTGTAATTCCACCAAGACTATGGCCCTTCAAGTACCACTATGTTCTTTGAGACTCATGAGTTTTCTTTCCCAAGTAAAGATGATAATGTACTAGAGGACAACATTGATGAGATTCATGCTTTCTAGAAATTATAGAAAGGTGGTTACAACCTAATGAACAAGCTTCCCTTCACAACATCTAATCCTCCAAATAGCATAGTCATTTAACCAAATCCTAAAGCTGATAATAATCCACCTCCCTCAAAAGGGAATGATCAATCGTAGAATAAGGAAGAATAGAGCAAAGGGGGGTATAACATGGTTGAGGACATGAATAAAATAAAATCAAACATCACCCTTCATGATTTAGCTTAGATCATTGAACAAAAAGAACTCCTATGGAATTCTATCAAAAGGAAGGCCATATTGGAAAAGTCAAAGGCTCCTATAGAGAAAATAAAGACTTCTAACACCAACGTCATATACAAAAGTAATCTAGAGGTCCCACCCTTTTTGCTGACCATTAGAGCATTAGGTAAAAATATTCATAATTATTTAGTCAATTTTAGAGCTTCAACCACTATGATTCCTAATTCTATTTGTCAAAATCTTGGCCTAACTCTAATCCCATCAAAAATAATAATCTCACAATTGGATAAAATAGTGGTACCAATGATAAGAGAGCTCACTAATGTATGTATTCAAGTAACATCTGAGCCACGAGTACAAAGGACTATCAACATCTTTGTAGTAGACATATCTAAAGGGTATGGAATATTTCTAAGTAGGTCTAATACACTTAATGGATACCTCTTTGATATGATCTTGATATTCAATATATGCAGAAATACCCTTAAGGTAGGGAAACACCATATAATACTCCTTTAGGAAGGAATAACTCCATAATGTCTCTTTGAGGGGACAACCTCCAATATCCTCTTAAAATAGAAGACTCAATGCTTACTTCATATCTTTACCATGATAATCATCTCCTATATATATACATCTATCTAATCCATGGATGGATAACCTCCTAATCCCAATGTAGGCCGACCATTACCCAATGTACTACTTCCACAAGTTACTCTATTATCCTAATATATTGTACCCATATAACTAACTAAGGGGATGTGTGCCACATGTCAGCATCTCCATCAACCCATATACATCAATATATCATATCCCTAGGTACATAGCATTACTTCCCTCCTTGAAATGTTTCATCCCTAAAACATAGGAAGAAACCAAATAATGAGTTTGCTTCAAATCATTGCACACTTGTCTCCAATCTCAATCATCTAACCATCCATATGTGATCTTGGTAGGGGATATCTCTCCAATCTTGTGTCTAAAATTCACTGTGTTCCTCTAATTTCATTCATGATCATAATTTGATTGCTTTGGTGTCTAAGCATAATTATTCCTCTTTTTATTCCATGTACCATATTCCACTGCACTTCTTTGATTCCAACCATGACCATAGTAGGTATTCTTCCATGCATAGTCATAGTTATTTCCCCATTCATTCCATGTGCCATAGCATTTTTTCTTTGGATTCCATGCATATCCATAATGATTGGAAATTTTATTTCTTGTATAGACAAAATAATTGTTGTTATGACACTTCCTCACCTGGTTCCATAATTTTTTCCTCTCATGATGATGTGGGTGTCTATATACCTCAACCTTTTCCAATATCTTGACCTTATCCACCTTTGTTTCTACCTCTTCCACATTCTCCTTCTTTGTCTCTTGAATAGATGAAGTGTTCATTTGTAGTGTGTCTTTATCTATATCATTTGAATCTTCATCATGATCTTCATTATTTATTTCAATCTCATCCTTGTGATCTACTTGGATTGTTATTGGTGCCTTTTTCACTATGATATCTTGTAAATTGATCTTCTTTTTCCTATACCAAAACTTCATGAACCTTTTCTGAATATTAATATTCATTGTTCCCAAAGTCTCTAACCATGGATATCCAAGAACTATATCCATATCATCCATATCCAAAGCATAAAAATCTGAATGCAAAACATATTTTTCCATAATGAGCTTGAAATATTTAAACATTGAAATATTATTACCATCTACTTGAACTTCTTTGATATTCTTTGCTTGAATATGTAGATGCTTGGATACATTCATGTTGATGAAATTATACTTATTGGTAGGGTTTATGGACACAACAACCCTCTTCTTTTGAATGCATCCATGAAATTGAAAAATTGACTCAGATTTATTTGGAGCCAAATTATTTGAACCCTTATCTTCTTCTTCTTCTTCTTCTTCTTCTTCTTCTTCTTCTTCTTCTTCTTCTTCTTCTTCTTCTTCTTCTTCTTCTTCTATTGCTTCTTCTATTTCTTCTTCTTCTTTTACTGATTCTTCTATTTCTTCTTCTTCTTTTTCTACTTCTTCTTCTTCTACTGCTTCTTCTTTTTCTTCTTCTTTTATAGGCCAATGATCTAAAAAGATTTTTTCCATTTCTTTCCATGAAGAAAACCTTTTTGTACAGCTCAATTGATCAAACCAATGTAGTGTAGGCCCAGACAAAAAAGGAAGTAATCATCTTTGCCCAAAAGTTTTTGTAATATGATTCTCCAAAAGGAGCCACCATTCTATAGCATCAATATCATCTTCCCGTAAAAATGTTTGCAACTCCATGATCCACAAAAAAAATTAAGGTTCATTAAACCCTAAAATGTCAAAATTGATCCATAAAATCACAAAAAATCACTTCAAACAACTCAAAATTATGAAATTTTGACTGTGATTCTCTTATATCTTCTTACATCTCCAGTAAAAATCTAGAATAAAACTTCCCTATATTTCGGAAGATATAGTGAAATTATTATAAACCCTAAAATAGCAATAACTCCCTCAAAATGAATAAAAAAATCTCAATTTTTTTATTGTGTCTTATTTGCAATATTATCCATATCTAGTAAAAAATTTGTGGAAAAATTGAAAACCAATCAAAATTTATTGATGATTCAAAAAAAACTAGGGTTCTCCACAAATTTCCCAAATCAAAGTTTTGATACCACTTGATATGATCTTGATATTCAATATATGCATAAATACCCTTAAGGCAGGGAAACACCATATAATACTCCTTTAGTAAGGAATAACTCCACAATGTCTCTTCAAGGGGACAACCTCCAATATCCTCTTACAATAGAAGACTCAATGTTTACTTCATATATTTACCATGATAATCATCTTCTATATATATACATCTATTTAACCCATGGATGGATAAACTCCTAATCCCAATGTAGGCCGACCATTACCCAATGTACTAATTCCATAAGTTACTATATTATCCTAATATATTGTACCCATATAACTAACTAAGGGGATGTTTGCCACAAGTCGGCATCTCCATCAACCCATATACATCAATATATCATATCCATAGGTACATAGCACTCTCAACAAATTTTTCTCATATTCGGCTACCATGGAGAGGTCTTCCTAGCCAAATCTAGATTGATCAAGAACTAAGGATGAATTATCAAATCACAAAGTATAATGTTAAGAATGAAGAGGTGAGTTATGAATCCCATAGACTTAGTATTTATACTTTCACTACATGGAATTAAATACAAGAACTAGAATCCTACATCCCTACCTAGCTATGGACTCACTTTGATGGTGCTAGATCCAAACAAAGATCAAGCATAGGAATTAAATTGATTGATCCACAAGGGGAAAAGTCCTTGGTAACATATGAACTATAGTTCCCTTACACAAATAACAAGGATGAATATGAAGCATTGATTTTGGTATTTCACTTTGCACTCAATAACAATGTCAAAAAGTTTTTAGTATAATCAAATTTAGAGTTGGTAGTTAATCAGGCTAGAAACAAATACTAGTGTAAGCTATCATATCTAACAATATACAAGCATAGAGCCTAGGATTTGATTGAGATATTTGAGGCTTTCAATATAATGGTTATTCTTAGCGAGCAAAATCAAGATATAGATTTATTATCTACTTCCACTACCAATTTGAAGCCTTTTCAAGAATCCAAGGTAAAGAGATTATCCATTGAACTAGTACCTTATCCTTTTGTTCCTAACAATGTAGACAATTCCCAAGTCTTTGATGATGACTAGAAAAACATTTAGTTTATAACCAACTCAAGATAATTTGAGTCCTAAATCATTGATGATAATGAAGTTAGTTATCATTGCCAGGATGAGTCAGATGAGAAAGGTGTTGCCTAGCTCAAAGAAAATCATTTCCCAACTACTTTGGTTTCCTTAGAAATAATATTGGATATAGAATCCAAAGCTCAAGAGCAAAGGCAACCCAAGATTAATGAGTTTAACTTCAAAATAAAAAATTATGGGGATGAGAATAGCCTACTCTACATCAACATTGGCCATAGTTTCTCTCCAAAATAAAGGAAATGGGTGAATAATTTACTCACCCAACATAAAGATGTAATTGCATGGACATATCAAGACTTTAAGCTTTATGACCCAAAGGTCATCACCCATACAATTCCACTAAAACTAGTCCACAATCCATTCAGATAAAGATAGGTACCAATGAATCATATCCTAGAACTTCTCATTCAAAGAGAAGTAGAATTTTTTTTGAGTGTAAGGATAGTCTTCCTAAGCAAGTATTCTACCTAGGTGGCCAATTTAGTCTTAGTTATAAATAAGAATGGATAGATTATATTATGTGTTGATTTTATAAACTTGAATAAAGATTCTAAGAAATACAACTACCCATTGCCTTCCTTGGATGAGTTTATTCAAATAGTTAGTGACTCTAAAATGATGTCCTTCTTGGATGGATTTTTAGGGTATAACTAGGTGATAGTACAATTAGAAGATAGAATGAAAACTACATTTACCATAAAGTGGGGTACCTATGCATATAATAGGATGCCTTTTGGCCTAATAAATATAGGAACCACCTTTTAGTGAGCAATGGATCATGCATTTCAAGAATTAATATGTCAGTGTATAATCATTGATATAGATGACCTCACTATTTTCTCCAAGAAAAAGAATGATCATGTAGGCCACTTGCAGTCAATATTTTAAATATGTTGAAGGTTTGGCATCTCAATGAACCCAAATAAGAGCATATTTGTAGTTACCAAGGGGAATATTTTTGGACATATCATTACCAAGGAAGGGATCATCATCAATATAGATATAATCTAAGGGATTTCAAATATTGGACCACCAAATATCAAGAAGGAGCTCAAGTCAATCTTTGGGAAAGTTAGTTTTGTAAGAAAGTTCATCTCAAGATTTACAAAAACTATAAGAACCCTAAATTCAATGCTCAAATAGGATGATAAAGTGGAATGGATAGCCAAGGCTTGAAAGTATTTTCAAGACATCAAAGATGCTATATCTTAGGCCCCAATACTAATTAGTTTGGATTTCACAAAGGATTATCTGATTATACTCATTTGATTTAAAATATACAATTATTTCTATCATAATGCAAAATAAATATGAGACTTATAATCCCATTGCATTCATGAGCATGAATTTTGAGGATGCAAAACTTAGGTATTCCATGATTGATAAATAGATCTTTGCTCTTATGAAAATGGTGAATAAATTTTACCATTACATCTTGACGAATAATACTTTTTGTATCATGCCTAACCCTATTATCAAACTTACCTTGTCACGTAATTAATTGGGAAAATGTAGAGGTAAATGGATGGCAAATCTATAAGAACTTAATATAGAAATTAAGCTTGCTAAAATTGTTTTGGGTCAAGGTATCATCCAACTCATGATTGATCCTAACCCACATATTAATATTAAAGAGGTTTTTAAAGCCTAGGTATGCAAATGGGAATGGTATACTGACATAATTCAATATATGTTTATAGGTACTTGCCCCTAAAACTCAATCAAGAATGAAGAAGAGATTTGAGACTCAAATATGCTCACTATATGATTAAGAATGGAGTTATCTATAAGAGAAATTATGAATGTATCTATCTACCTTAGATGTGTATCAATAGAAAAGGCTCAAGATATTTTGAAAAAACTACACTAAAAGATATGTAGTGGTCATCCATCTAGGAACACCATAGCTCAAAAAATCTTAATAATGGGATATTACTAGCCAATAGTCTTCAAGTATTCCCTACCCATGTAAGGACATGCCATTAATTCCAAGCTTTAGTAAAAATATAAGTACATGTAGTA
Source organism: Torreya grandis (assembly GCA_037957365.1). Lineage (NCBI taxonomy): Eukaryota > Viridiplantae > Streptophyta > Pinopsida > Cupressales > Taxaceae > Torreya > Torreya grandis. Next base: position 973,521 of record JARHVA010006074.1, on the reverse strand, counting down.
ATGCCCTTGAAACCTATTGTTGAGGGAAGGTCATTTTTCCAATGGGGGTTGGACTTCATTGGTGTCATTAACCCAAACTCCTTAACATGACATAAGTTTGTACTCACTGCCATAGATTAATATACCTAATGAACTAAGGCAGTGGCCACCAAGAATTCCATAGCACAAGATTTGATTTGCTTCTTAGAAGAACACATCATAACTAGATTTAGCACTCCCATTTCTCTAGTTTGTGATAATGGGCCAACATTAATATCATCTTAATTCACTATATGGGCCCATGATAATTAAATCACCATCAAATCATCTTTTAACTAATATCATTGGGGAAATAGATTGGTTGAATCAATGAATAAGAACTTCATAGATGCAATTAAGAAAGAGGTTGGGGATAAGCCTAGGGACTGGCATAATCTACATAAGTATGGAATTTGGGTAGACCAAACAAGATATAAGTAGGCCCTCAAGTCATTACCCTATCTACTGGTGTATGAATGCAGGCTAGTATTCTCAATCATGTTAAAGTTGTCAACTTATCAATTGATGTAGGAATATATGGAACAAAATGATAAAGTATAATCTTGGTTACTAGATATAATATAAATGGAAGATTCAAGGATTGAGGCCCTACAGACTTTCAACAAACACCGAGATGTAGTCAAGAGATGGTTTGAAAAAAGGGAAAAAGTAAAAGCATTTAGGATATTTGATCTAGTACTTGTATGGGATAGAGACCATGAAAATAAAGGGTAGCATGATAAATTTTCCCCATTGTGGATTGGACCATATCATATTATAGATATCTTAGGCAACAATGCATTCTATCTAAGGGACCTTCAAGGTAATGAACTCACATATCCAGTCAACAGATAGTTTCTAAAGCATTAATTCATGGTTGCTCCATCTAAATTTTCCCCTAAATGATGAAGAAATAATGGTAAAGGTAGTAGTAGTTTAGTTCCATATTTCTATTTTAGTTCTTGCTTTTTAGTTTAATTTCTTACTTTCTAGTTTATTTTTTGATCTTTCTAGTTTAGTTCCTAATTTCTAGGTTAGACATTTTATTATTTCCTATGGTAATATAAATTGATTTATCTTGGAATGACTAAGCTAACATCATACTAGTTATCCCCCTATTTTATGCTAAAATTGAGATATAAAGAAAAGTAAAATTGTAAAGGGATTCATAACTTGGGGTCTGTTCACAAAATGATTATACTTTTGTTTGAGCTCTTCAGGATTTGGGTATGTAATCATAGTCATTTAGGGTTGTGTCATAATTGAATATTTCTACTACGTATTTGAAATTTGCTTTTGAATACTCCACATAAAATTAGAAAATTTTCTCACTCCATTAGACCAAGCACACTTTTCATATTATATACTTATTTGGAGGTAATAATCCTTGGTGTAGATGAAGCTAGTAGGGACATTTTAGTAAATGATTTATTTTATAACTACACCAGATCAGAGTGGTTTTGACTCTCCTCCTTCTATAAAAAAATAAGGAAAAAGAACAAATGTGTTCAAAAGAATGATCAATAAAGCCAAAATAAAATCTAAAAGAGATCAAAGGATCACATGATGAAATAAGGTCAATTTACCGTGCATCATGATCAAATAAGATAAGGAAGAAGAGAGAAAGAACATAAGGTATCTCGATCAAGGATATGGATGCCTAGTTGGTAGCAGATCAATGCTTGAGTTTCCCTAGTTTAATGAGCTTCAAAGAACTAAACCAAAACTTACAACTAATCCAAGCCTTTGAAAATATCTTCACAACAAAGGTTAAATAAACATCACTTTAGCACATACAGGTCCATGGATATGAAGTCAAGTATGTTGTATGATGTAGTTGGGAGTCTCTTTCATATTTCTAATTTGAATATTTTTTTATGGTATGCTTCACATCTAATTTGAAGTTGATAACCAAAGTTTTGAGTTCTCAAATACTTGGAAGTACTCCACCTCTAAGTCACCATTTTTTGTACCCAACATTCCCCTTTCTTTAAAAATAATGGGGACCCACTTTTTTTTATTTGGACTTTTTTTTTTAAATCTTCATCTATGTAATTATGTAATTTATATTAGATTGATCCTTAATATTTGCATTTAGAAGTAAAAATAATGATATTTTACATTTCAAACTAACTTATTAATGCTTTTTGAGAGTTTTATACTATGTAAGTTTTAGGACTTAGTTTTATTCACAACTATTTTTCTTCAAGATTTTGGCACTCAGACATTTTGTTTAGACATTAAGTTTAGAATTTGGTCTTTAGACATTTTGTTCGGAACTTCTTTTTGAAAACTTTGCACTTTTGGACTTAAGTTTGGGATTTATCTATTTATCACAACTATTTGTTCAGAGTTATCATATAGGATGTTTTGTTCAGAACTTGTTTATCATTATTTTTTTTCACAACTTATGTTTAGGGTTTCCTTTGTCAAGATTTTAGTCATTAGAACTTGTGTTTGGCATAATACTTTTTGTATCATGCCTAACCCTATTATCAAACTTACCTTGTCACGTAATTAATTGGGAAAATGTAGAGGTAAATGGATGGCAAATCTATAAGAACTTAATATAGAAATTAAGCTTGCTAAAATTGTTTTGGGTCAAGGTATCATCCAACTCATGATTGATCCTAACCCACATATTAATATTAAAGAGGTTTTTAAAGCCTAGGTATGCAAATGGGAATGGTATACTGACACAATTCAATATATGTTTATAGGTACTTGCCCCTAAAACTCAATCAAGAATGAAGAAGAGATTTGAGACTCAAATATGCTCACTATATGATTAAGAATGGAGTTATCTATAAGAGAAATTATGAAGGTATCTATCTACCTTAGATGTGTATCAGTAGAAAAGGCTCAAGATATTTTGAAAAAACTACACTAAAAGATATGTAGTGGTCATCCATCTAGGAACACCATAGCTCAAAAAATCTTAATAATGGGATATTACTAGCCAATAGTCTTCAAGTATTCCCTACCCATGTAAGGACATGCCATTAATTCCAAGCTTTAGTAAAAATATAAGTATATGTAGTAATGCCCTTGAAACCTATTGTTGAGGGAAGGTCATTTTTCCAATGGGGGTTGGACTTCATTGGTGTCATTAACCCAAACTCCTTAACATGACATAAGTTTGTACTCACTGCCATAGATTAATATACCTAATGAACTAAGGCAGTGGCCACCAAGAATTCCATAGCACAAGATTTGATTTGCTTCTTAGAAGAACACATCATAACTAGATTTAGCACTCCCATTTCTCTAGTTTGTGATAATGGGCCAACATTAATATCATCTTAATTCACTATATGGGCCCATGATAATTAAATCACCATCAAATCATCTTTTAACTAATATCATTGGGGAAATAGATTGGTTGAATCAATGAATAAGAACTTCATAGATGCAATTAAGAAAGAGGTTGGGGATAAGCCTAGGGACTGGCGTAATCTACATAAGTATGGAATATGGGTAGACCAAACAAGATATAAGTAGGCCCTCAAGTCATTACCCTATCTACTAGTGTATGAATGCAGGCTAGTATTCTCAATCATGTTAAAGTTGTCAACTTATCAATTGATGTAGGAATATATGGAACCAAATGATAAAGTATAATCTTGGTTACTAGATATAATATAAATGGAAGATTCAAGGATTGAGGCCCTACAGACTTTCAACAAACACCGAGATGTAGTCAAGAGATGGTTTGACAAAAGGGAAAAAGTAAAAGCATTTAGGATATTTGATCTAGTACTTGTATGGGATAGAGACCATGAAAATAAAGGGTAGCATGATAAATTTTCCCCATTGTGGATTGGACCATATCATATTATAGATATCTTAGGCAACAATGCATTCTATCTAAGGGACCTTCAAGGTAATGAACTCACATATCCAGTCAACAGATAGTTTCTAAAGCATTAATTCATGGTTGCTCCATCTAAATTTTCCCCTAAATGATGAAGAAATAATGGTAAAGGTAGTAGTAGTTTAGTTCCATATTTCTATTTTAGTTCTTGCTTTTTATTTTAATTTCTTACTTTCTAGTTTATTTTTTGATCTTTCTAGTTTAGTTCCTAATTTCTAGGTTAGACATTTTATTATTTCCTATGGTAATATAAATTGATTTATCTTGGAATGACTAAGCTAACATCATACTAGTTATCCCCCTATTTTATGCTAAAATTGAGATATAAAGAAAAGTAAAATTGTAAATGGATTCATAACTTGGGGTCTGTTCACAAAATGATTATACTTTTGTTTGAGCTCTTCAGGATTTGGGTATGTAATCATAGTCATTTAGGGTTGTGTCATAATTGAATATTTCTACTAAGTATTTGAAATTTGCTTTTGAATACTCCACATAAAATTAGAAAATTTTCTCACTCCATTGGACCAAGCACACTTTTCATATTATATACTTATTTGGAGGTGATAATCCTTGGTGTAGATGAAGCTAGTAGGGACATTTTAGTAAATGATTTGTTTTATAACTACACCAGATCAGAGTGGCTTTGACTCTCCTCCTTCTATAAAAAAAATAAGGAAAAAGAACAAATGTGTTCAAAAGAATGATCAATAAAGCCAAAATAAAATCTAAAAGAGATCAAAGGATCACATGATGAAATAAGGTCAATTTACCGTGCATCATGATCAAATAAGATAAGGAAGAAGAGAGAAAGAACATAAGGTATCTCGATCAAGGATATGGATGCCTAGTTGGTAGCAGATCAATGCTTGAGTTTCCCTAGTTTAATGAGATTCAAAGAACTAAACCAAAACTTACAACTAATCCAAGCCTTTGAAAATATCTTCACAACAAAGGTTAAATAAACATCACTTTAGCACATACAGGTCCATGGATATGAAGTCAAGTATGTTGTATGATGTAGTTGGGAGTCTCTTTCATATTTCTAATTTGAATATTTTTTTATGGTATGCTTCACATCTAATTTGAAGTTGATAACCAAAGTTCTGAGTTCTCAAATACTTGGAAGTACTCCACCTCTAAGTCACCATTTTTTGTACCCAACATTCCCCTTTCTTTAAAAATAATGGGGACCCACTTTTTTTTATTTGGACTTTTTTTTTTAAATCTTCATCTATGTAATTATGTAATTTATATTAGATTGATCCTTAATCTTTGCATTTAGAAGTAAAAATAATGATATTTTACATTTCAAACTAACTTATTAATGCTTTTTGAGAGTTTTATACTATGTAAGTTTTAGGACTTAGTTTTATTCACAACTATTTTTCTTCAAGATTTTGGCACTCAGACATTTTGTTTAGACATTAAGTTTAGAATTTGGTCTTTAGACATTTTGTTCGGAACTTCTTTTTGAAAACTTTGCACTTTTGGACTTAAGTTTGGGATTTATCTATTTATCACAACTATTTGTTCAGAGTTATCATATAGGATGTTTTGTTCAGAACTTGTTTATCATTATTTTTTTTCACAACTTATGTTCAGGGTTTCCTTTGTCAAGATTTTAGTCATTAGAACTTGTGTTTGGCCTATGAATAAATCCTTAGCCACCTGCAAATCCATTGTGAACAAGCAACCAACATAGATGAAGTTTATACTACAAAAAACTAAATTTGAGCAAATGAGATAATTTTAATGGCTTCATCATCCTAGAGATTTAGAGGAGTGCTACCATCATCCCCATTATCCATCAAGGATTATACATAGTACACAAACATTGTGTTCGATGCATCGCTTTTTAATGATATAAATGCAAACTACTAAATATTATGAGACATCATTGATGTTGTCTATGCATTTTCTTATTATGAAGATTTATCCCCTTCACAATGCTAATTAGTTATAGACCTACTCTCTCTCAAGAGATAAGGGCTACACTTCATAATATCCAAGCCCAAATTAATGCCCTGCATCAACTTGATGAGGTACTTGTTCTTTGTTATCAAGGTAACATAAGATGCCTTCTTACATCACATGGATCACTAGATGATCATGGCTTGCATCATTGGTGATGATTTCCAAAGGTATGTATCTCTTCCAATTCTAGATGTAATATCTGATAAGCATAGGTTGGTGACATGACAAGCATAATTCAATTGAGAAATTTTTAAACTCGTGGATTCTTCTTGGGGAGACTATGGTCCTAAAGGAAAAATCCCCCACCCCCATTAAAATTTTTAGAATGGGGTCTATATAGGGATGGACTTGTTGAATAGATTATATGATATGCCCAATATCTATTTTATTCACTTGAATTGGGTGACACTTATGTACATGTTGATGACATTAGATATTCTATTCATTTTGGGGGAGATCATTAGGCTCAAAATAAGGGAGAAAGTTTTGCATAAAAGGAAAAGGTCTAATTTATCTATCTATTTTTATATGATGTCATATCTTATCGATGTCATAATTGGCATAATGTATAGGGAATTTGGGGATATTTGGAGCCTAGTCATTGACTATACAAAGAATTTCATTTCTCATTATTTTTAATTCATGCACATATACACATGTACAAGGCATATGACTCAAATTGTTGAGGATGTGTATCCATAAATATGATAGGCAATTCATGAGGCCCCATTACACAAGATATTAAAAAGTATAGTAAATACATTGGTTCCTTGAGGTGACTAATGGATATACCCAGACTATACGGTGATTATGGTCACCAACTATAAGGTCAACCCATACGCCACCCCAAGTATGTGTCAAACAAGCTTGTAAAGCAAGAAATTGCATTTCAACTTTGGTAAAGTATGGAAGAGGATTTGATAAAGTATAAGAAAGGCATATTTTATTGATCTCACATGATCATAGGTAGAATGTGTTATACAATGAGGAATCATTTTAGGGACATAGGCAATAAGATAAAGTACTATCAATTTCCCACCATATCTCATAGAGATTGGAATCCTCATGGTCAAATCTAAAATCATATCCAAGTCTTTGGTATTCCATATCAACATGTTTCCTAAAACCATGATTTTATATTCTTAAATGCTAAGGATGATGCCCAAGTCAAAGAAAGAGCATAATTTATAGGCCTTAAAGAGAATTATTTGAAGATTATTTATCAAGAACCTTCAATTTTAGTATAGGAGATGCATACAAGGCTGCCACCCCCTAGAGGATAGACTTCTTCAGACTTCTAGGGAAATATACCTAAAAACAAGAAGAGGAACAAGGGGAGCCTTCCAAAAGATCTCCCCAAGTATTAAAAAGTGTCAAGAAAGAGCCTAGTCTGGATGAAACTAAGCATAGGAAAGTTTCCCAAATGTTGAAGGCTATGAATAAAGATCCTTATCTGAGTGAAGTTGACCATAGAGGGTCTCAATAATATCTAATTGAATTGGATTTATCTAATGTAGAAGGTGATGATCACCTAGATATACCACCATTGTAATAATATATAGTGCAAGAGGTTGTTACTACCTCAATTAAACAAAGCTCCTTCTTATCCCCCAAATCTATAATTTCTTATAAGAGGAATCCAAGGGCTCCTACCCTCATAAAAATCCAAAATATTTATCAACCATAAATATTTACACCTTTAGTTTAATAGTTACTAAGAGAGAAAGATCTAGAGGAAGAGGAGGAATTAGAAAGAGCTAAGGCACTAAGCCTTACAGCTAATAGAGGGAAGTCACCAATCAAATAAGAGAAATCAAGTAAAAAGGCTTAGCCTTCAGTCCCTTCTTCCCAAGTTTCCTCTTGTGTTCCCATTCTTAATTCGATTCCCATTAGTGTTGTCTTGAAATAACCTTTTCTCACTCCCAAAGTGGAGGATATTTATTCTATTAATGTTTTTTCAATTTGTCCCAGAATTCCAACATGTCCATTATTACCACCATTGTTGGCATTCCCCTCTGGGATTGTTATAGTTTGAACTAAGATAAATAAAAGGGCCTCTAAGAAAATTTAAATAGCATTGTCTAGCTCCTCTCCATGTCTCTTCCACCCAGATCAATCTACCAATGCCTTCCACTAGCTCTTCCTAAGATACTAGTATCATATCATTAGGGAAGGCCAAAAGAGGTAAACAATTATATATAGTCCATCCACTCCCCTAATATAGAAGTGTGGATTGGTCTAAAATCATATGACCCTCCCTTCCTAACTCAACACTCAAAGGAGCCTCAAAAAAATTAGTATAAGATTTTGAATTGGAGGCTATATCTAAGGATACATAGTCCATAGACCCAACTCAGCTAGTTATCCCATCATGTGTAGTTGATCTTAGATCGAAGGCTTCTCGAAAACCTAATTTAAAGATCATATAATTTCCGTCAATAACCTCCTTATTTGATAAGCCCTTAGGAAGTATTCAAAGGGTTAGGAAGAGGAAATTAGAGGATGAAGTTAGGTGGGAGATCATTCTTGAGGAAAGAAAAGAAGTATTTTCCTTATCCAAAATGAAGAATAGATAACTAGGATAGTCGCTATACATAGAAGACTTCAAGTCCCTTGTTGAAACCCATAAGGATGTTATGATAGCATTACATGAGGGGATAGAGATGGCTAGGTAGGATTTGGATAAGGAATTAGAACAAATCAAAGAGCACCAGTAAATAGTCCATATCCCTTAAGGGATTGAGTCCAAAGTATAGTAGGCTACATCAAAATTTTGCAATGCTCTAGAGGCTAATTAGGAAATGAGGGTAGAATTATCCCCCATATTACAATAACTCATAAATTGTTTAATTATTTAAAGCAAGATGAAAATAAGTTGAAATTGCTTATTTTTTATACTATTAATAAGGAATATATCCATCTAGATTTAATGACATAATTGGAGGCATCAAACACCCTTAATTTGGTGGAGATTAGAATGTAGGAGGCCAAATAGTGGATTAAAATAGCTGGGACAATAATGACTAAATATCAAGAGCATGAAACTCTCATCTTGAATATCTTAGATGAATTGAAATTATCAAAGGAAATAGATACTATTGGCAAGCTTATTATCATAATCAATTTTGATCAACTCCTTTAGGAAAAATCTTATAATTTTAAGTGAAGTCTAAAAGGGTTAGCACTTGGAGACATTGAAGTTGAGTTAAGTTTTGCAAGAAAGAAAGTAACATAAGTGGAGATATTCAAGATTAACTTATAAAATATGAAGGCATAGCATGAAAATCTCCTTGATAAATTTAATAGGGTGCATAGACCCTCTTTATTTAACTTAGATATTATTAGGTAATAATATGATCAGGGACACAAGTGTTATCTAGAGTTGGAGGTGAAGAAGAAGGTTGATGTTGTAGCTTTGAATTTAGCACCAACATCTACAATAATGACTCCCACAAAAGTTAATGCATCCATGAAAACATCTAAACATCCACTCAACCTTAGTTGAAAGGCCAATTTTGTGCATATCAATATAATGGCATCAATTTTATACTCATAGTATACTTATGTTAGAACGTAATGTAAAATTTACTTGAATTATTTTTAAGCGTGCACACATTTCATCACATTATAAAGGCCAACTTTATTTTGGATAAATGTAAGTTAACTTTATGTATACATTACATATAGTTTTTAAGCTAGAGTTAGAATTGAGGTTTTACTTGCACCATGTAATCACATATTTGCATGCACTTGGAGGATGAAGTGACCCCTCTCCAAGTCTATTTAAGCATATGTAACCCTAATTTTCAAGGGTCAAAAAATTCAATACAAAATCAAATCAATTTTTTATTGTCATGCATGTGTTTGTGTATTTTCTCTCCAAATTATATGTAATTAGATTCTATCTTTTTGGTTGTTTGATTCAGTAATTCTTAGTGTGCAACAACTATGAATAATTATTCGTGTCATGATTAATATGTTAGTTTTATATGTGCAATAGATATTGAAGAATTAGCAATTGTATTGATTATTTACAATCATTTTAAGTGTGTAGAGGTGTTTTTCAATGATATAGTCTTATGTACATGTGCAATAGCTATCCCAAATAACTATTTGGTCTAAGTCATAATTTCCTAAGTATAAGTGTGTAACAACTACTTTAAAAGTAGAAACATTTGACTAAGCTCCTTCTATCCTCAACTTATTTACCATGTTTACATGTGTGTGTGCAATAACAGCTACCAATAAACATTGGTTCTAAAGCACTTATCCATGAAGAATCCAACTTGAGAGGTAATTATTGAAGTCATAGAATCCTTATTTTTTGATCTACCCGTTCCTCTATTTTTGAGTTTATTTCTGAGATATACCCACTCTAGATTAGTAGCCACCCATCAATCAACTCACCTAGGTTTTTAAGTTTATTTTAAATACCATCCATTCATACGTAGTCCTAGTTAATAACCTACATGCCTTATCTTCTATTACATCACCTAGTTATTCAAATCATATACCTAAAACTCATACCCTAGAGTGGAATTTACCTCCATTGAGATCTTAAAACATTAAAGGCTACCTTGTTATGAATTGGTGTGTATAAAAACCACATCAACACATCTATATAAGAAGGTACCTCATCATTTTTCACTTTAAATTTATCCTTGATTAGATAAGTTTGTCCTCTCCTCATCAAGACTATTTTCTTCCACTTCATCTTTTCCCATTTACTCATTGTTATACTACTCTAGCAAATCATGTTAATCTTCATCTTGTAGTAGGTCTAATTTTTTTGATTTATTAGCATAAAGATGGATTCTAATAATTGTTTCCTCATCATACTCACTTGAAACACTCTTTGCTTTCCCTAGATGATCTTCCCTTGCTCTCTATAAAATGGGTCCTCCTTTGAAAAGGGAGATGGTGGGAGGACAAGAGGTTTCAATTGGTCAAATAGAAGTATAATGAATTATGTGATGCTCTTAAATTAGATTTGGGGTTGAAGAGGAACTCTTGAAACTTAGAAACCTCATTGGTTTATATTTTGTAGCCATTCTCTTTTCTTGATCAAGAGTGGAGTTTCCTAGATTTGGAATCCTAAAATTAGGATGCCTGGTCTAGGAAGGTTACCATGATTGAGATTCTTGAGGCTCTTCTAAAGGATGAGTAATAATGGGTTTTTAAGAGGGTTGTCCCTAAGGGATAGTAGGCTAATTTTAAGTAGTTTTAGGCTCTTTCAAAGGATGGAGAGCTCTAAAACTTAGAATTTTAAAACTAAGAGGTTTACTTGGAATCTAAATGGATTTACCTTACTTGAACTTGAAATTTTAAATGTAGAAGATTCCCTTTTCATAGGTTGGTTTGTTATTTTAGGATAAGATCGATTGAAACTAATAATAGAGGAATCTATCCAAGGTCTAATTTATCACACTTGAGCAAACATTTGATGTATACATTCTTCTTTAGATGCAATTTACCTAGCCAAGCATTCTTTTTGTACCTTCTTTAAATCTCCCTCTCTTTCTGGTGAATATAAGCTTGATGAGTAATCCCCTTCTGATGCAATTCATACTCCTACCCTCTTTCAATTTCTTTCATTTGCTAGTTTAAGTCCATTAGGATTTCTTTGATGCTTTTATGGGACTAGTTAGGAGAATTATAATACTGATTGGGTGAAACATATCCCTCAAAAGGTTGAGTATAAGCATGAGTAGGCTACCAATAATGTTGATCAAGGGTGGGAAGGAGGAAGACACTATGAGGAGGTTGGTACCTTTCTATTATAGGCCAATTTTAGGTTAAACCAAGAGTGATTTCAACCTTATATGGGAAATGGGAAGGCACAACAACAACAACAAAATTAAGAATTAGGGGGTGAAAAGACATTTTTAGGCATTCAAACTACTTAAACTAGTAAATTTGATACTCAAAGTCATCATGGTGTTGAAGAAACTACCTTGAAAGGCAAGATGCACTAAAGAAAACAACAAAATTATTTAATGGATGATATGAAGATCATCAAATGGTGTCCCACTAGGCATGTCAAACACTAGATTGTTAACCATTTTTCATCACCATGAAAGCGTAGTGTCTAAGTTACGTTCAAAGTTTTAGGGTCACTCACCTGTAAAGTCTATAAGTTTAATCAATTTGAGGGAAATAAAATAAGTATAACATTGGGCCCATATGAGTTTCAACACAGACATTTTAAAGAGTTTATTAAACATGAATTAGTGTTCCTAATCTCCATTTTAGCCTTCTTGATGAACACAAAGAACTCTTGCAGCCTATAGGGGTTAAGAAACAAAAGGACTTAGTCAATTTTCAAGGATTTTGCTAGGTGATGGCATCAAGAGGTAAAAAGATCAAACTTGATGGGCCCATAGTGATGTCTTGATGACTTCCTAATTTTTTATTCATAACAGGACTTATCCATTTCTTTTGAAGGTTTCCTAGTGCCACATGTCAATCTCATAGTGGTCTCGATCCCTTTCAAATGTTTTTTGACACTTAGTCAATTTCACACTTTCACTTAGTGCCATGTATCACTCTCCTGATAGTCTCAATCCTATTCAAAATTATTTTAAAGACTTTGTTGATTTTCAATAAATTGCACAATAAGGTAATGACATCATCAAATCCTCAATAAATCAATCAAGTGGGATTCTATTAAATATTGAAATCCTAATGACCCAGTAACCTAGAACCATTTGTAAAAGTTTAAAACCCTCTAGGCTAGCAAGTTAGTAAGATGATGCCATATGAAAAAATCTCACTACCCTGCTCTCCTAGATTTTTTTTAAATGCCTAAATAGTATTTTGTATCCCTAATCTAGTGGGTGAAAGGGATGATGCCACATGATGAAATCTCATTGATCTAGAGCCCTGGGGTGGTCTATACAAATCAAATGGTGTGCCAGAGAAAGTAAGTAAATAGGGAGCCCTAACAAAACAAAGGAAGAGAGAGGAGACAAGTGGAAGTGGTAGGCCCCAAGCACATAGTGGTAAGATAACAAATAATATGGCACTAACTAGCACTCAAAAAATTCAGTCAATAGATCCCAAGGGAAGGGAAGGTAAATAAGAAGGTGCCACATGACCCAACTAATAGATCTACTAAGAGAGCCCAAAGTAATTATGGAAATGACATGTAGAGGTCATATAATATGGTTGGGGCTAAATAGGTTAAAATAGTGATGTGGTCAATTATTCAAGGAGATAGTGAATGAAATAGTGTCATGCCATTAGTCCACTAGCTTAAATTTGATGATGCATTTGGCCGTTAAAACCGTCAAAGGTAAAATTTTAACTACACACCCATGTTGATTTACACAATCAAGTTGTATATCAATTCCCCAAATAAATTACCAAGTAAGTAGTAGAATTAAATGAAAAATGAGGTAGTGTCATCAACTAAAACATGGCATGCACATCAAAATCAAGCATAGAGCATAAAAGATTAATTTATCCTTAAAGAGTTATGGTTTTAACTATGTATTTCATGGGTAGATGGTTATCAAAATGAAATTATAGCTACCTTTAGCTACCAAAATTCAATTGAGATGTGGTCTAGTTGTAATAATCATGGGCATGCCTTCAAGCTATTAAATATTTTGAGCCACCTACTTAACCACCCTCTTTCAATCACCTTGAATCATTATAACCACCCCAATAGTGGGTAAGATTAATCAATGACCCATGGTCTTCTCATTTCCTATAAAATATTAAGTCTCACATTGTAAAATGGTCAACATTTCTAGGTACAATAATGCTGCCAAAATTTTCTCTCTAAGAGCCCCTTTATCATGTGAATCTTGCATTTTAATGAGAATTAAGGTCACCTCCCTCTATTGTTTTAAATCCAATACACTTCCCATGGTTTTTTGATCTTTTTCTATGGATAATTTTTGTCCCTCTTATCATTGTCCATTACTAACACTTTGTGTAGAATTTGTCTCTTTTCTTGTAGGTCATATTTTGTGTGCATATATGTCTATGCAAACACTATCTATAGACCATTTATCATCCATCTTAGATATGTATCATATCTTGCACATCCATATGAATTTGTTTTGTAGTTTAAGTGTTCATAACCTTTCATGTGTGATATTATATTTTATTTTACAATATGTAGTGTGTTCTTTATGGCTTGTAGATTTGTTTTATCTAATCCTGATGCATCATTATTTTCTTTTTAGCATTCCTCCTCCCTTTTCCCCATAAAATTTTTTATACTTAGGATTAGTTGTAGATTTATTTTCAACACTTTTAGGCCTAAATTTTGATCTTAAATCATATGAATTTATATTATAAATAATTTGGCCTTCTATGAAGGTTCATCCCAAGTAGTGTAAGTGTCCCACACCTTGGGAGACGATTCCATTATCTCACTGAACCAATTCTTCTAATTCAACAAGTGAAAAATTTGAGTGATAAGAGGTTGTAAACCCTCCAAGTCCATATTATTTGGTATCTTCATTTATTTATATAATAAAAATAGGTATAACATATTATTTATATTATTAAATACAAATAGCCCATCCCCAAGTTATTGTACATTATCAATTTTCCAACCATAACCTAGCCTATTCTTGTAGATCCTATGGCCATAATTGTTATGAATGTTGAGGTCACATATTATTTTATTATTGAATATTTACAAAATATAGTAAGTACCCCATTAACCTATTCATTTTTTAGTATGACTAGTCCTCAGACCCCTAAGCCAAGCCAATGGGAAAATTTTGAAAACCTAGTGTCTAATTTTTTATTTTTCATAGATCACCCTTTCCAGGGCATCTACACAAGTAAAAATGTCTATTAGATGAGCCAAACAAATAGATACACCTATAGTTTTGGTGTAAAAAGTAGATGGGAAGGCCAAATACATCATAGATACACCAATCTAAAAGAAATTTATTGGTTAGAGGAAGGTTATTCATCATTTGATTTTACTAGGGACATCCTCCCTAAAGACTATGTTACCTCTAGGGCCATTCCTTTGAACTACTCAAGGAGATCATCCAACTCAACAGGAAAAACTAGCTCACCTAACATCACCTATAAGGAAAATGTAATAAAATGAGCATCAAATTGCCCTAAATATTCTGTCATAGGTCAAGAAACTATAATAGGAAGAAGAAGTTGGAAGAAAAGACTTGGTAATAACTAAGTAACCTATAATTAAATTCCATTTTGATAGATAGACAAGCACTTTGTGAAATTTAAAAAAGTAAATTATGATGGTTGAAGACCAACAAATATATTTTAAGTAGAGAGAAGATATCTTCTCTCTTAAAAAGAGAAGGAAGGTGAATCATTTGACTTAGATAGGATTAGAGAAGACCCTTACAATTTTGTAGACATAATAAGAGGGGTAATCATGGAAATATTTTTAATTTTTGATCAAGCCATGTAGAAGTAGCCAAAGGTGAGCATCATCCAAGTCCCTAAAGAGATAGTAGATAATTTACAAGGGATAGCTAGGAAGCTAATTGATACCATTGGTTCAATAAGGTCTACCAATGCCACCTCCCAACATAAATGGGGAGACATTCTCTAGTTGTTTAATAAAATAAAATATATTTATGGAAAATTGTGTTTTATAAGCCAAGCAATTATAAATAAGTCTTATTACCACCTCAATTTAATAATACCATCTAAAGTTGCCAAGACACAAAATTACATTCTTGTAAAAAGGGATAGTATACTAGAATGGCATGAATAGATGTGGGCTTTGGTCTAACAATTTTCAAACCAAGAGAAAGAATTTATCTCTATCATGACTAAATCAAGACTCATTCAAGTAGGAACTCCATAGGGTAAATTAGTTACGAAACCCATTTTTAAAAATCTTTTTCAAGCAACATTAGATATATTTAGAGCAAAGATCAATGGGACTATTTATAGAACCAGTGATGAGGTAATGTAATTGGTTAATTATGCAAGAGATAAAATTATAGGGACTGAGTGACTACACACTAAGGTTAGAGATGTATTTGGTATACATAATAAACTTATAAACAAGTTTCCTCAGTTATTTAAAAGAGCTCTAATTTATTTTGAGACCATTGACATAGAATTCCAAACAAGTCATACACTTTACCTTCAGATAGAAGTAGCTAAACAAGTAATTGTAGTATCAGGGGTCATGCCATCTCCACCTCAAAGTACTTAGCTTCTAAATTACACATTGGTGCATACTCATATTAGGCCAACTTATGTCCCACTATCAACAACTACATTAGGTTCATCTTCAACTCAAATGCCTATTCTAGTTGTAGAATAAGGTTCAACTTCAATTACATTGATTCTTGCTTATGATTTGATGTCACTTCTAGTTCAATTGCCTATCTCAATTATTACTCATATTATAACTCCAATTCCATCCATTTCATCTTCTACATCTACTCTATGATAGTTTAAATTCTCCCTATACATATGTACTTGCATGGTCTAGCTGAGTTGGAATTGTTAGTGCTAAATTTATTTAATATATATATATTGTATTTTTAGATGAGTAATTATATTCTAAGTGATCAATTTTTTACATACATGATTTGCATGAGATTAGCATATAGTGTTATTTTTGGACTTATAGTTTTAGACTTCACTTGAGAGATGAGGAATTACCCATCCCAAGATTATTTATATGTGTATCCTCTATTAGCAGTGTTTAGTGGTAAGAATATAAAAATTATAGAGATTTACAAACAAATTCAAATGAATAACCAGAATTGTAAGCAAACACAAAATTATGGGAAATAATACATATAAATATGGAGACCTAAATGATATATTTCTCATTCACTCAAAATGGTCTATCTTATACATTTCCCATTCAATTGCTTAAAATATCATCTAAATAGCTTATAACCTTCATTTATGACCCTTCAACTTCCTCAAATGACTCTTAATTCCCAAAGGCTATTTGACTTATTATATGACACCTATTTTCTCTATTTTCTCTTTTTTAATAATATTAAATAATTTTTGTCCTTTATCTCTTCTAACACTCACCTCAACTTAAAATGTGTCTCATCCTGAGACACTAACACTCCCCAAACTTAAAATGTGTCTCATCTTGAGACAAAAAGGTCCTAAACATTTCAAAATTTTATAGCTTATGATCTATTAAAAATATATTTGAGAACCTACACTACACCTACTCTTACTCTCCATAGCCTCACATGCCATAGCTCATCCACTTCTACAACTCTAACTTCAAATACATTCATAGTTTTTCAAAACTATAAATTCTCTACTTTGTTCAGACCTTCTAAAATAAATATAATGTGGGAAGAGCAGAGAAATAAATCTCAAAAAGAAGCCAAGCCTATTAAATATCATATTCCATGTAACTCCATATGTTAGGTTGAAGAGTCAACCTAAATTATTACCCATCACATATCAACTCTAATTCATTAGTTTGTCAGCATTATCCACATCGATATAACAGTTGTCAAAACCCATCCTATTTCATTGCTAAAAAAATGATAGAATAATAACCAATGGAATATAAAGTTATTAATTATCATATATTTGATATGACATATCCATTACATTTTCATTTGTATCACTATCAACTATCTCCACTCTATAAGGCCCAAAATTCATTGTCTATAGTTCAAGTGAAAGAGATGAGACCAAAATACTATCACCATCAATAGTCTCTATGCTTTGAAAATATGTTTAATAATCCATGAAAAATAACTACATGCACATCCATTAAAGAATAAACCATCCAAAATATCTACATGAACATGTGTTAAATAATAAGTCATTGTTATTTCAGCTATAAGTAATACATTGTATAACACTTCACATGATTTCAAATAATGATCTTTTTTCATTAGATATCCAAAAATATCTCTTGCTTACCATGACACATATGAATTTACATTGTCATTAAACACATCCCATACTCATATTGACTATGCAATGAGAAAGTTGAGATGTGCCAAGGCAAAACTAATTTCCCTCTTCCATATGAGCACACCTAAGATAGATTGACAAGTTGTCAGTATCTTCAACACTATAATGAATGCAAAATCAAAATTGAATTCAAAAACCATTATAAAATATGAATGCATATCATTCCACCTTCATGTATGGCTCTTTAATATTAATTAAATTAGAAAATAATACTAGTTACCATGCCCAAATGCAGAGCAACTATCTAGCCTTGAACATTGCCATTGATTAACTCTTTATCTCATCATCCATAGGTTTCTCATCCCAAAGTGAAAAATCATGTAAACCATAATAGATGTGTTGGAAAATAATATCTATACTCCTTTATGCATGTAATAAATACAATTGGCATACTATAATCTTTGTGCACCATACTCCAAATCTCTTACATTCCCCATCATATCAAGTAAGGAATAAAACAACCTAGTTCTCACACAAAAAAATGTTACTTTTGTGGCCAAACTATCACATCATCATAGAGCTAAGAGATTTGAGTAGAACTTCATCTATAAAAGAACTAAAAGGAAAATATACTACTAATCTCCACTTATTAACCCAAAATAAAACCATTAAAAGCTCTCTAACTATTATCACAAAGAACCAACCAAACTTTGACTCAAATAAGGAAAACATGGCTTAAATCACATAGTAAGCCACACAATTATTAGTAGTGTTTAGAGGCAAAAATATAAAAATTGTAGATATTTCCAAACAAATTCAAATGAATAACCAGAATTGCAAGCAAACACAAAATTACAAGAAATAATACAAACAAATATGGAGACCCATATGATATATTACTCATTCACTCAAAATGGTCTGTCTTACACATTTCTTGTATAATTTCTTATAATATCTTCCAAATGAATTCTCACCTTCATTTATGACCCTTTAACTTCCTCAAATGTCTCTTAATTCCCAAAGACTATTTGACTTCTTATTTGACACCCATTTTCTCATTTTTAATAATATTAAATCATTTTTGTCCTTTACCTCTACTAACACTCACCTCAACTTAAAATGTGTCTCATCTTGAGACACTAACATCATCTTATTTCACATGGAGGATAATTTTGGTTGTTGATATTAATAGGAAGTTATGAGAAGTTTTGTAATTTTAATTTTATCACCCATATTTAAGTTTTTTAGTTTTAGTTTTAGTTATGCTTCATTCTCTTGTGCCTTTTCACTTTGTTATTGCTCATGAATCTCATATGTGTACCTTACCACATATGAGATTGAGTTTCCAAAATAAATGTATATATCACCTATATTCCATTCAAACACTATACTACCTATAAAACCATGCAACCTCACCACCGCTTTGAATAATAATTTGTCTATGTTCATTGCATCACTTATTTTAATACATGTGATAAAATGTTCCATCTTTAAAAAACTTTCCAACATGACAAATATGAATTCATTAATTCTTTGGCTTATTGGTTTTCCTATCATAAAATCCATGATAATTTCATCCCATGGCTTCTATGTTATAGGTATTGGTTGATACAAACATGAGTTCTAACTCTTCCCTTTTTCAAATTGGAAAAATTGGCACCTACACACATAATTGTGAACATATGCACTTATCCTAGGCCATTTATGTAATTTTGTTAGCTACACAAATGTTTTATCATAGCCAAAATGTTTTTATATCCCTCCAATATGATTTTACTTTATTATAATCCTATGTATTAACCCCTTAGGTATGCATAATTTTTCCCCCTTAAATAACATTCCTTCTATATGTGGTATTCCAACCATGGAATTCTTTTGACACCTAGGTTATTATTGAATGCTTTCCAAATATAATGAAAATAATCATATTTATCATAAATTTCCTTCATGGTCTCAAAACTTATGACTTACACTCACATCTCACTTAAGACTAGCACTCTTATATTCATTATTTTAACAATCAAATTTGATCTCCCACTTTGATGCTTCAACATAAATATGTAGATTTTTAAGAACTCCACACACTTCATGTGTCATTGATTCAATTTTAATTGGTTATTGATGAACTTTAGTACCTTATAGTCCATGTACAACATAAAATCCTTTGTAATTTAATAGTACCTCTACTTCTTTAGGCCCTTCACAATAACGTAAAAATCATAGTCATAAACTAAGTAGTTATTCTTTATAGTATTGAAATTCTCATTGAATTATGTGATGGGTATCCCCTCTTAGTTTAAAATAACTATAACTTCTATGCTAGTCACATATCAATCCACTTGAAACACATTGTTGAATTATGTCAATGCCAACACCAACGTTTAGTCACCTTTTACTTCAACTCCTAAAAACTATGCTTAAATTTATTTGTCCATAAGAATGCCTTGCAATCTCCTTTAAAAACATTTGTTATATTTACACATATCCTACTAAATTTCCTAATGAAATTCCCCTTAAATATTTTGAGACTAAGAAAAAATTATGCTTAAAATGTTCTCCACAGATATGGCTATTCCATTATCATATGCACCTTCTCTAGGTCCATATTTAGACCTTCTTGGGATATCATAAAACCTAAGTATACTAACTCCATTTTCATAAAATTGTATTTCTTCACATTTATCAATAACTTATCTTTAGTATAATATTTGTAACATAGTCCACCTATGTTTTAGGTGTTCCTTCTTTGTCTTATTGAACATTAACATATCATCCAAATATATGATGACAAAAAAATTAATAAATGGATTTAACACTTTGATCATTATGTAAAACCAAAAAACATCATAAGTCATTCATAAAATCCTTCCTTCATCTTAAAGGTCACCTTCCATTCATCTCCTTATCTTATCTTAATTTACTCTTCATATCTATCTTGGGTAAATACTTGTCCCCACTTTGGAAATATATTAAGGCATCCATGTGTGGAAAGTGAAAATGATACTTGTTCATTATCTTATTGATGGCCCTTGAATATATGCACTTGTACCATTATCAACTTTTCTTTGGTGAAAGCACTATAAGTATTATGCATGAACTCAACCTTTCTCTTATTAGTCCCCTATCCAATAACTTTTGCACTTGCATTTATATCTCATCATTATCTTGTGGTTTCATTTTATATTCATCCTTGTTAATAAATCCTATCCTAAAATCAAGTCCATATGGTTATTGATGGTACTAATTGGTGATAATCCTTCTATAAATTCACTTAAAACAATGTTGGTTAACTCATCTAACAACTTTTCCACTTTGTGTGAAAGAGATTCAGCATTTTTTGTCTTAATGCCTTTGTGATCTTCATATACTAACTTGGGCATGAGTACAAAAAATGAATTTTATTCTTGCACCACCTTTAGGAATTATTTCCATAGTATCATCAACACTCTTACATAAACACACTAGTGTGATTTTCTTCTTTATCCTTCAAGGGGTTCAAGGTGAGTTTCCTATCATCCTTATTCAAGTGGTAGATGTTTCGTCTTCCATCATGCACAACCTTATATTCATACTTACAAGGCCTCCAAAAAAATTACATGACACACATCCATCAACATCACATCACACCACACCTCATTATTGTATGCACCTATGTTAAACTTCACATGAAATTATTCATTCACCATTATTTGATGGCCCTTATGTATCCAAGACATTTTTTATGGATTCGGGTGTGCCACCTTATTCAAACCTAATTTATCCACTATATTTCATAAGACTAGATTGTTTATTATTTTTATTCACTATCACTTTGAAAATTTACCTCCTGATTTAAAAATTGTTTGAAAAAATATTTTCTTTTGCATCAGTTCATTTTATACTTTTGGTGCTTCACTAACACCTTATTCATAATTAGGTCTTCTCCACACTCTAGCTTTTTAAAGTTTTTTAATGAGCTAGTGCATTTTACATCTTTGTGTGTGGCATGTGTACCCACTTTGAACCTTTTTCTACTTCCCTTACATGTAAAGACATTAATATTCCCTATTTTTATGTTGTTTTCATCTAAAACATGTTCATTAAAATCCTCTTCCTCTTATTCATCCAAATATTCTTCTTCCTTGAGATGGGTAAGATGTTCTCATTTTCATGTTCTCTCAGTCAAATCCAAATGCCCTTGTTCTAGTGCATGCACATTGGAAACTATGTTACTCCCTCATTTTATATGTATGTTCCTTCCTAAATTTCCCCATCCTCATACAAATATTCCCTTTCCTCACATTTTTTATATTGTCTGTACAATAAAATCTCCCCAACGCTTTAGCATAAATTTATGGGTCTCTTTCATGGTTTGTATTCATGTCAAACTTAACCCTTCTTGAATGGATAACTTCAACCCATTTAAGTATCATGTGACCATTTAAGTACCATGTGACCTTATACCTATCAAATTCACTATGACTTGATATGATGGTGATCTTGTATAATTATTTAGTTATTCCTTGATAGATAACATCTTCTATTTTAGGTTTTTTAATCTCCTGAACAACTCCATTTGATAGTCTTTAGAAAGAAACTTTCCATTCATATTTATGACCATCTAATCCCATAAATTTATCTTCTCATTACCTCTCTTTCAGCATTAATTTTTTACATCCTTCCACCATATCATTGTGTGACATTCAACTTACTATACATAACCTTCATGTGTTGTGGGTCAATAACATCATCAAACTCAAAGTAATCTTCTATATCAATGAACTAGTCTATCATCTCCTTCATATTTAAACTTCCTAAAAAGTATGGTACTTCCACTTTGGTGCCTCATCAAATCCATTAGATAAATCTAAATATCTTTCCTTCACCTACATCCATTTGTTTTTCATTACCTCTGACACTTTCTACTCATTGTTCTTCCTCTTTAGCATCATTTTTGTCACCCCTTATAATTAAAAAGTGTTATTTATATTCTAAAACAAAATCCTATAATGTTCTTAAAACATATAACATGTAAAAGACCTTGTTGAGTCTAATATCCAAGTTGGCCATTATCAGGCCTCTTCTAGTAGCTCTTTTAGGAAATAACACTCCTCTTTTATCAAAATATACTTCTCACCTTGATTAGTTACCTAGTTTTATCAATGGAGAATAATATTATTCTAGTCAGCTCATGTTTGATGCTTTGATAAATTTATTCCACGCAATAAACCTCATTATTTATAGCCTCAACCTGATTTGATAGTAATTGATGGATTCAAGGTTAGGGGTCATAATTAAGGGATGCCTTACACCATGAAACCTAAGTGAACACACTCATTCAATATATAATACACATAGCTAGAAGTTAAAACATAAATTTTAAATTGTATAAATTATTAGATAGTATTATGAGTGTATTTCCCAAATCAAAGATATAGGCTATATAGGGTTATGAGCTACAACATGCAAGCTAGCTTCAAAGTACAATAATCAAGTATCTCATATCTCTAATTACTAACCTAAGGATGTAAGCCTTCTCTCTCTCTCTCTCAAGCCTTTTCTCTCTCTCTCTCTCTCTCTCTCTCTCTCTCTCTCTCTCTCTCTCTCTCTCTCTCTCTCTCTCTCTCTCTCTCTCTCTCTCTCTCTCTCTCTCTCTCTCTCTCTCTCTCTCTCTCTCTCTCTCTCTCTCTCTCTCTCTCCTTATATTCACTTCTATAAGATTATTCAAATAAAATCCTTCACACACTTATATATTATTTAGAAAATGTCATGTCATTCCATGCAACCTATCATAGTTTTACTCTTTGTCCTTTTTTCATGTAACCACTAGTAGTGTTTTTACTAATTTTAATGTATCATACATTAGATGTTGTATAGGTATAATATCTACTTTTCTCCATTATGAAACTAAAAATATCTCATCTCATGAATATCAAATTCATATTAGTACATATTTGCATGTATTTAAGTTTCCAAATCTTGCCTCTTGTGCAGACTATTACTTCAAAGAACTATACTAGAGTCTATGTAATTTTAATATATATAGATGTGACTTACTATCAAATCCAATCATTTTTATGAAAAAAAAGTATCTAACCATTACAAAACCTTCCCTTAGTTTTACTTTGTTCCTAATCATGCTCATTCCCACATGCTTAACACCCTGCACTCATATTGTAAGTTCTATTACATTCATGTGCCTTATCTACCTTATGGAAACCAAAACATTGTCTTTACATAGCCTTGATGAACTAGATTATATGCATTAAATTAGTACCTATTCCTAAACACCAACATCCTTTATCTAAATATATGCATGTTTATTCCTATCACCCCTTGTGCATTGTGGCATTTTTCATAAAATTGGACTTATCCATCCTATAGTCTTTATGCTTAGGATGATCATGTATCATCTTATCATTCCATTGATATTAAAATCATATGGATTGACCCATAAATTTTTTTTGAGTTTGTAAAATGACCATTAAATGACACACAAACATATCCAACATAGGTGGATGGTGACAAAAATATTGAGCCATATGAGTATAGCCAAAGGTGTCTATAAAATAGGTATAATGATTTAATGATCATGAAATAGTATAATTAAGATAAAATGTGGATTATGCATAGATTAGGTAATTCATGTAGGTGACTGATTGTAAATCAATAAGGTCAATACCATAAAAGGTAAGTAAATAAGAGAGAAAGGGTTTCAAGAGACATATGTGTATGAACAAGTCATATAAGATAAAATTAGGCTAATAATGACATTTATAAGTGTTTAATATGATATTTTATGTTTTACATGTATCTCTTTAAGACTTTAAAATGCCTTGTACAAACTAGCCTTCCATAAGTGTAAGCTTTTAAACCCTAATTCCTCTTCTTCTTACTAAGTTAGATTTGTGTGCATGATTAGAGTAGATTAGATGTATTTATTTTGATAAATTAAACTTAATAATCACATATATATATATACATACATATATTCATATACAAATACTAAACTTCATTTAGAAAACATGGTCAATGGCATCGATTTGGCCAAATAAGCATTAAAAATATCATTAGGCATAGTACTACATTAGTTGGGTTGAAGCAGTATGAAAAAGTAATAACATATATAATATTAATTTAGCTTGAATTATGTAGTTAGTCAAGAGGGGGGATCACTAGATAATGCCTTTAGTTAGGCCTAATGAATTGGGAATAAGCACGCAACTAAAAAGAGGAGGAGGTAAAATGGAAAGTGAAAATGAATGAAGACCACAATAAGTAGATGATAATGGATTAAATAATCTATAATATATGTTCATTAGGGGAATATCTTAAAAAATCACCACAAACTAGACTATCCCTATCATAGTTTACTCTTTAGGACATATACTTAGGGAGATTTATGTGATAATGAGTCCTACAAGAGAAGACGTCAGTAAGCTAAAAATATAGGTGTATACATTAATAGCTTTCATAGATAAATGTTTCATAGTGCATATAGATGATATTTTGGTTTTTATTACTACATGGAAATAACATTTAAATCATCTGAAAACATATTTCAGTTATTGAAATAAAAAAAACTATATGCAATATGAAGAAATATGAGTTTCTAAACCAATCACTAGTCTACATAGGGCATTTGGTTGGAGGAAGAGAACTAAGGGTGGATATATAAAAGGTTGATATATCACTAATTATCCCAAGCCTAGGATTTACATGCAAACCATAATTTTTTTGGGAGTAATACAATACATGAGGAAGTTTATTTAAGTTTCTCCAACATTACAACACCTCTTCATAGTATTGTATAAAGTGGTGGGACTTTCCATTGGGGTAAAAGAACATGATAATTTTTTTGAGTCTTTGAAAATATAAAATCAACCATGCATCATTTCTTGCTTTTCTTAATTTTTATAAACCATTTTAATTTGAAATAATTGTAATTATGTTATCAAGGAAAAACATTTAGAAGAGGCAATTCAATTTGTTATCATTTAGAGGTATTTTATGTAGTAGTAAGAGGTTATCTTATATATGATTTAAAAAAAGTATACACTTGTTAAATAAATTAATAAATGGAAATATTAATTATTTTGAAAATAAACTATTATGTATATTGACCACAAACATATTCTATATTTGAAAGCACAAATTAGATTGCATCAAGAAAGATACTACAAGTGGAAATATTTTATTAAATAATTTAATTTGGTGATCAAGTACAAGATATTAAGCACAAATTTTATGAAAAATATGTTATCTAGACCACCAATAACAAAGGAATTTTCAAATTTATCAATAATTTCAAAATTTAAGCCTTTCATGAAGAAGAATTATGTGAAATCATATGCACAACATGCATATTTTTAAGAGACATTCTAGTAATTAAAGGTCAATAAAGATGATAATTAAGGCAAATGTGGATGTTACTTAAAATATGAGCTACTCTAAAAGTGGTATAAATAATGTACTAAAGGGATAAATATTTTTATTGATGATGGAATCACATACCTCCAAATTTTCAAGCCAATTTGATGTTGTTAAAACCATGGCTCATTTATAAAGGTATTTGTGTTGGCCCAATATGCAAGAAGCAACTAGACTCATTATATAATGTAAGTTGTATTGTACAAGAAAGCCTAAGGTTAAGAAAAAAATTGTACATGCCACTGTCTATGCCTATTAGACCATTTTAAAACATTTTTATTAATGTTATGGGAGGTTTACCATTGATTCATTATCATTACTATTTGTATGTGGTTGTAGATATATTTAGAAAAATGTGTGTTTTGATAAAATAGAAAAAGGACATAAATATAAAAAAATCTAATGTTTGGGATTTCATAATTCCATTGTTTCACATATATATTCCATAATTTTTAGAAAAAATTTAGACCAACATTTAGAGCAAGATGGAAAATAGACTCCAAAGAAGTATAGTTTTCTATCCTTAAATTTATGGACAAATAGAATTTGTAAAAAAGGCATTGGTATGATTGATAATATATTTTAAGAATATGTATCCAAGGATTTAGGATGATTATTTGGTATATATCCATCACTCATATAACAAGGTAGTACATGCATCCACTAACAAGTCACCTTATGAAGCATGTTTGGGTTATTTTCAAACTAATCCACTTGATGTTGTAGTTGGAAAAAAAAAGAGAAGTAGAGGAACTAGATTAAAAGGTGAAAATATCAAAAAAAATTAGTGAAAATATTAATCAAATTCATCTCAAAGTGAAGGAATAATTGGAGAAGTCTCAATCCAAGTACAAGGTTAGCCATGATCAAAACCAAAATTTGCATATGCTTAAAGAAGGGGATAATATATGGTTTTATTTAATCAAGGATGAGATTCAATGACAAGATAGGAAGATAAAACCTCTAATGTATAATCCATTCATGATCTTAGAGTAGATTGGATAAAATGATTTCAAACTTTATCTACCCCCATTCATGAGGATGTACTCAATAGTGAATTGTGAGAACTTACACCTATATGAGACATCCATGTTAAATGAGGAAGGAGGGGTAAATTAATACCTTATATAGAAGAATTCATTTTGGATATATAAGGGGATTTTGAGGAATATGTAGTGTTATATTATATATTCATAGGTGGGTATCAAAGGAAACACACAAAGGAAAGCAATATAGTATCTCAAATAGAAATGAAAAGAGTTATTATTACATATAATTAACCACTAAGTTTTTTAGGAAAAATATCATCTTTGAAAGGAGGTGTGACTATAGGAATTAGAAAAATTGATCCACTTCATCATCCAACCAAAGTAAACCCAGTTTCAACCAACATGTCTCCAAATAAATATTTATTATATAATAGAAAATTACAGATTTAATTATAATGATGGTTGTGGAAACACCACTATTTGAAAATTGGTTTTTTCATAATAATTACAAAGATTTCATAACTACCAATTTAGAAAGTGATAGTTTAAAAATCATCAATCTTCATTCACAAGTAGTTTTGCTTGAATTTTTTGTATGGGTAAAGTAACAACATAAAAATGTTGTTTCTTTAGTTTTGAACCCATTTTGAGTCCTTTAGTATACAAAAAAACATTTCGAAATAATTATAAGTAAAAAATTCAAATAAAAAATAGGCATGGTATGTGAATGATAAAGTTAGTGCTCATTTGGTTATATAAGACATAAGAAAGGTTACAAAGAGGAGCTAAGGGAGTGTTATAATTGCTCTGTAACCTTGTTGTATAGTTTTGTTTGGCCATAATATGAATTTATAAGGTGTGTAGTTTCCATTTTGAACTATGTTTTACCCATCTTCAGATTTTCTAAGTTAAAAGTATTGTGTTCATTTATGCTTATTGTTCTTGTTGTTCCTTATTGTTTGCATTCATATTTCAAGTTTGGTGTATGTTTATAACAATACACTACACTAATTATAAGTCTATTAAGCATTAAACATTTCCAATTTTGAGTTTAATCTAAGTAATATAGCATATTGTGATTTTGTAAATTCAATTAAGAAATTGCACTTAGGAATTTAATAATCAATTATAATAACTTCAAACAATGATATTTTACTAGCTAGAGATGAATTTAAATACTATTAATATAAATAAATCCAATTGTAATTTGAAAGCCTACCTAGTTCACCATAATACTAAGGGATTAGTTATAGGATGCATGGATTTGAAGAACCTCTAAGCCACACTAGAACATATGGTAACTTAGGAATCATAACACAATTTGAACCTAAATGTTCCAACTCAAAGTCCTTTTATTTTATAAAACCTTTATTTGATTTTCAATTGCATCATTTGTTGAAAGTTCATTTACTTAGTGAGTACTCCATTTCACTTTAAACAATATTTTTTTATAAAATAATATTCATTTTTTTTAAACATTCATATATGTTATTTATCTCTGTAGGCATCTAAAATGTCATTTTAGTGTAATGAGTATCACTGGAGACCACCTTATCCTTAGCTTAGCCCTAGACCTATCTTAGGGCCTCTCTTGATCATTTTCCAACTTTTATGTGAGTCTAACCTATTCCTAGATATACCAAAAGAAACATTGAGCCTTCACTTAGGTAACCAGGTCCCTTTTTCACACATTCTTACCACCTAGACATTAGTGAAACACTTTGGAATATAGCACACTACATTATTGGTAAAGGGGCATCACTAATTTCCCCTTGCTATTTTCACTTCTAACAGATATATTTTCATTTATCAAATCACCTTAGGGTTAGTATAGACCCATTTCATGTCTTGATGAGCACCAAAATGCTATATATAGACCAATTTCATTTATTTATCCATTGGATGAAAATTAGATGCAAATACTCACAAATAAACTCAGAAATAGTTGTGCAAATCAAGGTTATTGATCCTTATTTTACCCCAATTATGTATACACCCAAACACAATAGTCTAGATCTAAGATTACTCATAATTTAAGTCTCAAATCACACTCAAAACATTTAAATCAACACTCATACTAGCATTCACTTTCGCTTGCACCATCACTTAGATTGGGAGAACTACATCTAGCTTCATCCCCTTTTGAGGTATGGTATTAAGGAAATGCTCAATACATGGGGTGTTGAGGTCACATCTAGCCTACCCTATTAATTCCACTCTTTTTATACTTGTGTTTATTAAATACCCTAAAAAACATGGAGGATTAGGATCTCACATTGAAATTAATCAAAATAGGGAACATATAATGATCCATTATTTGGTCACATAAGCACAGGCTCCTCAGAACTAGGCAAAGGTCTACTCAAGAATTCACTATCTCTACTACATAGGGAAATTGGCATGGTACAAGAGACACTGGTGTAGTGTGGTATTGACTAGAGGATTTTGTTACCATTTAAAAGGGTTTTTGACACCTAGTACATGTTGGTGACACCTTTCACTATTCTTGCACCAATTTCTATCCTACCACTTGTCCATCTTAATCAATTTTATAGATAATTACACCTTTCCTAGTTCATGGATATTTATATAATAATTAGATAAATAGATTTTTGTAAAAATTAGTGGGTGTTTATATTATTATATGTATTTTTGGATTTATTATTCTAGCACTTTAACAACCTAGGGTTTTACATTCTTGTTGGCCAATTTTGGCCTACATACAAATATTCTGCCTGAATGGATGAGCTGAACATATTTCTAGATGGAATGAGTGGTCCAAATATCTCATTTTACTTACAAAGGTTTTTAAACACTTTAATCAATATTAAAGTACAATTTGTTGATCTTTGAGAAGCACATCTTGAAATAGGTCTAAAGCTACAACAGAAGAAGGATCGGTAGGTTCTCATGGTGATTATAAACTTTATGGACATAAATTAAGTTTCACAAGTCTTATAAACTCATTTTGAGCCTTGAAAGTTCTTTTATAAGTCTAAAAGAACCAAATCATCATCACACATCATAGAGAATGGACTGGTTAGCTTGATTGTGCATTTTATAAATATGCTTAGAAAACCTCTCAGGCTAAAATATCACATGGACATGAAGTTATTCATTCCTAGATCATGCTCTAAAAGTTTCATATCTTGATGTATTTTATATCTCAATATATAAATATTCAAAGTTAGACTTGCAGAGTAAGACATGCACAGGGATGTCATGTTAAAGCTAAAAAAAATAGTTATTTCAATTCAAATATCCCAAAGTTGAATGCATGAATAATAATTGTCCAAATATCAGAAGCTAAGACCAAATCCAATAGTGAGAAGGTGATCAATAATGTAAATGGGTCTCAAATATCTAATGGTGTGCATTTGATTATACATTTGAGATCAATGATGAGCATCAAGTCAAAAATTTAGCATGAACAAATAGTTGACAAGTCTCAAGATATTAGGTGCTCAAATGAATATCTAATAGTGTGTAGTGACTAAAAAATTTAGTGGGTCCAAGTAAATCGATGGTGCATGATCCATTGTATAAATTAGATCTAATAGCGAGTGGTGAGTCAAAAGGTTAGTGGATCCTAAGAGCAAATATAAGGGTGACTAGTGTTTAAACTACATTAGTATAGTAAAAGATATATGACTCATGTTCATTTATATAAAAGCAAATCAATGGTGAGTGAGACTTCAAAGGGTTAGGGTATATTGAGGATGAATGAAGAGATGATAGATGGCATAGTTTGGGAAGCCCAAATCAAGATTGATGGTCAATATTAAAAGCCAAAGACATGAGATTTCAAGTAGAGGTCAAACATGTGACCTAGGTTGAACTGGAATAATGTTTCAAAGGACATATGTGACCATTAGAAAACAATAAACCATTCTTAAGCATAATATGTAGTGATATAATTAGGATTATCTATGTTGAAATTATATCACCATTAAAGTTTAGTCTCAACCTCTGGTTCAAAGATTTAGAACTTATAGAGCTTGAATTTTGGGGTTGCAAAATTGTTTCATGACTATGATTGTTGCTATTTAAATAATATCTATGTAGATAATGATTTCTTAGATTTCATAAATTCTTGAAGGTAAAAATAAGTCTTTATAGGCTTAATAGAGATTAAAGATGGGCAACTATCTATTGAAATGAGATCACGCAGCCTATAGATCTTCATCGATATAATAACTATATGAAAATAAATAATTTGGATTGGTTTTCAATCTATAGTAAAGGTCCATATCTAGGTTTGGGAAGATGCAAACAAATAAATCATGGTAGAGTGTCTCATCCTTCTATATAATCATAGTTCTAACAAATAACTGCTAAAAGCATACACAAACATGGCTCTGTTAGGTTAAAGATATGAAGATTTTCATCCTCATAAGCAGGTCAAGTAAGAGATAGCATAAAGTTCCAAAATGGAGATATGGTGATTGGAGAAATTAGTTGGAGCATTTAATAGATTTTTAGGGTCTCTAAGGTTTTCTCTTCATAGTAGGATCATGACTCATCACCCTAGACGCATTATTGACCTCTAGTGAGTTGTCTAATTAATGAAATTATATGGAGGCTATTGGAATAAATTAAGTCTATCTTGTCCATGATTTATTATTTCTAATTTGATCAAAATATGGTTTATCATTCATCAAAAGGTGGCATCTCATTTATTTATTTTTGGTTAACATGTTCCCTCTTCTCTCTTCTCCTTTTCTCTATATTTCCCATTCTTTCTCATTTTATAAGAGGATTCTCATTTTTTGGAGTATTAAGGACTCTATGAGATATTTCAAAATATGTGCATATTGATTAGGCTAAACCCTATTAATCATTTGTAAGAACTACCTATTGATGTAATAAAAGACTTTATTTACCTATCTTTTACCTTAGATCTGCATTGAGTAACTTGTGCATGATGGCATAGTGAAAGACAATCTTACTCATCCATTATCCTCCTTTCTAACCTCTTTTAGGGTGTTTTCAAGATATTTTTATGTCTGGATTAGTGTTCTACCTGAACCTAGTCATGAAACACTTATGCACTGAGCTATATTGTGAGGTTGCGTGAGCTAGCATTATCTTTTGTAGATCTAGTGTGGGTTCAAACTTATGAGAGTTTCCCATTTTATTTATTAAATCACCTTGTTAACTTTCTTAGGATCCCTTTCCCCATTTCTAACCCTTTTCACTATGACAACATTAGTTTAGGTGATCCATCAAGATGAATCGGGCCTTATTTGAAGGTTTAGATCTATCATAGGTTACCCATAGCCCAGGGTTATCACAATATTATGGATTAGTTGGAGGGAACCTAAATAACTCTCTCCAATGGTGTAGATTAATGTCATAATAGTTTCTGGTATGCCTAGTGGGACTTATTACATTATTGACTAGTGAATATTTTGGTGTTTTTTTCATCCAATCAGCCTTTAGAGGTAAGTGTTCTAACATCAATGGTGACTCCAATCATTTATTAGCTAGTTTAAGAATCTTAAATAAGTGCCTAATCATCATAATCTAGTATGTACAATCAACCATATTTTGATCAATGTGCTTATTCTCTACCTCTACATCATACTTATCAGGCAAATAATTTTTATGTGTTCCCCCAAGTGTCCCTCAAACAACCTATCCACCCTATCATGGCCTTTGTTCTATTCCCACCCCTACATATGACCAAGGTTAGCCTCCTTTGCATTTAAATTAGTCTTCTAATTCCCTTTATCAAGATTGAGCTTATCTTGTTACATCTTTATCAGGAGTCAAGCAAGCATTATCAATTTATATTAAGTTGATAATGGAGATTGGTAGGGGTTTATAAGTTTATTTTATCATCCCTATCCATGATCTACAAGAGGCAAGGAGTGATATTTAGTTGGTTAAGAATAGATGGTTAGTTTGTGAGGGTGAACAATGGTCATCTTGTAAGAATGAGGACATAGTAGTGATGAGAATCATGATCTAGAATGAAAATAGTGTGTTGATATCTTATGAAGAGTAGCAAGCTCATTTAGATCATTCTTATATGTCCTCTCCCCTCTAAGAGCCTCAAGCTCAACTTTCAAGAGTTCTTGATCAGCCCCCTAGTCAACCTTGTTAAAGTTCAACATTGTCAAAAGTTAGAGAGGCAATACTAGACAAAGGTAGAATAATCATGAAAATCAATGAGGGAGTTAATCTTGGACAAGAATTCCCCACTCATGCCATGGTAGGGATAAGGATATTTTTTCATGAGTTTTGGAATGTGTGGGCATCCATTAAAGAAGCTGACTATCTACAAGCTAAGAAGCAAGATTTGAAAGAGTGGGTATTATCCATTATAAAAAGGTTTTTTAGTAATGGGAGAAAGAGTATGTAAAACTTAAGCTAATTAGTTTACCCTCTCCTACCCCTATGCCCATTCTCACTCAAGAGCATGAAGCCATTCCATCATGGATTTTTTCTAACACATTCAACCCTGGTTATGTCAGGCCCTCACTTGTGAGGCCACCCTCTCCTATAACCATTCAAAATAAAGTAAAAATTTATGTTTCATACTAATTTACATCATTGGAATTATTTCATAAAGGCATACATAATAAAGAGGAGGTGTTAGTTGAGGTAGTTCCTCAAGAGCCACCAAAGAGGCCCTATAAGGTAGTTTAGCTAGAAAGAAATTCTCTTAAGCTACAAGTAAGGTGAGCTTATTCACCCTCCCACCATCTCCCTCTTGGAGAAATAACCTATTTTAAAAAGGATAGAGGAGGATCTTGCAGTCATAGGTGAGCTTGAAGAGGACAATTTAAGTGTCTATAATGAGGAGATCATAATAGGAAACCCACTTTATATGGAG
The DNA here is from genome assembly GCA_037957365.1 of Torreya grandis. Classification (NCBI taxonomy): domain Eukaryota; kingdom Viridiplantae; phylum Streptophyta; class Pinopsida; order Cupressales; family Taxaceae; genus Torreya; species Torreya grandis. Next base: position 939,542 of record JARHVA010006074.1, on the reverse strand, counting down.
GAGCATGTTTTAGATTTCAAGTTGCAAGAGCTTAATGAGAAGTAAGAGGACAACCTTTATGAACCTATTATGGAGGTCAAGGGAATCTCAAGTGATTTATAAAGTCAATGGTATCATTTATGCTCAAATTTCTTGAGTGAAATGGAGTAGCTTAATGTTGTAAACTTACCTAAAGAGGATAACCCTCAAGTTGAAAATGAGGAAGACCTTGAATTGAATACTAAATGTACATTATACATAGATAATTAAGAGGTTCATAACTAGGTGCCTGATGTTGGTCCACTTTAAGATGAGGTGTTGGTTGAGGATAGCCCTGATATGTTGGAGCAAGAGGAAAGTAGATTAGATCTTGAGAAACATAGGTGTGATGTTTTAGACCTTGGATGGTCAAATCAAACCTTATTTTTAGTTGAAAAATAAGATGAAATATTGAGTGATGTTGATGAAGGATACATCTCAAGTGCTCAAGAGATATTGTTTGATGAACATACCAATGACGAGCCTGAAGAGTTATGATAGTGTTTCAATGCCATAACCAAAGAGTTTGAAGAGGCTAAGAGACATGTCCTCCCTCCAAAACATTATGAGTATGTTTTTATTATCATAATTATTCCTAATTTTCATAAGTAAAAGGGAGAAGGATGTGTTCTTTTTGAACCATCAAGTGAACCAAGTGTAGTTGCTCCCAAGAGCCTAAATAAAGTCTTCATGTAAGGCTTTCTTAAGAATGATGAGAAACATCAATAAAGTGTTCTTGTAGTCTAAAATGAACCAATATTGTAATACTTATACTAGTATGTCTACATTGGATACATGTTTATTCCATTTCATCCATTGGATATCACAATAAAAGGATTGTCCATCAAGCTGCTTGGTTCACCATTTTTGGTACCTCTAAATCAAGGTATTTTTCATCTTGGTTTGTTACAAGTGAATGATACTAAAAGTTTCTATTTGACCCAAGAGGGATATGCTTGTAAATTAATATATAATATTGTATATATTAGAGTATATTTCATTATTTTTTAGAAGTTCCTATATGTACATTTATTTAGTAGGTTAGTTGTCTTTGCTTTATTTAGGTTAGTTTCCTTTTATGTTCTATGTTCCCTTCAATAAGTGTTATGGGCATAGTATTATTTTGTTTCTTTTTTTCCCTTGATTGTTTCAAGATGAGGTTTTATATAAAATTGGTCGACATTGTATCATTTTCATGATCAACTAAGAGGAAATACTTTAGACTCCATATGCCCAATGGATTAGTCAAGGAAACCAGTCTATTGTATAATAGGCATACAACCCCAGGATGTTGCCATAAATATTGGCCAATTTTGTCCCATATATAAATATTCTACTTGAATGGATGAGATAAATAGAGTTATAGATGTAATTTTTGGTCAAAATATCTCATATTTCTTACAAAGATTTTGAAACACTTAAAGCAAGCTTAAAGTGCAATTTTTTAGTCTTTGAGAAGCAAGTCTTGAAACAAGTCTATAGTTGTAAGGGAATAATGATTATTATGATATAATGGTGATCATGAACTCAATGGACATAAATTAGGTTTCATAGGTCTTATAAAATCATTTTTATCCTTGAAAATTCTTGCATAAGTCTAGAAGAACTAGACCGTCATCACATGTTACAGAGAAATGGACTAGTCATCTTGATTGTGCATTTTATAAATATGCTTAGAAAGCCTTTTAGGCCAAAATATCACATGGACATGAAGTTAGTAATGCCTGTATCTTGTTATAAAATTTTCAATCTTGATGTTTTTTCTATATCAAGATATAAATATTCAAAGTTAGACTTGTAGAGTAAGACATACATAGGGATGTAAAGTTAAAGCTGTGACAAATATCCATTTGAATTTAAATATACCAAGGTTGAATGCATGGCTAAAAAGTGTCCAAATATTTAAATCTAAGATCAAATCCAATGGTGATTGGGTGATTAGTGATGTCAGTGGGTCCCAAATATCTAATGATGCACATTTGATCATGCATCGAAGATCAACAGTGAGCATCAAGTAAAAAAGTTAGCATGAATGTGTGGCTAACAAGTGTCAAGATCTCAGGTACCCAAAAAATATCTAACAATTTGCACCAACTAAAAAATCCTATGGTTCAAAGTATATTGATGGTGCATGATCCATCATACAAATTAGATCTAATGGTTAGTGATGAATCAAAAGGTCAGTGGATCCCAAGAGCAAATGTGTAGGTGATAAATGTCTCAACTGCATTATTCTAGTAGAAGATCTATGGCTTATGTTCATTCATATAGAATAATATTAATGGAAAGTGAAAGGTCAAAGAGTTATCATATCTTGAGGATGAATGAGGATCTGACAGATGGCATAATTTGGGAAGCCTAGATCAAGATCGATGGTCAATATTAAAATTAGAAGACATGAGACTTCGAGTAGAGGTTGAACATATGACCTAGGTTGAACTAGATTAATGTTTCAAAGGGAATATGTCACTATTAGATCACAATAAATCATACTTAAGCATAATATGTAGTGATACAATTAGTTTTGTCAATTTTGAAGTTCCATCACCATTAAAGTTTAGTCTCAACCTTTGTTTTGAAGATTTAGATCTTACAGAGCCCATATTTTGGGTTTGCAAAATTGTTTCTTGAATATGATCATTTATCTTTAAATAATATCTATGTAGATAATGAGTTCTTGACTTCCATAAATGTTAAAAGGCAAAAATAGGTATTTCTAGGCTTAATAGAGATCAAGGATGGGAATCTAGCTATTGAAATGAGATCAAGTAGCCTATAGATCTTCATTGAATAATGACTATATGAAAACCAATAATTTATATTGGTTCTTAATCTATTGTAAATGTCCATATCTAGGTTGGGGTAGATGCAGTCATAAATAAAGCATGGTAGAGTGTCTCATCCTTTGATATAGTCACAGTTCTAACAAATAGCTTCTAAAAGTAGACACAAGCATGGATCTATCAAGTTAAAGATATGAGGATTTTTATCCTTGTAAGCAAGTCAAGTAGAATATAGAATAAGGTTCTAAGATGGAGATCTGGTGATTGGAGAAAGCAATTGGAATATTTAATAGATTTTTAGGGTCTCTAAGGGTTTCTCTTCATAGTAGGATCATGACTTATCACCCTAGACACATTATTATCCTCTAGTGAGTTTCACAATCAATGAAATGATTTTGAGGCTATTGGGATAAATTAAGGTTATCTTTTCTATGATGTACTAGCTCTAATTTGATTAAAATATGGTGGAGCATTCATCAAAAGGTGGTAGTTCATTTATTTATTCTTGGTTAACTTGTTCCCTCCTCTCTCTTCTCCCTTTCTCTATATTACCCATTCTTTCTCATTTTGTAAGAGGATTCTTATTTTTTGGAGTATTAAGGGACTCTTTGAGATATTTCAAAATATGCTCATCTTGATTAGGCTAAACCCTATAAAGCATTTATAAGAACTACCTTTTGATGCAATACAAGACATTCTTTACCTATCTCTTGCCTTGGATCTATGTTGAATAAGTTGTGCATGATGGCATAGTGAAAGAGAATCTTTAATATGTTTGTAGATCTAGATTAGTGTTTTACTTGAACCTATTCCATGAAAAACTTATGCACTGAGCTAGATTGTGAGGTTATGTGAGCTAGCATTATCTTTTATAGATCTAGTGTGGGTTCAAGCTTATCAGAGTTTCCTATTTTATTTAGTTAATCACCTTTTTAACTCTCTTAGGAGCCCTTTCCCCCTTTCTAACCCTTTTCCTTGTGACAAAATTAGTTTAGGTGATCCATCAAGAGGAATTTGGCCTTGTTCATAGGTTCATCCCCATCATAGGTTACACACAGCCTGGGTTGTCCCAATATTATGGCTTATTCAAAGGGATATTGGAGAACTCTCTCCAAGGGTGAATATTAATGTCATAAGAATTCCATAATTCCTTAAAAAGTTAAATTAATGTCACATCTCATTTTCTCAATGCTATAATTTAAAGGCACTTGCTTGAAATTAATGTTATATGTTAACCTAGAAAGTAATTAATAATGGTAATATTAATTGATTTTTGTTTAATTTGGGATTTTAATTTATGTTATCTTATTTTTTATGTTGTGAATTTGTTAAAAATATTTTTTTTTTAACCTTTTTAAGTATTACAATTAAGGGGAATAAATGGATAAATGGATGCTATGTAATTATGGAAAATAATAAAAATCTATTTATTATGTGGATAAATTGATATTATAAAATTATGGGGAATAATTGTCATTATGAACTATCATGCTCTTACAATTTTACATCATGTGATTTTTGATATTATGGCCTTGATAACTTTCTTATTTGTCTAGTTTGTGTTGTAAGTGCAACACCCTACACTTCCCCTACTCTCATTCTCATTTTGGATGGAGAGTATCATCAAATAAAGGGAATTATATATAGATTATGAAAAATGAAGAGATATTTTACTATATTGATTTTTGGTCTCATATGAGTTGCATACTAGACATAAACAACTACTTTGGCTTATTTGGCATGTGTGGTGAACTCTTGGGACTAAGTAAGTCTTCATTTGTGTTTCATATTATGTCTAATTTCTTTTTAAGTTTAGAATTATGTGTGGACTAGGGTGTTGTTTTCCCCAATCAGTAGTTAGACATATTTGAATTTATTATGTGTATTTGGTCAACAAGCCTTATCAGCAAATATGCCATGTCTAATGACTACAATACATGTTCATAATATGTCATTATGTCTGGGACCCAATGAACCTATATAAAATAGTGTCATAATCAATATTGATTGGGATATCCTATTAAAATATTAAAGCTTAGTTATTTAATGGTATTGTCAACTCATTTTACAAGTCATCATGAAACTTATTATTTGGTTCAGACCAAATTATAATTATAAGTATTTTATCCATTCCTTTAATATATTAGATATTATTATAAATATATTACAAATAACATAAAATATATTTATAAGGTATTTTAATATAAAAATATATTTAGGTTATATAAATTTATTATTAAGCAAATTTGAATATTTTCATGAGAAATTTAATTGGGTTATTAATTTTTATGGGATTCTACTCATGCCTTTAGTCATTTTCTCAAATTAACTTCATAAATATTCATTATAATAATGACATTTTTCTCATATTTTTTTTGATAATCTTGTGGTGAAGGTACCCTTATCTTCAAATCATTGTAAACACTTGTTATGATGAGGAGAATTAATGAATGTGATTCATGACCTCCAAATTTTCACATGATATTTATTATTATTTATTAGATAATAATACGATACATTTTTTTAAATTTATGGAATTTGGATATTTTAATCACCTAAAAGTGGTACTTGGATTCTAAGAGTGTCACTTGAGTTACCCTATCCCTAGGCTTGCCATAAACCTATTTTAGAGCCTCAGACTTACATTTCTATCTATTTAACATACCACAATCACCTACAACCAATAAATATATATTCCCTAAAGTATCACCTCTGACCCCAATCCAAATTACTTGGTAGTCCACAAAAAGGACATTAACACCACATTTGGGACATTACAACCACATGGTGATAGTGTCCCCAACTAGGCACTACTATCCTTAGCCCCAACTTTTCCTAATGGATAATTTTTCAAATGTGTACCACTCTTAAGGTCAACCTAAGCTCCTTTTATTATTTTCATAAGTAATAAAACCTTATAAATATAATTCTAATCCACCTTTATTGACTAGATGGAAAATAGATGTAAAAGTCATTAAACCAAAGATAAATTTATGTAAAATCAAGCTACAATATCCATACTATACTCTAATTTATACATACTACCATCTACAATAACCCTAAGTCTAGTTTTCAAGCATTAAAAATCTCAAACACATTCAAGACATCCAAGGCCACTCTCATTCTAGAATTCACTTACACATACATCAAGAACTAGGTGGGCGAACTACATTAGACTTAATCCCTCTTTAGATTATTGGTATGTAGGCAACTTTCTACATAATGAGGTGCTAAATATGTCCAATGCATCCTAATAACACACTTAATTATTGTTCATATCATACATGCAAAGATGATTATGGTTTACACATCAAATTAATCATCCCAAGTACAATACATAGCTACAAGCTTTGGTCGTACAAGAATAAAACATATAGACATAGGCATAGTTACTTCCAAAAAATAGGAACAATCACATAAAGGGGACATTAGCACCATATTCAAGACACTACACATGGATGGCACTACACTTCAAACTGGGAACTACTATCTAGTGAATAGAGAAATATCAAGATCTTTACTACAACATTTAGAAGTGCTCAGATCTTAAGTTTCAAAACCTAGATCATCTAAAATATTTTATTTTTAGCTAAGTCTCTATTTATCCCTATTTTTTATTATTTATATAAATTCAAACAAGGTCAAATTAATAACAAATTAGTAGATTAATTATTTTAATTTATTTAACAAAATTATCCATCTCATCCTTTTACCTAAACATAGGCAATTACATGTGTAAAACCCTAAAATATTCAATCATTTGGTAAACATGTCTTACTTTGAGCATTGTTTAAAACCCTAGCTTGCATTAATTCCTCTTTTTATGCAATAAATTTAGGGTTGCATGGTTATGATTTTCTAATTTTATTTATATAAACTAGCTAATTAAAATCAAATTTTTCATTAGGATTTCAATTTATTTTACATCTAATTTAAATGTTACAAAGACACCCTAAATTTTAAAAACCCTAACCCTATATGCACTTAGGGTTTGTATCCTTTTTCATCCTATTTTCATTAATTTTTATCAATTATTTAAAATTCATATATTCTCTTTTAGTATCTCTATTTCAATTTATTTTCTATATGTCGTCTAAAAAAGCTATCTCTCTTCCCTTAAGAAGAAGTGCTAGACTAGGTGGTAATCCTATAGATCACATTCATATTCTAGCTATCTGACCCTATAACAAGGACAAGGAACCTATTACAACTCCATATATTAATATTTCAGATCTTTATTATGTGGAATTCAATTACAATTCATCAAAGGATGAGAAATATAACTGATAATAAGATCAAGTCCATATTGAGGATCAAGGCACACTACTTGCACTTAATGATAATGATATAGTTGTGAATAAAGATGAGGTATTACAAGGTTTTATAGATATAATTTGGGAATATCCCCATGATCATGCATATATTTTATAGGCCATATTATAAATCAATAATAACAATAACAATGGTCAATCTTTAACCCCTCCAATTAATGAGGATGTTACACCTTCAATACCGCCCACTCAACCAACTCAAATAACAACCCAAGCTTATTATTCATCCATCAGTGATAACTAATTAACTTGTGGATAATTCATTTCCTCTTGGTATTTAATCCCTTATTTAAAAATTTATTTATCTAAAATCTAAGGTGTTACATCTTGAGCAGGGAGAAACTAAGCCTTCACATGCTTTAGATCCCAACATTCTATTGCATACACCATTGGCACATCACATTGTAGAAAATCCTTTTCCATCCAATTTCATAACACCCAAGCTCAAATTATATGATGGAAAGGGCGACCTATAAAATCACCTTAGAGCCTTTCATGTAGCTTTCTTGGACTATGTGTCTAATTATAGGCATCTTATGAATATATTTCCATGCAGTCTAAAAGATAATGCCTTATAGTGGTTCTATGATTTGCCTAACCAATATATCATGGCAATCAACCCTTTAGTATATATGTTCCTATCACACTTATCTATCAACATAAGAGATAATATATCTTATACACAAGTGGCATAGCTAAAGCAAAATTCAAATGAGCCCATAGCCAATTATATCTTATGGTACAAGACAATCTTATCAAAATTGACTAGCCCCATACCAGATAAAGAACTTTAAGATATATTCAAACATAGTCTATTACCAACACTTCACAAAGAAATTTTATTCAATAAGTTTCCCACATTTACATATATGTGCCACATAATTAAGGAAAGAGAGGTTAATCTCTTAGCAATGGGAAAACTCAAATATACAAATGGCTTAAATTCAACTATTAAGAGTTCAAGTAAACCTCCATACAAAGTCAAGGTCACAAAAAACAAAATATATCAAAATACAATAGTCAACATAGCTTCAAATCCTTCTCCCAAATTGGTTTTATCAACTCCTCAGTGTAGATTATTCACTAATTTACCAGAGTTACCATCACATGTTCTATAATAACTATTGAAATGCAATGTCATATCTTTCCCTCCCATTAACGAGATTTATAAAACAAGGCCTCTTCTAAAGATTTATGATTCACATGCATTTTATGAGTATCATAGGGAACCAAGACACACCACAAATAGATGCATTAGCCTAAATCACAATATACAAGATCTCATTGAGGATAACATTATTGATGTGGGCACACCCATAAAGGTATTGAATAATAAATAGAGGCAAAGGAACTTAAGATATTTTAATATCCTTTCCCTAAGCATACAAATAATGAGGTAGGGGCATATTACATGTTCATTATACATATTAGGCTCATCTACCACCAACTTCCAATCACATAGTTATAGAGACACAACCCCTTCATAATATTATTAGCATGTATCACACTATAGTACCACCTAGACCACTTATCACATTTTTAGAGCAGGATATTATGGATGATGACATAGATTTACATGCACTCTTCAAATGATCATATATAGAACACCATATTATTCACAACATCATGTTTAATAATGGGTCAAGCATAATAATGTGTACCATGACACTCTTATAATACTTGGGCTACATAGAGTGGGATATATAGTGTCCATGTTTAGAGATCCATCAAGGAGATGGTACTTCCATTACAAGTGGGACCAGTACACATAGCCACTCAATTTTTAGTACCTAGTGTGGGTGTAATCAACATATTATTGCATATTTTATGGTTATAATATCTAGGAGCCATCCCAATTATAGTAAATTAATGCATAAAGTATATACATGTTAACCAGGTGGTTACAATTGAGGGTGTCCCATATGAGTATCCTCTTCCCATCCCATAAGAAGCTCTAACACATATTCTAGTCACACTTTCAATACTAATATCAGTTATAGTTCTATTACCATTACCAAATTTTACATGACTATCCATTTTTGAAGAGAGTGTAGCTCTTATGCATACATCATAGTGTTCAAAAAAGTCCTCAGAGTAGGTTAGGTCTACTTCTATAGTGTCTATATATATGTATACTCTCCATCAAAGAACATTAATAAAGAGTCCCTTGCATCATATATATGTCATAGATTATAGAGGGCCTTACTCTACATATTTCACATCATGATCAGTTATATTGGGTTTTAGGGTTTATTAGCATAGGGAACCTACATCACCTATAGCTTTTACATCTACAAAATGGGTCCCCAAGACCCCTAAAATTCATAGGGAATCATAGTTAGTTCCACTACATCATAGCATCACTACTTAGGTAGCTTCAAGTTCAAATTATATAGCACACCAAATCATGGACTCATAGTTTCCATTTCACACTACATGCACAATAACTATTACACTCTTTGACATAGGTCATGGTGATGGTGATTATCCCATGAGACTCATTGGTTAGTATGGTTCCTACCCTTGTACATACTTCCATATCTCTCTCGCTCCTTATACATAATTTATTTTCATATGCATGTACATAGCTTATACTCATAAAACAAAAAAATAATAAAATATGTCAAAATACAAAAACATTAAAATATTTCAAAAACCCAAAAAATTTACAAATTATATGCATTGCTTTGTTTACATTTTTACTAATTGCCAGATATTGCATATTGCTAGCTACCCTAGTTTAGTTGATTTTACAACACACATGCTTCACTTGTTATTGGTGAGTGCTTGTAGATTCCAGTTAGGACTCTAGTATAATACACTTATCTAGACTAATTATCATCTACCCATTGAGGGAACTTACACTAATACAAGTTTATATGTTTCTACATCTACACACTTGGGGGCATCTCCTACATAGTTACTATAACTGTTGACCAATTTTGCCCACAGGCAAAATTTTGGTCACCTTCTTGCCTTACTATTCGAAGACAGTCATTTCTAGGTTGCACAAGTTCAATGCCATGGTTCTTCGATTGGTTTAGTCTTTTTTTTTTAGCCCCTTGGTTCATATGCACTTAATTCATCCATCTTCAACTTTAGATAGGCTTGGTTTATTGGTTCATCAGCCTAGTTCATTGGCATGCATGGTTGCAGAGGGCAGGCACTTTAAACTTTGCAAAGGAAAAACTAGGTAAGTTCGGATTTGTATAAAGTTCAAATTGTTCAAATTTATTTAAGCCTCAAATCCCTTCAGACTTTTTGTCTGAAGGAATTCCTTCAGACAAAAAATCTGAAGGAATTTAGGTGCAGCTCAAGGCAAAGATAGACCCAGGGAATTTCCATAGACTTTTTGTCCATGGGAAAATGTCTGTGGACAAAAGTCCATGGAAAATACACAAAGCCTGTGGGAACCTAGGAGACCATCCGAAGCAAAAAAGGACCCACCGAAGGACCCTAAAGGGCAGGTGCCCTTGCGAGGGACTCTCAGCCAAATACAAAGGGGACATTTTCAAAGAGCTGGAGGGTCACCTTTCCTCAGAAGGGTGCTAAGAGGAAGCAAAGCCATAAAGAAGCCATGAAGACCTGATGACATTTTGACGGGGACGGTGACGTCCTGGAGGACGTCAAAATTAACAAAACAAGTTAGCCATTGGTTTTCAAACCAATGATGGCCATATGAATGTCAAAGTTAGTAAAACAAAATGGCCATTTATTTTCAAACTGAGAGAGAGCTAACCAAGGGGCTAGAATGCAGCAACCCACTAAGAATTCACCCCCGAGGGCCGAAGGAGCTAGAAGAGACAAAATTGAGAAAAGACAAGGAGACAAGCATGGAACGAGCAAGTAATTAGTCCAAGTGGAACCAATTTGAGAAGTGATTTTTGTAGGTGAAATAGTTCTTTTGAATTGATCATTGGGGATGCAAAGAGCTAGCAATGCAACCAATTTCTCCATTTTACATTTAATGAGTAGACAAATCATGTATTGACCTTGAAAAGGCAGACTTCAAACAGACAAAGCACACAGCTCATTAATGTTTTGAGTGACTTATTCTTTCCAATGAAGGGATGTGATAGGCCTCCTTACTTCTCCTATATATTTAAGACTTGTCATTTTAAGAAACATCTTTTTCACTTTTGTAAGGCATAGCCTTGGCAAAATTTCCACCTGAATCAATAAACACAGTTTTTACCTCCATTTTGGATAGATTTTTTGTGTATGTCCTGAGTGTTTGTTTGTGTTCAATCATTGTCTCTTGATGCTTTCACAGGTCCAACACCAGCATACCTATTGTCTACAAGGCTCCATCTCTATAGCTGATAGGAGAATAGTAGTATTTGGAAGTGCAAAATAGAGGGAGTTACTTACAGTGTGCATTTCATAGCACCTTGGTGAATCTCTATTTTTTGTGTTTTCATGAAAGCCTCTCTACCAGTTCCTTATAGCCTGGTCATTCTACCAAGCCTAAAGTGTATGTATGTATTTGTCTAGTTTCAAGTGTGGATGTGAGAAGGTTGACTTATTTTGGTGCATCACCTCTTTAGAGTAGTTTGTTTTCTTGCAAATCTCTCTCCCTTTTCATCCCCCCATTATATATCTATATATGTATGTGTTAGCACTTGCTGGAATAAACATGATGCATCAAAGGGAGCTAGCCCTTATCTAGAGACTCTCCCCTCTAGATTTTCTAGTCCCATAGGTGAGAGGGGAGTTTCCATAGTTGCGAGGAGAAGGCAAGAGCTCAGCCTCCTACCAAGGGTGAAATTTCCTACGTCAACAATAACCAAGTTCTATCTTACATATTATACATTCTAGTTACACATTTATTTATCTTGGTATTGATCATTTCTATTCATTGCTTATATTTTTTTACTATCACTAGTTAGCTTCAGTATATATACACCCTAGCATTTACATAACTTTTTATTACATAGTTATACTTGATTTCATTTCTAGTTCCTAGATTAGACTTGATTGTGTTATTATGCCTCTTACATCTTTGAGGTCATTTAAATATGACATTGTTCTTTATATTTTATGCCACTTATCTATTTGTATTCCTTGGACATATGTCTATGTCCTTTGTGTGTACTTTTTCATGCTTATATATGCACATATTTGAACATGTCCTTCTGTGTGTCTCTACACCAAGTTATTTATTGTTTATGTATGTGGACATTTAAAGATGTCCTTGTATGTATTCATTCTTATATTTAGTAAAATGTGACCATGTACCTTGTATTGTGTCCCCTTATTCTACTTTTTTCATGCCTCATGTGCTTTTATGTTTACTTCTTTGTATGGTTCTACACCATGACACTTGTATTTGCTTGTTACACACACACCAATTTTTGATGCCATGAGATCTCTCATACATCTACCCTTCCTACTTGGGAGCCTTAATGGAAATCATGCCCCATACCCCTAGGTAGTTACTTATATTTTACTAATTTTATACATTTATTACATCTATCTTGACATCCTTGTCTAATTCTAGATTACAACATACATCTTACATTTCTTATTATTGCTCAAATACATTTACACTATGATGTTATATTTATACATTATATTGGAATATCATGCTCTAGATAACACATTTTTAATAACTACTTATTTAAATGGTAATTATTCTATAGGTTTCACAACTATCCTCAAAATAAGGGGCATTTATAAGGGTTATCATAGAGATTAGGCTCTTATTTTTGCTTTTCATAGATACATTTCACTATAAAGACTCAATTATAGAAATTAGAATCAAGGTGGATATAATAGAATAGAGGTTTAGCAATCAGTTCAAACCACATAAATATCAAACCAAGTAGTCATTAGCACCCAGATTGGGACACTAGTGCCATAGCATGTTACTATCCACCATACAGTGTTGTTGTCTAGTAGTCCTATCTTTAGGATAGTCTAGATCATTTAGACTAGTACACCAGGTATAATATATATTTTCACAAATACATTCATAGGTTTGGTAGTTATGTTTAGATTTAGCTTTGATTCAATCAATTTAATTCATATTCATACCAATTACTCAAATTTAGGGGCATCAAGTGTGACATGATCACTCATACATTTATATCAGTTACATAGATTCATCTATTACATACTTGATTCAAATTTAGTATACCCATATACTAGATTGGGGGCATGTGGGTGGTACATTGGTTTCCATATACTTAGATTTATATAGGTTGATTATATGGAATGGAAAAATCTATCATTATCTATACTATATACACTTATATCAAATTCTAGGTTGTCACTAGATCCATGCCTTACTCCATTTGTAGTATTTGGCATTCATAAGTGGCCCAAATCTTCCTAATATAACTGAGTGGTTACAGAGATAAATACACAGTTAGATTACTTAGATACTTTTATCACATTACATAGTATAGTTATAGATGTATATACTTCACATAGGGGGTAATGATGGATTCATAGCCTAGTTGAGTTCTTGATCCACCCACATGAGAGGGTTTGGCACACTTACAATCTTATCCAAGCTAATTATAGAGATCAAGATCCACTAATAAGGGGTGGGAAATGATGGAGTCAAAACTAGATTAAGTTATTGAGCCACCCATATGAGGATTGAGCAAGCCATTAGCTTAGTTCAAGTTATTCAATGATATGATCACTATGTACATTCACACACACACACACACACACACACACACACACACACACACACACACACACACACACAAGTTATTTCTAGGTTCATACATTGGCTTACATACCCAACAAGGTGTATTCATTCCTTTTCTCTCTCTTTACTTAGTTATTTCATTTCATCATAGTCTTTTGATTTTAATTATCTCATTAGTAAGGACTATTTTTTACATGTTTTATTATAGGACATTACTTTGGATCATGTTTCATATATGTAGACCCATATTCACATATTCAAACTTAGCTACACAGGCTTCACTTCTAAGGTAAGTCCAAGTATGTTTCTTTTTCATTTATATTAGTCATTTCACTTTGTTTCATTACTAACATAAATAGGGGATATAGAGCATAAGAGAGAGTGGTTTGTAGACAAGAAGAATTGCAAAGATTTTGTGGTCATATTTTGGGAGAATCATGTAAAAGTAAATATGTTAAATCTAAGGAGAGGATGATGATGAATAATAGTATCATCAGTTTTAGGACTATTCATATGACTAATACACATCCATACTCAAGGGAGGAAGGATGATTTTTTTAGCTAGAGAACCATCCCTGAGCAAAAAAATAATTATGGTATGATATTTGGGAATTATTTTGATTTGGCTAACAACTTATAGGAGAAAAAATGAATTATAGATCAAGGATAGTAGTAAAATAATCATAACATCAGTATCAAGGGTTATTTTTGTTGTTTAAAATGAAAAATATTTTGATACCAGTATAACATTATTATAAAATTTTAGAATGTAATACATTTTGATTTATTTTATACTTGTATCTAACTTGTGCATAGTTCTAAAACTTCATTCAAAAAATTTGGTCAAGCATATGACACCTTCATTTTCATAATATTTTGGTCTATAGAAACATTATGATGGAATGAATATTTTGATCCCTGTGGAATTTTGTTTCCATTAATATCTACTTGGGTAGCATACATCATTATACCTCAGTTATGTGTAGGCCATAAAACACCTTTAGAACCATATAATCCTTCATAGCAAATGTAAATTTACATATGAATTCAATATAGAGGTTATATCATAGATTTTTTTGTTGGACTAGCATATGATCTCTATTACCATTATTAGATGACATATTTACTTCCCAAGGCATGTAACACTTTTTAGTAAGGTTATTTATGGCTATTTTATCCCACATGTAATGTTTTATAGGCTAGGGAATCCTTTGTTTAGTTTTCCTTGTGTATGGAAGGTGTCCTTAGAAGACACAATCAAATTATTTAAACAAAGCCATTAGTTGTAGGATTTAATATGTATTTAATGGTCAATTGAAATATCATTTTGTATGATTGATTAAGTTGTCTAGCCAAGGTAATATGGATCATGTACACACATTATATTTTCACTTTATCACTTTACTGATAGTTTTTATTTTAGTGTCTTATTGATGCATCAATAGCCTTGAGTACGCACCTTAAAGGGTGCAACATGAATGGGGTAGGATATATTTATGGGTCTTTGTGAGAGATCTTTACATACTATCACATTAAATGATTACTACTATCAGTCTAACCTCCCCTAAGTCTTTTTCTATCTTTCCCTTCCACCTAATTCTTATCCAAAATTACTAGCTTCCCTATATCCTAGGGGTATTGGTGATTTGTTTGGTGTATTAACCTTTTGCATATTATATTGATTAGCATGATATAATTATAAGTCTATATTTTGACATTTGTATTGTATCAGCCTAGTCGATATTGTATTATGTTAACCGACATTTTTCAACTATATCAACCTAGCTAATATCTTAGGCTTAGAGTTAAAGGTTGGTTTTTCATATTTGAATAACATATCTAAGGGTCATATTTCATTCCTAATAATTTATGCCACATTCATACATTCTACGTGCACTCATATTTCTACCCTAAGAAAGTATTTGGGGCAATTAGTGGTTTAGAACCTTATCTTTGAGGTCTTATATTGTGGTGTCATTAAAGCTCAAAAGGAGAGGCCATTGGGAGTTCCTAACTAAATATATCTAGGTATTCATCCAACCATTTTAGGTCTTAAACATATAACATATCTTATAAATCTCCACTTGAGCTAAGGGAGATATTGAAGACTCAATAGTCCACCCAAGGTAATTATTTATATCCCTATACTCTTTCATTTACTTAGTATATTAGATGTTGTTTAGTGTTTTGTGGATATATGTGGGTATCCTTACTTAGTCTATTCCCTATATATATATATATATATATATATATATATATATATATATATATATATATATATATATTACTTAGCTTATCATTAATCACCTTAGGTTATATAGAGCCCCATTTGGTTGACCATTGTACATTACCCTTTTTAAAATCACTAACCCATCATTTAATTTATTTGTACCCTTTTATAACCATTTACTGTGCTTGCATATTTTCAACCATAGTTACAATCATTTACCTTTTATGAGGCCTAATGAAGGCTATATCCTTGTTTTATAAGCTTAGGATTTTGAACCCTTTCCTCTTGGCATTTGAGTTATAGGTTACATTCTACTAGATCTATGGATGTCATTGGTCCTTACCCAATCATCCAAGTACATGTAAGCTTTATTTAATTGACCTTATTCAACTCTTAGTTTATTGAGAGGAAGAGGATAATTGTAGTTCATCCTAGTTCATGCATGTTGGAAATATTGTCATTGATGTCAAAGGTCTAGCATTGGTGATAAAATCCCTATATCATTTAATGGTGTTTTTAAAATTCATATCTTGGCTAATGTGTGTTAATATTTATTTAATATTAATGAATATATTTTTGGTTGCATATAATTCAAAAGAGGGCCCATGGAGAAGTAAAAGAGTCATCGAGTAAAGACAAAAGAGTAATATGATGCATTTTCTCATGAAGAGTCATCTTGAGGAATTCCAAGAGTCACCATGTGAAGACAAAAGAGGGTATGGTGCATTTTTCCATGAAGGAACACTTTGAGGAATATGAAAACTCACCAAGATAAGATAAAAGAGGAAAGGATAGGTTTGCTTATGAAGGGTCACCATGTGACTTTTCAAATGCAAGGATATGAAGGGTCATGAAAGTTTGGCACCATTTTCCATGATGATTAAAGGGTCAAAAAGGGTGAATGCCAAAGGTCATTTGGAAAGCTATAAATAAAGGCTTGAGGAGCTATTTGTAATATGCAAGAGAGTGCATGGTTTGTATTTGTTTTAGAGGAGAGAAAAGTAGGAGATATTGTAGAGTTCTATCATTTGTTAAGTAAGTAACATTAAGAGATAGTTGTGTTTTATACACAAGAGGGGTTGGTGATCTTGTGGGTTGTTGCTCCTAAATATTTACAAGGGGTTGGTTCCCATGTGGGTTGGTGCTCACAAATAGTTGTTGTGTTGGTGCTCGGCAAAGAGGTTGGTACTCCTCCAAGTTGGTTCTTTTGAACTTTATAATTTGAGTTGGTTCTCATTCATATGCTTGAGATTGTTCTTCAAGGTTTTTTCCACTTTAGGTTTCCACATAAAAATCTAGCCTCTCTCTCTCTCTCTCTCTCTCTCTCTCTCTCTCTCTCTCTCTCTCTCTCTCTCTCTCTCTCTCTCTCTCTCTCTCTCTCGTGTGATGCATGTTATCATTTTAGTTTATTGAATATCTTGAATGTCTGATTAAGTGGTTATAGAAAATAAATAAGATTAAGTAAAAGATATATAATATATTGATTCACCTCCCCCCTCTTAGTATTTTTCATGCTTAATAATTGGTATCAGATCTAGTTCCTTTTGGAAAAATTTACAGCTTGAAGGTAGATTATGGAAATCATGATGGCTAGATCACATGAAGGTTTTTATACAAAAAAGGCACCTTTGTTTGATGGGATAAATTATTTTTTTTGGAGCATAAAGATGAGGACTTATTTGATGGCCCTTGGATTTAATATTTAGCAAGTAGTGGTGGAGGAATATGAAGAGCCAAAAACACTTGTAACTACTCCAATGAAAAAGAAGGAAAGTGAAAATAGTTCTAAATTTTTAAATGCTATTTTATGTGGTTTATGTGAATCAAAATTTATAAAGTTATACAATGTAAATTTGTTCATGAAACTTGGGTAAAACTTGAGAATATTTACAAATATGATGGAAAGGTTCAACAAGCTACACTTCAAACTTTTATAAGACAATTTGAGAGTTTAAATATGTAAGAGGAAGAAAATATAACAAGCTGCCTTTTACAGGTTGATCAAATAGTTAATCAGATTCAAGGTCTTAGAGAAAAGTTAGAAGAATCAATTTTGGTACAAAATTTTTTTAGATCTCTACCATTAAGATATGATGCAAAAGTTTTATAAATTGAAGAGATGAATAATTTAGCCAAGCAAAATATGGATGAGCTACATGGTATTCTTACGGCATATGAGATGCAGACCGAATAAGAGAAACCCTCAAAGAAAGAAGTTACTTTCAAGACATCAAATAAGTATAAGGCTAAGATTCATGAATCAAGTGATATTTCTAGTGATGATGAAGATGAAAATGGAGATCTATTAATTTTTAAGCCAAAAAAGGGCACAGGTAAATATCAAGGAAAATTAAATTTTAAATGTTTTGATTGTGGAAAGATTGGATATTTTTTAGCTAAGTTCTTAGATAAGGGTAATGGTGATAATGAAGAAGGAAACTCTACATACAAGAATAATTTCAAAGGAAAATTTAATAATGGATTCAAGAAGAAGAGTTTGTATTCTAAAGATCCTAGCTCACTCAAAGATAGTGGAGTCAATGATTTAGAAGAATAAGAGATTTTATTCATGGCTATACATGAAGATGCCTCTACAAGCAAAAGTATAGATGATCAAGAAGAAGAAGAAGATGAAATTGAAGTTAATTTGGAAGGAGAACTCATTTGTGCCTTAGAAAATTTAAAATCTCTTGAGAAGAAGAATTGAATATTGAACCTCTAGATAAATAAAAATGAAAAGGAGTCCAAGGAAACAACTAAAGATCTACAAAAACACTTTTAAGAAGTCAAGAAGAATAAAAAATATCTAACAGTACATTTTCAAAAAGTAAGTGAAGAATGTGAAAGGTATGTTATTTAAATTGCTTCTTTAAAAGCAAATCTTGAGAAAACAAATAAAGTAACTAATAATAGATTAGTCAGTGATTCAAAATTTGAGAATAGCACTAATATGTTGAATAAGATATTAGAAAGTAAAAGATAAAATAGATATTAGATTTTAAAAAGAGAAAGGGAAGGCCACTACTTTTATAGACAAGGTTAACATAGAAAAAGGAAAGAGCTATGTTGAAGCTCTTACAAAAGAGAAAATAAAAAGGGAAGAAGTTAAGAATATAGAGGACATCTCAAACAAAGAAGGTTGGAAGGAATAGAGATATAAAAGGCAATCAAGTTAGAGATACACAAATAAGTCCTATTTTTATGGTTACTATTTTTATTGTAATGGATATGGTCATAAAAAAATAAAATGTCAAAAAAGGGATAACAATTTCAGAAATAAGGAGAAGGAAACTCATGTAGAGTCAAGCAGAAGCCATAACTCTTTTTCTCCTATATCAAGCTTTAATGAACAGGCCATAATATGTTACAAGTGTAACAACTTTAGGCACAATTTATTACTATAAAATAGTATTTGAGTCAGTCAAGAAGGACCAGAGTTTTAAGGTTCCATTCATCAAGAAGAAAGTTTAGATAGGTTCATGGTAGAATAAACAACCTAAAAAGTCTATGTTGGTACAGACAGATTTGCATGCAAGAAATGAAGAAAATCCA
This sequence comes from Torreya grandis, assembly GCA_037957365.1. NCBI lineage: Eukaryota > Viridiplantae > Streptophyta > Pinopsida > Cupressales > Taxaceae > Torreya > Torreya grandis. The sequence goes on along the minus strand of JARHVA010006074.1, from coordinate 919,964 downwards.
TGGTTCATTGATAGTGGATGTTTGAGGCACATGATAGGAGATAATATCAAGTTCATAACCTTTAATAATATCAATGGTGGTATAGTGAAATTCAAAGATAATACTACTACCAAAATTGCCAAAAAAGGTTAACTAAGTTTGAATAATGGTAGAACTAAAACTTAAAATGTTTTGTATGTAGAAGTTCTTAAGAATAATATTTTAAGTGTAAGTCAAATGTGTGATCAAGGACACACTAAATTTTTATGTAAAAGGTTGTGAAATTAGGAGAAATTATTCAAGTGTGTTGGTTTCAAATGCTCAGAGAATAGGAAATAATTTGTATATGCTATCAGATATCAAAGGTCAAAGATGTTTTTTGAGTCAGATTGAATAAAGTTAGCTATGGCATAGGGGAATGGGACACATAAATTTTAATAATCTTATAAACATCAGCAAGAAGCAAGTAGTCAAAAATCTTCCAAAGATTACAAAGTCATCCAACATGCTTTGTGAACCTTGTCAGCATGGGAAGTAGGCCAGAAGGTAGTTCAAAACAAAAGAATACTTGACCACTCAGATGTTAGATTTTATACACACTAATTTGTGTGGACCTATGAGAACTCAAAATACTCAAGGTGAGAAATATTTTATGTTGCTTATTGATGAATTTTCACGTATGACTTGGGTAATGTTTTTAAATAAAAAATTAGAAGCTTTCAGACATTTCAAAGCATTCAAAGCATTAGTTGAGAATGAAACTAGTTTAAAGATGAAGTGCCTAAGATCAAATTAAGGAGGAAAATTCATGTCAAATTATTTTATTGAGTTTTGTCAAAACCATGGAATAAAAAGATATTATTCAGTAGCCAAAACTCCACAACAAAATGGAGTAGTTAAATGGAGAAAAAGAATAGTTCAAGAGACGATGAAGACAATGCTAAATGAATCCAAGATACTAGATAAACATTAGAGAGAGGAGGTTGGTATAGTAGTGCATATTTAGAATAGATAATTATTGAGAGTTAATAGTGACAAGACTCGTTATGAGCTATGGAAAGACAAACTAGTTAAGTTGATTATTTTAGATTTTTCGGTAGTAGATGCTTCATAAAGAGAATCGATGAAAAATTGAGTAATTTTGAATCTAGAGTAGATGAAGGTATATTTATTGGTTATTCTTTCAAAATTAAATCTTATAAATGTTATAACAAAAGAACCAAGAAAATAGCTGAAAGTGCAAGTGTTAAGATAGAAGAAGATGGAACACAAAGAATTAGTGATCTAATAGCCATTATTGAAATCATTGAAGAGGAATATTTTAAAGAATCATATGAAGATGTGAGGAAGGAGAAAAAAGACACCAAAACCCCATCTAAATATGTCTAGATAAATCATAATGAAAGTGACATTATCAGGGACGTAAATGAAGGAATTCACATCAGAATAATGATGGTAAGTGAATCTGAGCAAGTTAATTTCTCTTTGTTATCCAAAATTTAGCTTATAACTTTTTTAGAAGCTAGACATGATAAGCATTGGTTTAAGGCAATGGATGAAGAATTAAATCAGATAGAAAAGAATGATACTTGGGAATTAGTGCCTAGACCAAAAGATCACAATGTGATAGGAACAAAATGGGTTTATAGAAATAAGATGAATGAAAATGAAGTGACCAGGAATAAAGAAAGATTAGTATGTAAAATATATGCTTAGATTGAGGGAATAGATTTTGAAGAAACTTTTGCACTAGTGGCAAGGCTCGAGACTATTAGAATGTTTCTTGTATATGTAGTGTTTAAAATTTTCAAATTATTTCAGATGGATGTCAAATATGCCTTCCTAAATAGGAATATAGAATAAGAAGTATAAATTGAGTAGCTTGATGGATTTATTCTCTAAAATATTAGTATCCATGTATGTAAATTTAAGAAAGCACTATATGAATTGAAACAAGCTCCCATAGCTTGGTATGCAAGACTTGATAAGTACCTATAGGATCAAGGTTTTAAGAGAGGATTTGTTGATAGTAATCTCTACATAAAAATAGAAGGTGAGCATCAATTCATTGTTGTGGTATATGTTTATGACATCATTGTTGGAGGAAACATTGAAAAGATGACACAAAAACTTATGATAATATGCAAAAATAATTTGAGATGTCTATGCTTGGAGAATTGTCATTTTTCTTAATATTGCAAATATCTCAGTCAAATAAAAGAATTTTCATATCTCAAAGTAAATATGTCAAGGAAATGTTGAATAAATTTGGTTTTGAGGATTGTGCACCAGTTGGCACACCAATGAGTAAAAAAAATAAGGTAAGGATGAAGATTCACCTGTTACAAATCAAACTTTATATTAATATATGATTGGTAGTCTTTTATACTTGACATCATCAAGGGCAGACATCATCCATGTAGTAGGTATGGTTGCAAGATATCAATTAGATCCAAAAGATAGTCATGTTTAGTTGGTGAATATAATATATAGATATATCAAGGGAACATTGGATTATGGATTGTGGTATCCCACAGGTAGAGATTTCACTTTGGTTATTTATAAAAATTTATATTGGGTAGGTTTCTTTGATGATAGAAAGAGTATAAGTGGAGGAGATTTCTTCCTCGATGATAGCTTAGTATCATGGTTAAGAAAGAAGCAGAACTCAATATCACTTTTTATAGCTAAAGTAAAATATATTGTAGCAATATTGTGTTATACTCAATTGCTTTTGATGAAGAAAACTTTAGAATATATCAAGATAAAGTATGATGAACCTATTTATATTTTTTATAACAACACAAGTGATATTAATATTTTGAAGGATCTAGTGATGCATTCAAGAACAAAACATATTCCCATAAGATATCACTTCTTGAGAGAGCAGGTTGTAGATCAATAGGTTAAGATAGAATATATCAGTATTATAGAGTAGATTATAGATATTTTCACAAGGCACTACCAAAATACATATTTGAGTATCTACAAAAGAAGTTGGGAGTAATTTATTTTACTTCTTGCCATTGAGTATCAACATCAATGGAGGAGGAGCTAAGTGTTAGCTCCAAGATAGGCCCTTTGCCATTGATGTCAGAGGATGAGAAGAACAAAAATAGGTATAGGTATAGGTGTAGAAATAGGTGCAAAAATAGGTATAAGGAACAGATACAAGTTACTAATGGGGAGTTATTATATGTTTTTTAGACGGTAGTATGTATAGGTTGAAATGTGCAGTACAAGTTTTAGGATGTGGAGATTTATATTTGAGGTTGCCATCAATGACAAAGGGGGAGATTGTTAGAAATATTGTCATTGATTTCAAAGTTCTAGCCTTGGTGATAAATGCCCCATAGCATTTAATGGTGTTTTTAATATTCATATCTTGGCTAATGTGTGTTAATATTTATTTAATATTAACAAATATATGTTTGGTTGCATATAAGTCAAAAGAGGGCCCATGGAGAAGTCAAAGAGTCATGGGGTAAAGATAAAAGAGGAATGGGATTCATTTTCTCATGAAGAGTCATTTTTAGGAATTTCAAGAGTCACCATGTGAAGACAAAAGAGGGTATGGCACATTTTTCCATGAAGGGACTCTTTGAGGAATACAAAAAGTCACCAAGATAAAGACAAAAGAGAAAAAGATGCATTTTATTATTAAGGGTCACCATGTGACTTTTCAAATGCAAGGATATGAAGGGTCATGCAATTTTGGTGCCATTTTCCATGAGGATTGAAGGGTCACAAAGGGTGAATTCCAAAGGTCATTTGGAAAGCTATAAATAAATGCTTGAGAAGCCATTTTTAATATGCAAGAGAGTGCATGGTTTGTATTTGTTTTAGAAGAGAGAAAAGTAGGATATATTGTAGATTTCTATCATTTGTTGAGTAAACAACATTGAGAGATGTTTGTGTTTTATATATAAGAGGGGTTGGTGCTTTTGTGGGTTTGTGCTCACAAATATTTGAAAGGGGTAAGTGCTCTTATGGGTTGGTGATCACAAATAGTTGATGTGTTAGTGCTCAGCAAAGGGGTTGGTGCTCCTACAAGTTGGTGCTTTTGAACTTTATAATTTGAGTTGGTGCTCATTCATATACTTGAGATTATTCTTCGTGGTTTTTCCCACTTTGGGTTTTCACTTTAAAATATGGTGTGTGTCTCTCTTGTGTGGTGCATGTTATTGTTTTAGTTTTATTGCATATCTTGAATGTGTGATTAAGTGGTTAAAGAAAAGAAATCAAATTAAGTAAAAGATATATAATATACTAATTCACCCCCCCCCCTCTTAGTATATTTCATGCTTAATAATACATACATTCTAGTGAACCTAAAATGAAGCTTATCCCTCCTTTTAGATCAATTTCATGTTTGTTATTTTAGATTCTTAGCAATAATGTCAAAACCATCATATATCTTTCATCCAATTGTATCATCCAAGCCCATTTGTTAACTTTATCAATTGTATCAACCAATCCAATACTATTTTATTTATATTCTAACTATATCAGCAAATCTAATAGTATTTTTTATCTTTCTACCAATTGTATTTGTCATCATAGTATCATTTTATATTTTTCTAGACTATATTAGCCATCTTGATATAATTCTATGTGTATTTCTAAGTATATCATCTAGCTTGATACAATTATGTTTGATCAATTTATACTTTTGATTGTATTGGTAAACTTAATACCATCATTTTTTATTTTTTAATTTGTTACATGCTATAAATTTAGCTTTCAACTTGAATCATTTTCATCTTTATTTTTAATGTCTTCCTACAAACTTTGTTCTCGTAGTTTTAAAACTAATAAGAGTTGTCATTATAGGATAAACAATCATTAGTTTTAACTTCATTATAGTGTGAGGGGTATTATCCCAATACTTAATCCATTAGACAAAACTATATATAAAATTTAGTTTCCACATACATCCAAGTATGTTAAAAATGCCTAAGGGGTTTTTTATCAATGTTTGGGAATCCTTTTAGCTATTTTATTTTTTAGTGTAATGATAAGTAGTTATTGTCAAGAAGTTACTCTCACCGTACCTTAGAGACAAATTATTGTAGTTATGGGATGCTATAATCCTTCATAGTTAGTGCCATTGTAGACATGTTCACTATTTAGGACTATAATCAATATATCTGAGAGCCTACAAGTCAAACACATTTTATCTAGGTATACCTTCCTAGTTAATTTTGTTACTTATTTGTTAAATTATTAACTTGGTTATTTTTTATAATATATCAACAATCTTGATGATTTTTTTTTTGTGTGACAACTTCATCATCCAACCTAATATAGCTATGTTGTCTTCCCAACTACATTAGACAACCCAATATAATAATTTTTCTCAGTTGCCACTAGCATCACTTTTCTATTGTACTATATCATCCCGCCTAGTATAGTCTATTTTATTAGACTCAATCACTAAATTATATTAATCAACCCAATACAGTCAGTTATTCAAATCTAGTAATTAACTATATTAATCTCACTGATACCATTAGTTTCACATGACCAACCTCCTTTTACATTAAATTTTCAATCTCCTTCACCATGATGTCTCCTCTTAGAATTTTTTTACAAACCTCAACCCATTCTACATTTTCATGGGTTGATCCTTTCTACTTTTTATGACCACCATCAAAGGATATTACTCGTAGTGAAATTATGTTACACCTTTTTTCATGGTCAAGTGTCCCAATGATGATCTTCCCACTTATGATGATCCTTATTATTGGAGTGAAAATATCAATGATTACACCTATAGTGGGATTAAAGATTATTAATATGGTCTTCCCATTTATGAAGATCCTAATAAGGACCTTAACCACATCAATTTTGACACTCCTCACATTAACTAAGATTTCAACAATGACCTTCCCCTGTATGGCCTAATAATCCTTATTATTAGGGTGGAGACCCCAATGATGACACATATAGTAGGATCAAAGATTATCGATATGGTCTCTCATTTATGAAAATCCCTATGAGGATCCTAATGATCTAACTTTTTCCACTTCTCACATACTTTAAAATCAATACCGCATTTTTTACATCTATGATGATGATTATAATAGAGATGAAGACCCTAATATTATAATAGATTTTCCCATTAGTGATTATTATGACTTGGATGGAAAAACCTCTTATGATTTTCTCATCTTTAATAATCCCCACTACAAACTAGGGAATGAAGAACATGAATTCATTTATTATTACCCACCCTATACCCCACCCTTGAAAGTCCTTAAAAATATAACTCATCAAACCTCAACTCCCATTCAAAAAACTTTTGTCAACTCATCATTTTATGAAGAACACCTAATTAAAATTTCTATCACAATATAAATTATATTCTATTATGGTCCTAAATCCTATATAAACATTAAAAATTATCCTAATCTAGCTTCAACCCTTTACAATATACCCAAATCACCACTAAAATCATTTTTTTACAACTATATCGACAAACCATATACCCTTCAATATTAATACATATAAGTAATTATAAAAGATGTGACACAAAATGTTTTGATATAGTTCTACATTTTTAGTCAACTTCACCAACCATGATAAAGAATGTCTCAATAAATCTCTTCATGTTTCATCCAACTACATTGGCCATGACAAAAATGTGTTAATACATTTATTCATATTTTACCTAAATACGCTATCCACCAACCATTACATAGTACCGATACAATTATCTATCCATCACAAAACTATATTAGCTAGGTTGATACAATTTATTTGTCTTCTACCACCAGATTGTATTAACTTGGTTGATATAGTTCATTTTAGTAATACTCTATAAGACTACATCAAACTATTTGATATCATAAAACACAATTTGATATCACCTCTAAAGATACTCACATTTCCTTAAATTCCACATTCCATGTTGTAACATAGATCTATATATTATTTTACATCATTATTAGGCCTACCAATGTTGACATTATCTCCAATCGACCAACATCCCAAAGTTTAGGCATCTTATGATGCCTATCTTATTATTATCACACATATTATGGCATTTTACGATTCCCATCCTTTTCTTACTACACATATTGGGGAACCTTGGGCTGCTTACTATATACACACAATATTTTTAAAAATTATCAACTATTAATGCTTTCTCTCTTATAGAAACCCATCGAGTCTCAATCTCTTTGAGTGCATAACTTAAAGGGTGCACCAATAAAGTGGTGGAAAAACCATTAGTGTTTTTCAAGATTTTTATACCCTATACCACCACTTGAAACCAACACAAACCTATCATATACATTTCTCTAAGCTTTGACACCTCCCTTACACACTCCTCTAAGAAATTCACTACCTCAAACAACCGCTACCTAAGCCAAAATATATTTTTAACATTTACCCAAAAATTTTGTCCTAGGTTGACCCATACTTAAAATATAAAGCACATTATGGGATTATGTTGACCTTGATTGACCTAGTCTAGGACCTAATTGCTTTATTTATTAAAGAATAAGGTCGATTAGGTTGACTCTATCAACTAAAAATTTAGAATATTTTAAGGTTATATAGAGATAGATAGAAATAATAATTTATCTACTTATCCATTTCATTAAGAGGGAGATAGAGATAATCATTTATTTATGCATCTGCTTATCCACTTTTCTAATTAAGGAGCCATTACTTAGGGTTTCATACTTACTTTGGAGAGAAGAATCTTGTCTTGTGGAAAAAGTATTTTGGATGCATAGGATAAGTCATGTAGCTTAGAATTAACCTATCTTTATTATACTTACAAACCACAACAACCTCTTACAAATCACCATTGGCTAAGGGAGAGATTGAGACTTGATGAGTTTGTCTTCAAGGTAAGTATTCCAAACTCTTGATCCTCTTTATTAAGTAGATATCTCTCCCTACATTAAGATTACCTATACATTGACTTGAGTAGAGTTCTTATTTGCATGTTTACTTTTATGTTTATTACCCTCATTTTGTGTTTCATGATTTGGTAAGCACTAGGTTAGATTTACTTTACTTTGTTGTTTACTTTGATAACAAAACATATGACCTAACTAGGGTTATTGTGTTGTATTACTTGACTAGAGGATTTAGAACCCTCTGAAAGATCCCAAACTAGGATTGAAAGCAAATAAAATTGATTTCCACTACTTACAGCATTCAATCAATTGGACAAAGATATAAAACTGAATGTAACTGATACTATAGCCCCAAATGTCATAAAATTATTACAGATTGGTCTCAAAACCCAATTATTATAACAACAACCAAACTGGAAATAAAAAACCTGGGATTGCGTGCTCTCGGCCTGCTGTGTCCAGAAAACACAGTCGCCGATGACGATCTCTGAGGATGCCAATGTCGGTTGATACCCTGCCACCGTCGGTCGTCTGAGGGCGACCTCTGCCTACCTGTCTGATTGCCTGATTGCTGGTGTCAGTAGATAATCGGCCGATGTCGGTCTATATGCCGATGCCGGTCTCTGTATAACCCTACGGCCAAACTGTGCCCTTTCCTTTCTCTGACCCTGTTGATATGGCCTAGTGCCGATCTGTCTATCCATACAGATTTCTATACCCAAACTTGATATGCAAATAAAATATATAAATCTGGAACCTAAATAATGAATAAATACCTGGAACCCATTTACATAGGCTGAACCCTGGTATACTCCGTGAATGGCCCCTGAAGCTCCCGATCTGACCAATATGCACAATCTGGATTCCGTCTCGAATCCACCTCTGACAAAGCACTGGGTTTTCATCCAACTCTTTGCCAATCTACTGAAGGGTTTCATCCTCAGAGATTCCAGCTGAATCACCGGTTCAAGCTTCTCAGAATAATTTTGCAAAAGAAGATATTAGATAATCCAAATGCTTTGCTTTCCCCTTCTTTTAAAGCCTTCCAAGGAAACTTCTAGAAGAAGTTAATTTTATTTTCATAATAATTTAATTAATTAATTAAACCATTTTAATAGAAAATTGGGGACATTACAGTCATCCCTTCTCGGACATTGCTTGTCCTCAAGCAATTCGCTCCTGATACCCAATACCAACTACCTGGATGCCATATTAATCTCAAAAATTTGCTAATTCTTCTATCAAAAACACCAGGCTAGAAAATATCTGTGACTACATTCACCTTGTTTCTCCTATAGAGTAGTGTGATAATCCTCAATATGTAATTAGCAAATTCACCATCACATACCTTAGACTGAGAAAAGGGCCGCTGCGCTACTCTGATTAACAAGCTCTCACAATCCCCATAAGGATGTTGACTTATAATTGGAGAGGAAAATGCCCTGCAACAAATAGAATTAGTTACCACATCACCTATAAAATGAGACTCCATCTTGTGGGATGACCCCTCCTTAGGTCCTCCATCTTGCTCTGCCTTCAAGATAATCTTCCTTCCCCCAGAAAGGAATTCTAACTGCATACGGCGGTGATCAATAATGTAGTGCCCAATACCCTGTAACCACTGCATGCCCAAGACCACATCATTATCCTCTAAAGGAAACACATAAAAATCATCGGTCAAAGTGTAATTCCCTATCTAAATGCTGAGCTGTGGAATCCGTTTGGTACAACCCAATACTGCACCATCTACCACCTTTACCCTAAAACCACCAAACTTCTCATACTGTAATCTACGCCTTCCCACTAACTTCCGGTCAATGAAGTTATGTGTAGCACCTGTATCTACCAAGCTCACTACCCACTTACCCTCAAGTGTACCTTTCAACCGAAAGGCATGAAAGTTAGGATAACTGGAGAGAGTAGCCATAATTGCTTTGGCTGATGCCAAAGGCTCTGGGGTGTCTAACTCCAACTGTATCTGATCCTGCTCAATATTATCCTCAATTTCCATATCAGGAACCTCCTCATCTCCACACTCAGAAGTTACCTCAATCAGATGAACCTTTCCTTTACCCATGCAACGGTGGCCTGGCTCCCATGGGTCTTTACAGGAAAAACATAACTTTTTCCTCCTCAAGTCATTCCTAGTCTCCTGATTCATCCAAGGATTTGTAGAGGATGGCCCTTCTTTAATTTATGGTGTGTTGGCCTTCTGTATAGGCCGAGATTCTGTAGCTATTTTCTTATCACCCGAATAAGAAGTGGGAACAGTGTCCAGTCTCAATGTCACATCAATGGCATCCTTAAGAGTGGCTGGTTGGAAAGCACGTACCAGTCCCTTAAGTCTATCCTGTAATCCCTCAATAAACAACATCACACTCCGTCTCTGAGGCATATCAGGTACCATAACTGCAATACGCTGAAACTCATTAATATAATTTTTTGCATGACCACTCTGTCTAAGATGAGCCAACTCCTTGTAGTAAAGTTCTGTATCCTTACGGTCAAACCATGCAATAAGTCTCTCAGTGAACTCAGCATAGGAGTGAACTAAAGCATGATCTTGAGTGACCAATCCATGGTGCCACCAATCATATGCGATCCCCTCTAGATGTAATACCGCAAACTAAATGGCCTCACACTCAGGCATGGGCCTCAAAGAAAGATATATGTCCAGCTTGTGGACCCAAGCTCTTGCACTAGTCTCTCCAGAACCATTATATGAAGCTAATGTAATCTTCCCTGTAGCTCTATTGAGGTCATGATTATGCTACTGCTATGGTGGCCTATTACCCCTATCTCCCCTGAGTCTAGTTGTGTCTCTACGCTGTGCACAATACTGGGGAAAAGGAAAAACCTCCCTAACCTCTGGGGGTAAAGCTCTCCATTCTGCTGTCGCTGCCAAAACGAACTCTTGGAACCCCATCTCTGGTGGTTCCACCTGTACTGGTTGTCCACCTGGTACAAACTGAGGTAGTAATGGTCTATTAGGAGTAGGTGTATGATGATGATGTCGCCTAGAGGAATGACGGGAGCTCCCCACTGAAGAATGGGAATGGTGACTATGCTGACTGGAATGATTGGTATGATCACTATTAGTCACTGAAGCTGATCTATTCCTTCTACCTCTGTGTCTATCCACCTCTAAACGCTCCATGGTATCCTGTAATCGGTCTAGAGCCTGAACAATCCTGGGCTGGGTAGTGATGAGGGTCCTCATCATCTCCCTTTCTTCTTCATCCTGGTTTCTATGGGCATTCCTCTATTCTTCGGCCATGATAGGTGGCTGTCCTAAACCCAACTCTCGCTCGTACTGAGCTCTACTACGTGTAAAATATCTATGGCTTCTATCAAATCTTCCAGGATGCATAGAAATAAAATAGTTTTACCCCTACAGGCTGGCAAGATGCATGGCTCTGATACCACTGAAAGATCCCAAACTAGGATTGAAAGCAAATAAAATTGATTTCCACTACTTACAGCATTCAATCAATTGGACAAAGATATAAAACCGAATGTAACTGATACTATAGCCCCAAATGTCATAAAATTATTACAGATTGGTCTCAAAACCCAATTATTATAACAACAACCAAACTAGAAATAAAAAACCTGGGATTGCATGCTCTCGGCCTGCTGTGTCCAAAAAACACAGTCGCCGACGTCGGTCTCTGAGGATGCCGACGTCGGTCGATACCCTACCACCGTCAGTCATCTGAGGGTGACCTTTGCCTGCCTGTCTGATTGCCTGATTGCTGGTGTCGGTAGATAATCAGCCGATGTCGGTCTATATGCCGATGCCGGTCTCTGTATAACCCTGCGGCCGAATTGTACCCTTTCCTTTCTCTGACCCTGTTGATATGGCCTGGTGCCGATCTGTCTATCTATATGGATTTCTGTACCTGAACCTGATATGCAAATAAAATATATAAATCTGGAACCTAAATAATGAATAAATACCTGGAACCCATTTGCATAGGCTGAACCCTGGTATACTCTGTGAATGGCCCCTGAAGCTCCCAATCTGACCAATATGCACAATCTGGATTCCATCTTGAATCCACCTCTGACAAAGCGCTGGGCTTTCATCCAACTCTTCGCCAATCTACTGAAGGGTTTTGTCCTCAGAGATTCCAGCTGAATCACCAATTCAAGCTTCTCAGAATAATTTTGCAAAAGAAGATATTAGATAATCCAAATGCTTTGCTTTCCCCTTCTTTTAAAGCCTTCCAAGGAAACTTCTAGAAGAAGTTAATTTTATTTTCATAATAATTTAATTAATTAATTAAACCATTTTAATAGAAAATTGGGGACATTACACCCTCTATAGTGATACTATGTGGTAAGAGATACCTTAGATAGGTTGAGCAGATCCATATTAGTCATGACGCTGATTGTCTAAATATACCAACATGCAAAAGGGCTAGTATGATTTATCTTCTACAAGATAGGATTGATTTGTAGATCGGCTTCACTTTCCCTTGTATACATTCTGGTGAACCCAACTTGAACTAACCTTGTAGGTTTTCTTTCATGCCTTCATTTATTATCATTTATTATATATTTTAATTTATTTAGTATTAGATCAGATATATTGACTCATTCTAACATTATATGCATAAGTTTAACACATAGTCATTATGATCGACTATGTATTTCTTTGTGCATGTCATATTTAGCCATAGGTAACTGGATCAAACTACTCGACATAGTTCACTACTTTAAATACAAGTTTTAGACTTAGTCAACATAATTGATTTTATTATCAAGCTAAAAAGCATCATCTAAATAACATAGTATAAAAATAACATTTTTAGCATCTTTAAAAATTATCAGTTTCAAACTTATCATCTTAGTCATTTATGTTCTTCATTTATAGTCTTATTTTTCATAATTTTTAGTCTAGGAAACTATAACCCTATTATAAACTAGGTCAATTAGATCAACATAGTTCTATAGCTTGCTTTCCTACCTAGAATACTTAGTTTATTTATTCAACTATTTTCTTCTGACTCATGATTCAATAGATAGAACCAACCTAATTGATTATGTTATATGTTATTTTCATACATGGTCATCTAAAGTGACCCTGTATTCTTCAAGTAAAGAAATTAACTCATGTTATGTAACTCATTTGTAATTTTACTTCTTTCTTTCTATGAGTATCACACACAAAAAATAAGAAGTTTTAATTTATCAATATATTCACATTATTTTTCTCTTTTTCGCATACTTTCCAACCACATAACATCAAAAATCATTAAAAAAATTCTACCCAAAGTCTACCTACTTGGATTTCATCACCAATGGGGAAGTTAACTCAATTTTTTGTCTAAGTATAAATATGTTTTGGATGGTATATTTTAGAAAATCACCAGACACCTTTATCATTTTAAGATTATGAAGTGAGGGGTAGGCCCCAATTCTAAGCCAATACCATCACCAATATAGATCCCTTTCAACCTCAACTACTTGAAGCCATCCTTAGATTGCCTTTCTAGTTCCTTCTTATATCTAACTCTTTATCACATTTATTTCTAAAAATATATTATAATTTAAAATATTCAAGAATGACCATTTAGATTATGATTTTTTTTATGATTTATCTATGATAATCATATGTTGTATTGCAAAACATGTATTAACCAGCATTGGTGCATAGTTTGTGTTGTGTACCATAACTAGATCAACTAGATTTATACAATTGGTTGTGTGTTTATTTCAAGTAATATACATAATAACACTAGATCATCTACAATCATAATTATCAAAACATTTATCTACTTTCAAAACATAGTCTATCTACTTGATTATGTCTCCTATAATTTTTTTTCCTATATAACATAGTCACCCTGTTTGAACTAGTCTCTTACAGACTGTTTGTTTTACTTACCTTGAACACATAGTCAACCTATTCGACTATGTGTCTTTTATAATATCTTAGTTTTTTAATTTATAGAATAGAATCAAATAGTTTGACTATGTCTTTTTATGATTGTCATTTAACTCTTCATTTAATCAATATTCAATTGATGTCTTTTCAACTAGGGTTGGTGTCCAAAGCTGTCTATAGTAAGGTGTAGGATGGTAGATTTAGAAGTCTACTTGTGGGGGTGTTTGATGGTACTATTCTAACTTTGAATAATGAAATAATCTTAAACTAATTTATTCACTCTTTTTTTGAAAAGGAAAATATGTAACTATTTAATCAAATGAATCCACTCTTTTGCTTGAAAGTAAAATCACACTCCTATTTACGCTTGTGTGGAAATGGAAATTTTTAACTAGAAAAGGAAATTTTCTTCACACATTTTTTGTAAGAGAAAACACACTTTTCTTAGAAAGGAAATGGCTTTGGAATAAGAAAATGCCTTTTGAACTATGAATTTGTTTTGATATTTTATGAATGAATGCAAACATTAGCAAGATTTTGATTAGTTATAAAAAAGAGTTAATATAAAATAACATAAATACCATACATAATTCCTGGTTCCAAGGAGAGTGGTCCTTTGCTCCTCTTGGACTCAGGAACAAAGATTAATCAATGCTAGAAATTGAAGTGATAATTCATAAAACTGAAATGATTACAATCTATCTAAAACTTGTAATATGCTTGTATGTATATTTCCTCCCTTTTAATAACAAAAGTCTTACATTTTATGCTAATATAATTAACTTAAAATAAGATGCAAAGAGATAGGATTCCTTGGTCGATCCACTCATCCAAAGATAGGATATTAGATTTCCAAGAGATCCAATTATTTTGATAAAATAGATATACTATCCTATAATAGTCTTAAGATCCAAATATATACAACTTTATCAAAAGCAAATCCTAAAAAATAGGAGGTGGGTATTTTCCTCATTTGACTCCATCTAGAATGATTCTTTCTCATATTATCTAGCCACTAGCTTCCCATTTATATCTTTGTCTTTACAGAATCCATAGAATTGACCCTACAAAGTTGGTAAGAACAAGCCTATGGAGTCTGTAGAAATAAGCCTATGGAGTCTGTAGAAATAAGCCTATAGAGTCCATAGAGACAAGCCTGTAGAGTCTATAGAAACAAGCCTATAGAGTCTATAGAAACAAGCCTATAGAGTCCATAGAAACAAGCCTATAGAGTCTATAAAAACAAGCCTGCAGAGTCCATAGTTCTACTAGATGGAGATAAAAATTGAAATTTCACTATACATCACTTGTGTCTTTTTCCTAAGCATTATTCACAACAAAAATCACTAAAACATGTTATGTATTAGACATTAATGACAAAGTAAAGGTTTAGTCTTTGGTTCAATATAAATAAGACAAATATCTACTTTTCATGTAATAGCTATCTAACAATCTATGATTTGCATAAGATAATATCCTTAGAGAGATGAATTGAGGGAAATAACATGTCAATAATGAGCCATTTTTTGAGCTCATCATATTTTATATCCTATGTTGTCTACTATCCTACAATACAATACCAATTAGTTTGACCTAGTATCTTACCAATTGATATTCATTTTTATCAAGTTTTAGTTTATCTCCTTCATAATGAATTTTTTTATTAAGGATAATATAGAATAACATGATGATTTTTACTAATCCCAATAAATTCCCTTAGACACATCTTGTGGCACCCACCATGGATCAAATAAATATCCATGTTTCAACCTGCACTAACAACTATGGGACTCCACCCCATTCTTCCTTTACACTTAACCCTTTATTTTATTTATAATATGAGCATGATATTTTATACACAAAATAAATTATCTTTTAAATCAATGAAAACCCTCAACATAGAGGAAAATATCCCATAACCATCTATAATCTCATGATGGGACCTCATATAAGAGAACCCCATTCACCTTCCCCTAACTTTCCCAAGGATTTGGGGGAACCTATTTCTTTGTATTCCAATATTTACCCTCTATAATTTCTCCCTCCCACGCCATAACATCATCTTCTATGTATTATTCAACCTCCATGCCAAGTATTTCTACCAACATGGAAAGTTTAACTTCTAGTGGGATTCTTCAAAATACCCACATCCTTAACCATGCTACCAATGTTTATTTTACTACTAATGCTTCTTTTGATACAAAATCTATTTCATCTCACACTCATAGTTCATCACAGGATATTAATACCTAACATAATGCTAATGCATCACATGTTGCATCCACTAGCCAAAACACTGCTCAAATTAATCAACTTATCTTAAAAATATTTAACAAAATGGATACTTGTCAAACTTATAATTTAAATCAAATGATGAAAATTCAAAATCATCTCATATATCTCTAAAACAAACCTCACTAGGTTCCATGGGGAGTGTAAAATTGTAAATCCCCCTACCCCACCTTAGGGATTACCATCGTAACCTCATCCCACTACCTCCATTTATCAATAAAATCATCAAACATTTACAACATAAACCTATATTACCTCAAATTTATAAAATTTACATAGGATATATCACTCCCACCATCACCTATAATAAATATATTGATCTTACCTTACATATAAAAATATTTGTCAACCTTTATAAAGACCATGTTAAACTCAATACCTTCACTAATACCAAATTCTTAGCTAATATTCTCTAAGTATATGATTTAGATTGGTACAATCAATTAAAAACCCACTCTATCACTATCCTATAAGACTTGGTTAACTCACTATTCTAAGAATTCTAAACTAGTGATCTTCCTAAAAATAACTTAGCCCATTTTATAAATTGCAAAAAATTCAAAATTGAAATGACACAAGTCTTAATCAAAAGATAGGAAAACTTATTTAACAAATGTGAGCATAATATTGTGGATGACAACCTCTTCCACCTATTTAATAATGCTATTCACCTCAAATTACAATATATTTTTAGGATCCTCTCTCCAAAAACTTTGGAAGAATATATTGACTAAGCCAAATGACAAGACTTCCTTATGCATCAATTTTAACCACCTTAACATACAATAGGCACTTGTATGCTCATCAAAAATAAAAACTGTCATGTAACCAATGATGAAAATTTAGTTAATATGAATATTAATATGATAAAAATAGTTTATTTTATTGACTCAAATATAACAATAACACATCACACCTCTCCACTATTTTGTGTCATTAAAGACACTTCCCCATCCTATCTCATGGAATTGGGGCAAGAGGAACCAATACCCATACAAACACCACTCTCAAGAACATAATTTGATTATACCTCTCACACCATTTCTACTCTTACCCTCACTTCTACACCATAAGACAACATACTTCAAACTTATAATGGTATTTATTATGCCAAACTACAATAAATACCTCAACCAACCATCACATCACCTAAAGTCACTCAACCCACTTCCAACCAACCTAAACCAACCATTCCCTATCAACACAATTTTGATTGTACATCTAACCCTCCTTCATAAAATCTCTTATAACATTATTCACCTATATATAACAATTCTCTCATGGGTTATGATGAATGGGATCCTATTGTGGAACTTTCCCATCTCCAATGTCAAATTCCCTTCTTAGAGATAATGAGAACTTATTCCCATCATCAAAACCACCTAATGCAATTGTTATTTAAAATGAACATCCTCATCCTATATGATACAAAGCTACCCTACCTAGATCTAAAGATAGTATACTTAAATAATGTGAAGAGATGTCCATTCATGTTGATGAAATAGTGGGCACTTACCTCTCACTTAAGTTCCCTATCTCTTCTATGGTTGCCAAGGAGATATTTCATCATGTGGATGATCTTATTTTATTCATTATAATTCAAATAGGTGACATCCAAGTTAATCTTGATTTAATTGATGAAGGTTTAGGCAATTGTTTTTCCTCCCTTGATTTTATTAAGACACTTAGATATTATGAATGTAACTCAAATCTAAATTTAGTACATGTCAAGGCTATGATAGAAGGCAAATACCTCTTATAATTTATGTTTGGATTCCCATTATTGTTCCTCATATTACCATCTATGTGAAAGTAATGATATTTAATTTTCCACTTTCTGACAATATCTTACTTGGTTGACTTTAGACTCATCATATGAGAGCAATCACTTCATCCGCATGCCCTTGTGTCAAACTTCATCACAATGGTGTTATCTACAAAATTCAAAGGGACAAAAATTCTTGGAATTTTAAATAATTCCAATAATGCAATGTATGTAAAATACCCACCCTTTAACCTTTCCTTAGTGTCCTATTTTAGGAATACCAACACTTCAAATATCTAGTTTTCTCCACCTAAGGTGACAATGGTCATACTGAATTAATGGGAATATTCCACCTAACCTCTTAGACTCTAATGATGATGAGATGGATGATATAATCCTAAAGATTGAAAATTCAAATATTCCCCCTCACATCATTTCTCAACTTCCTCCTTCTCTTCAACCTCAATCTCTTCAGCTACCTTTCAATGACATATTCATTACCTTAACTAAAATTTGACTCTCCATTCACCATGCTTCCTCGAATGATAAAATATTTCATACATGTGCCATTGACATGCATACACCTAACTATGATGATAGTTATGATTTATATGGCCCATTATTAACTAGATTCATCCAAGATAGAAATTCTAAAGTTATTTGATATTGTTTTTTATTTTAGTATTTTCATTCTTCTTGTATCATTCCTTAGTTTATAATACCTAGTACTAGTTTTCCACTATTATTCATAGGGTATATATGGAGCATTTATATGGTACACCTATAGTCATAGTATATCCTCTCATGTAACATGCCATGATAGGAACTTATCATTTTTTTAGATATCATGACCTTTACATTCTACCTCCTTTAGAGGTAGAATGTAAAGGTCATGATATAAATTCATCCATTATTAACTAGATTCATCCAAGATAGAAATTCTAAAGTTATTAGATATTGTTTTTTATTTTAGTATTTTCATTCTTCTTCTATCATTCCTTAGTTTTTAGTACCTAATACTAGTTTTCCACTATTATTCATAGGTCATATATGGAACACTTATATGGTACACCTATATTCATAGTATATCCTCTCATGTAACATGCCATGATAGGAACTTATCATTTTTTTAGATATCATGACCTTTACATTCTACCTCCTTCAGAGATGTTAGACACTATATTTAGACCTCATACATAGCCTACCTTACCTATGGATGATCCCAATCCAATTTATGTTCCCACTCCCCATTCCATGGTGATGTAATTATTCCTTTACCATTTCTTGATCCCTTTCCCACATAATGGACAAATCATCCTTATTATGATACTTACATAGTTGTTGGTCATTGGACCAAAGATTACAACCTATATCAATAACTCCAAGTTTCTCAGCTAATAGACCTTCATAGTCTAATAATATATGTATTTATTAATTTAATGGGATAAATAACCATTCTTATACCCACTACAAAAAACTTAGGTAGTGCATCAACACAATGTTCTCAATCACTACTCAACCCAAAGACAAGACCGTGTCTCCTCCCAAGCAACTACCAAAGTATAACCCTAAGTATGGGGAAGTATATTGTCTTTGGAATCAATGTGATACACAACATACCAATCAATTTTGAGTACTCCAATATAATCTTCATGATGTCCCATAGTTGACACCAACAACAATTATTCCTCCTCCTATAGGTCATTCATGCAAAAAGGCTCCTCCTTCTCTGTCAATTACACCTCCTCCTAGATCCATAGATACCATTCCCATCAAAAAATCCATTCCTCAAATTGATTATCCCACATATGATATACCACATGATCATTATACTTCTTCCACTAAACCTACCTTTTCATTTGATATGATACAAAAAGAAGTCTTTGCAAAAATTTCTACATGAAGATTGATGAAACTCTAGTTAGCATTAGAACTCAACTTCATAGAAATGTTTTGGATGTTATGGATAATATTTGTGGTCAAATATATTAGTATTTATGAACATATTATGGTGTTATTTCACATTTTTTTATGTTATTATTTGTATTGGACTTTTGATGCATTTATATATACTCTATCTTTGACTATGAGTCAAACTTGATTTCACTTATCTATTTTTCATGGACCATTATACTATGATTTATGTGTTTTATATGGTTTCATTCTCTTTTTATTTTTCTTATGGATTCTTATAATTATTTTCATGAATGCAAAACTTGTGTTTATGTTTTCACTTCTTTCATGGATTATTTTATTTTCTCTATAATGATTCTTTACTATATTTTACACTCAAAAAAAGATAATTATTATTGTGACTTGGTTATATAACCATTATTTTCTTAATATTCTATCTTTACCATGCGATTAGTTATCAAACAAAACTTCTCATTGTACTACTACTATACACCAATCTATTTGGATCTTTTTTTTTTACCTTATCTGCCTTTCACATACTAAGCATACATATGGTTGAAATTTAAAATTACATATTGGTTCATAGATAAGCCTAAATTGTTTAGTTAGACATATATTTAGTTACCTAGAATCTATTAAACTAAAGTCTAAAGCTCTTTTATGTGTATCACTTTTATCACTATGTTGGTTATTCTAAATCTATATGGAGGAGGAATCACAGAATCCATAAAATAATTAAAATCAAAATCATTTAAATAAAAGGCAATGATTCAAAAGGCAACTTACTATTAAAAATTATAATCACATCAAAAGATGTGATTTACCATATTTATCACATCTCTTATTTCTATTTGAATCTCAAACTCCATAGTTGGCCTCATGATATAGTCTAGATCTATTTTGGTACGGTAGGATAGTAGATTAGGATAGGAAAATAGAAATAAAAAATCTATAAGTGCTACCTACTTTCTCACATCCATACCCAATTTTCATAGTAGACTGACGACTTTGTAAGAGGTCGTGAAGAATGGGAAACATGTTGTGGGAAGGTAGGTCTATTTTACTTTTCTTGTTCATATAACCTTCATGAGTTGATCTTATTATCTCACCTATTTTCCAATACATCTTGTTTCTTATTGTGAGTAGGTATATTTTGTATTATTATGGTCACTAGACTCTTAGTGTCTCTCCTTCTTACCTAGTATGCCTCATGTTTACTCAGGTTTTATTGTAGATGTCTATGTCATGATTTTTACATTCCTTATATCATTACAAAATCCCTAATATTTCCCATTGAATAATATTATTTTTGTTTTACCCAAAATCCCCCTTTTTTCCATAGGAAATGAGGACCCACTTTTTTCAAATTATTGTCTTGATTTTGAACCCCCTCTTCTATATGTTTGTGTAAATTTTGGGAAAATATCATGATTTGGCATCTTATACTTTGGAAAGATGCCATTGATATTATATTTTCATAGACTAAATATTTTGTTCTATCAAGTTTTTTACTTTGGGATTTATGTTTTTGGACTTATGTTGTTAAGATTTATGTTTTTAGGATTTTCTCTTCAAAACTTTTGTTCTACATGAATTGGTCTTTGGTTTTATTCTATAAAATATTTTATCCAACATAATTTGCTCTTCACAACATTTTCCCATAATAATTATACCAAAATAGTTTCCCTGAATCAAACTTATTCTTGTAAATAATCTTGCTGATACACTTTTCACAATAGAATTACCCTTCAGCCCCTTCGAATCTACCCTTTGGGCTTTGTAAAACTTTCCATTTAGCCTTTTTGAGGTTTTCCTTTGGATTTTATGAATCATATCCTTCAAGACTTTTATCATGGAAAAATTCCCTATGAATTAGATCCTTAAGATTGTTTCCAAATAAAAATTAGCCTTCATCATTTTGAAATGACCCTTTGGTATTTTGAAATGACCCTTTGACATTTTGAAATTTCCCTTCAGGACTTTTGAAATGCCCTTTATCCCTTTCTAACCTTCCCTTTAGGATTTTTGCAATATGTCCTTTGGCATTTTTATTATGGCCATTTTGCCTCATAAAATTTCTTCAAGACTTTTTCAATTGACCTTCAGCCCCTCAACACTTACCCTTTGAGAATTTTGTCCCACACCTTTTCCTTTTTTAACCTTTCCTTCAAAAATTTCATTTGAGACACTTTCCCTAAGCTAATTAAATTCCTTCAGACTTTTTGTCTCAAAAAATTTGTCTTACAAAAATGACCCTTCGAGAGAATTATTTCAAACATTTTGTTTGAAACAATTCCCTCAAGGGCACTTGCCATTTAAACTCATTAATCTGACCCTTTTGATATTTTCAAAATGACCCTTTGAGATTTTTGATGTGACCACTTACCCTTTATGACTTTATCTTGGACCCTTTCCCCTCTAATACTTTCCCTTTAAGACTTTTATCTTGATCATTTTTCCCCTACGAGCCTTTCCTTTGGGACTTGTGTCCTAGGCCTTTTTCCCTTTGGAAATTTTATATGAGAGAAATGACCTTTTGAGAAAATTATTGCAAACATTTTGTTTGAAATAATTTTCCTGATAGAATTCCTTTGGATATTTTTTTTGAAACATCATGCCTTCAAGCATTCCTTCAAGCATTTTATTCAAGAGAATTGGGTCTTTAGGATAATTATTGTAGACATTTTGTTTGAAATAATTCCCCTGATGGAATTCATTTAAGACTTTTGAAAATGACCCTTTGTCTCTGAATTACCCTTTGGAAGTTTTTCCAAGGACACATATTCCTTCAAACTTTCTAAACATACCCTTTGACCTCTTTAAAAGTGCCCTTCAGGACTTTTATGGTTACCCTTCAATACTTCTATAAGGGCCCTTTACCATCAAATGTACCCTATGAAGCAGACCCTTTAGGCATTTTTTTGATGATGTAGACCCTTCAACCTTTTTTAACATTCCCCTCAAGACTTTTGTCTCAAGATTTTTTTCCCTATGATTCTATCCTTTGGGATTTTTTCCCCAAGATAATTCCTTCAAACTTTGTGTCTTAGACATTTTTTTTGAAAAAAATGACCCTTTAGGAGAATTGTTATGGACATTTTGTCTAGGACATTTTTTCTAGGACATTTTGTCTAAAACAATTCCCCCAAGAGCACATGCCCTTTAGACTCTCTGAACCTACCCTTTAAACATTTTTGAAATGAACCTTCAAGATTTTTAAAGTGACTACTTACCCTTCACTACTTTGTCTTAGACCCTTTCCCCTCCAAGTATTTCCCTTTGGGACTTTTCTCTCAAGCATTTTTTCCCTATGAGCCTTCCTTTTGGGAATTTTGTCCCAGGGATTTTACCCTTTGGACATTTTTTTGATAAAAATGACCCTTTAGGAGAATTTTTGTAGACATTTTGTCTAAAATAATTCCCCAATATAATTCCTTTAGACATTTTGTTTGAAACATCATGCCTTTCATCCTTTTTGAGACCATCCCTTCAAGTATTATTTTAAAAAATTATTTAAGAGAATTGAGTCTTTGGGAGAATTATTGCATAAACTTTATTTGAAATAATTCCCCTAATAGAATTCCTATGGACTTTGTGCTTCAGACATTTTATCTGATAAAAAGAACCCTTCGAGAGAATTATTATGGATGTTTTGTCTAAAACAATTCCCCTATATAGAAGTCCTAAAATAATTCCCCTGTAATAATTACCCTAAGACCAATAAAATACTACCAAATGAAACCCTTGATTAGAGGAAATTTTCATTATGTTTTGAGCTTAATTTAATATTTAATCCTAGGTCTAAATCATATTTTATTAATACTAAGACCTTAGGCTAGAATATTCATGCAAGGTCATTTATACTTATTTTACAAAGTATTATGCCAAGTCATTTTGTTCTTATGTTTGCAAGACTAGGGAGTCCTAAGGAAATGAAAATTTTCTAATTTATGAGACTAAATTTGATAGTCACACATATGTCATTTGACAATTGTGAGGACGTTAGTTGATGGTCGTGCGAATATCAAATTTAACCTTGATAATGGACTAAATTACAAAATTAAATTTGGTAGTCATTTAGATGTCATTGATGGTTGTGAGGATGTTAGTTGATGGTTTAAAAAACATCAAATTTAACCTCATAAGTTACCTATTTGGATTTAAATCAATATCTTATAATGTGCATCTGCTCGGGCCCATTTAATCAAATGATGCAAGAGAAAGTTGAAATGTTAAATCTCTATGATAGTGATAAGTGTCATCATCATGAGAGCTTAGTATATAGATATAATGACCCATGAGAATAAGAGAGGAACCCAATACATAGATCTTAAAATCCTTGAACAACTACCAATTGGTAGAATATGAAGCAAAACAAAATAGGGAATGACAAATGTCAAGCACATAGAAGTCAATGAGCCAAAAGTACTAAAATATAATGAACCATGTTAAAATGGTAAAAATATATTGATGATGTAATATTAACATGGATTTTTCAAATATATTAAACTCAATTAGGTGTTGACATGTGTCACATTTCAAAATCTACTAAGGCATTATGGATAAAACACTTGGATATTTAGACTGTGTTATATTATCAACAAACATTAGGACTCATAGTTAAGCTAGAGTATGGAAATGCATGTCTTAATCTAAATGGTGAATATAAAAGTGAAGATATAGATTCTATAAAGAGCACAAGTGATCATGCAATGCATAGTTCATATTAGTTATGGCTAATATTAGTACTACTAGTTCTAAAACATTGTTAAAGTGATTTTGGTCCTTCATGCATATGTTAGAGTTCTATTTAAAGGAAACTAATTTGAAATATCAATAGGTTTTTCTCAAAACCTATAAATGGAGTCATGTATATTTTTCGTACAATGGCACATATTTTGAAGTTTGCATATAATTCAAGCTATAATTGTAAAAAATTTCCTCTATATTTTTATACATGCACATTTTGCATAGCTTTGGAAAAAGATATTTTAACTAGACAATTGAAAGTAGACTCTTATATAATTTTAGACCATAGTTATAAATACAGATTCTAACTGTCACATGTAATGACCTTACATGAACTTGGAGGGTGAGATGACCCCTTCCCCAAATCTATATAGATAATTTTAATCCAACTTAGATTTTTATTAGAGAATTTTTGAATATAAGAGTAGCATCAATTTTGATCATCGATGAATGTGTTTTTATATTTTTTTCCAATTTTTGTGTAATTAGTTTTTTATTTTTTTGGTTGTATGTTTCAATAATCTTTAGTGTGAAAAAACTATGAATGTATTATTGATTATTTTGATTGATATGTTAATATGTAGATGTGTAAAAACTATTGAAAGGTTGGTAAATATATTGATTAAAATAGTTAAGTTTAAATTGATTCACAATTCTAATTGTGCACGAGTGCTTTCTTGGATGTATTTTTCTACGTGTGTGTAACAAATGCCTCATATACTTCACTAGCCTAAGCCATAATCTCTTGATTAAGGGTGTATAATAGCTGATCTGAAAAGAGTAATGTTTGTATGAGGCCTACTCATTTCTTATATTTTTATCTCCTTAGACTTCTTAGCCATGTCTGACTGTGTGTGTGCAGTCACTACTAGCAATAGGCATAGGTTCTGAGAGCACTTATCCTTTTAGAAACTAGCGATGAAAGTGATTCGTAAAAACCATAGAAGCTTTCTTTTTTACCTTACCCTTCCCTCCTTTTGTGAGTTTGATTTAGAGACCTGTCCACTCTAGATTAGAATCAATCCACCCATCCAATTCACATAGAGTTTCGTAATCCTTTAGGAACCACACCTTCATCCAAAAACCTTGTCAACAACCTACATGACTTACCATTTATTCCATCAATATGTTATAACATACTGCATACCTACAACTCATGCCCTAAAGTGGAGTTTACCTCCATTGAGATCCTAAAATGTTAGAGGATACCTTGTTATAGCTATGGTGTATATAAAACTTGCATCAATAGTTAATTGGTGCTAGAAGGAGGGTTGCACCTCTGATTGTAATAAAAGTTTTGAGAATGGATTGGCTTGATAAAGGACCCATAGATATCTTAGGTATTCAACATGATTTCCCTAATGACCCATTCAAATACCTTCATAGGTTCCATTATAATCACCCAAGAGCTATTGAATAACATCTTGTTACTTACACATATGTTATGCATGCTATGGATGTAAAATTTGAGGATGTAATCTATAGGTTATTCCCTTTCACATTGGGAGAAGAAATACATGATCAGATTGTAGAGTTGGCACCTAGTTCTATTACTAATTGGAGTGATATTGAGGAATTTTTTTTGTAATGATTTGGTCCTAATATTGATACTCATGCTTTAAAAAATAAATTTAACACCTTCTATGAGGTACTCTATAGGTATTTTGAATATGAATTATACATAAACCATCCAAAGAGAAAGCTTGTTTATGTGCCCAAATCAAAACATAGTGGAAGGGTTTCCTTTTAATCTAATAACTATACATTAAAAAAAAAATCCCAAATGGAGAGGATGATTGGATCATATAAGAGGCAAAATAACATATTTCAGCCATCAACAAAGAAGTTGTAATATTACAGAAGAAATTGAGATATAATCAATAAGAAGAGGAATCTATCAAGCTAGGATAATTGGATCATGTTGATTCCATCCTAATATTTGATGAGACAATTAAAGAAATAAATGATGGTAGTGAATAAATTGTCAATTTAGAAGAACATTGCCAACCTTTGTAGCAACTCTATGATATAGAATATACCTAGGCATAGGATCAATTACTTTGCCTTGCAAAATAATATATTATCTCTAAATATGGTGTTGATGGCTCTTATAACTATCATTATACATTATAAACTCTATCAAAATACTCAGTTGATGATTATATTTCTAACTTGTTCTACTTTGATCATGTAGGATCCAATATTGAGATTTTAAATTATGTCATGCCTGAGGTAGGTATGTATTTTTATCATGGGGTAAATGGAAAAGGTATGTTGGCTTACCTTAATAATTTTGATTCCATTACTAAGCCCCCTTATAATGAAATTAATTCACATAGATGTTCATGCCTTTATTTGATAGATGTTGAATTCAATTTGGTGCCTAAATATAATGTGCAAGACATTATGGTTAATTATGTGATTGACCAAGAACCCTCATGTGTGTGGACATCAACATTACTTAGAATTGAAGAAAAGACCTTTTATTGCACATATGATGACCCTAAATTTGCATATCTTTTATAGCATAACTATTTGAAAGAATATAAGCAAAAAGATCAACAACATGTAATGGATGAGATGATCCCTCTAGAATTAATAGGTAATGAATCTCTCACTCCTAAAATCAGAAATAGTTAACCCCAAGTAAACAAAAAAATTATTCATGATTTGTAAATTCAAGAGCTGATTCTTTCAAATATTGAAGGTCATACTCAAAATGAGAGTTTAGATGAAGTTTTTGAGGAATATGTTATTCATGATTATACTTATGATTCTAAATCTATCTTTGAGACATTTCCCAATAGGAGTTCATAGAGGAATAATGACTTCTAAGAATACATGTCAGATCTAATATCCATCTTAGTAGGTACTTTCAAGGATTGTTTGTCTGAATTAGGTTCTCTTGAATACATGAGTAATAATGGTGAGCTTTCAAAACATATGTATCATAGGGAAGAGTTACTTTTTTATTATGTATGGGATTTCCTAATGAGTAACCCTAATTTTTTGTTCTACAATATGAGGGAAAGGCTCAAAATTCTATTAAATGAATACAAGGATATCCCTGCCTATTTCAATACTTTAATGGGGAAAACCTTGTTATTACCAAAAAGTGAGAAGCATACCAAAAAAAGTTTTTGAATCCATCCCCCATCTTGTTTGGGTTTTCTTCAAAGTAGGATTATATTAGATTTATCACTTTCTTAGATTAGTTTTCCCACTTTCTTATATTAGTTCCCTACTTTCATAGATTATATTTCTTGCTTTCATAGACTAGTTTCTTGCTTTCTAGATTAATCTCTCCTAATTTCAATATTTTTCATTCATATATTAGTTTCCTATTTTATAGATTAGATTTTAGTTCTTTCTTAGTTTAGTTTCTTGATTTTTTAGAGTATTTATTCTTTTATTTCTCTAATGATCAAAATTGTCTTTGCTCTAACTATAACCAAGTTAAAAACCAAACCAATTAAGCTTATAACTTATGGAAAAGGGGAAAACTAAAATCTTGACACTTTGGGACTAGTTTATAGATTAGGTGTATTTATGTACTTTTGAGTCTTTGTAATGAAGGTAGGTAATCATGGATTATTCTTAATGGTTTCATAATTTAATAATTTTACTAAGCACATGGAAGTTACTCGCAGAGTACTTCAAAAAAAAATTAGAATTTATTTTGTTTTATTGGATCAAATGCACTTATCACATTAAATACCTGTTGGAAGTGATAATTATGGGTATAGGTTTAGTTGGTAGGGATGTTATATAATTATTTGTTTTATAATTATACCATCTCACTAGGGATCTAGATCTTGCCTTTCCCATTCAAGTACAAAATAAGAGTGAACGAA
This sequence comes from Torreya grandis, assembly GCA_037957365.1. Lineage (NCBI taxonomy): Eukaryota > Viridiplantae > Streptophyta > Pinopsida > Cupressales > Taxaceae > Torreya > Torreya grandis. The sequence continues at coordinate 891,644 of JARHVA010006074.1, read as the reverse complement.
AAACAAAAGAAGAAAGAACCAATGGACTCAATAGAGCAAAAAAAATATAAAGAAAATCAAAAAGGATCACATGATGAAATAAGGTCAATGTACCATGCATCATGATCAAAATAAAATAATGGAATGAGAAGAGGATCCCAAGTTATCTATGTTGGGGCTATGGGTGCTTAGATGGTAGTAGAGTAATGCCTAAGCTTCCATTATTTTTGAGATTTAATAGATATTGGAATAAAACCTATAGCCCCATAAAAGCCTTTAAAAAACTCATCACATTAGGGGATAAATAAACTACATGTTTGACATAGAGAGATCCAAGAAAATTATAAGGCAAGTATGTTGTGTGAATCTACTTAGGAGTCTCTTTCATGTTTCTGATTTAAGTATTTTTTATGACACACTTCAAGATTGATCTAAATATTTTTAACCATATTTTTTGGTTATTGAATACTCAGGAGTATTCCCCCTACAAGTCACCATTTTTTGTACCCAACATCCCCCTTCTTTCCATAGGAAATGGGGACCCACTTCTTTTAGATTATTGTGTTGATTTTGAGCCCCTTCTTCTATATGTCTATGTAAATTATGGGAAAACATCATGATTTTTCCTCTTATACTTTGGCATGATGGCATTGATATTGTGCTTTCATAGACTAAATCTTTTGTTCTATTAGGTTTGTTACTTTAGGATTTATGTTTTTGAACTTATGTTTTTGGTATTTTCTCTTCAAAACTTTTGTTCCACATGAATTAGTCTTTAGGTTTATTATGTCAAACATTTTGTCCAATGTAATTTACTCTTTTCAAAAAAAAAATTCAACTTAAACAATTTCCTTGAATCAGACTTATTCTTACAGATAGTCTTATCGATACACTCTTCTTGATAGAATTTCCCTTTGGCCCCTTTGAACCTATCCTTTAAGCTTTGTGAAACTTTCAATTTGGCCTTTTTGAGATTTCTCTTTGACTTTTACAAAGTATATCCTTTGGGACTTTTGTCATGGATGAATGCCCTATGAAGTAGACCCTTTGGATTGTTGCCAAATAGAAAGTACCCTTCAACATTTTGAAATGACCCTTTGGCATTTTTAAATTTCCCTTTAGGACTTTTGAAATGACTTTTTTTCCTTGACAACCTACCATTTGGGCTTTGTGCAATATGTTATTTGGCATTTTTCTTTTGGCCATTTTTCCTAACATAATTCCTTTGGGACTTTCGCAATTTCCCATCAGCCCCTTTGCACTTACCTTTTAGGACTTTTATCCCTTACCTTTGCCTTTTTTAACCTTTCCTTCAAACATTTCATCTAAGACACTTTCCCCAAGCCAGTTAAATTCCTTTAGACATTGTGTCTTGAACATTTTATCTAATGAAAATGACCCTTCAGGAGAATTTTTATGGATATTTTGTCTGAAATAATTCCCCTAAGGGCAGATGCCCTTTGGACTCTCTAAACTAACCCTTTAGATATTTATAAAATGACCCTTTGGTATTTTTTAAGTGACCACTTACCCTTCAAGACTTTTTCCTAGACCCTTTTCCCTCTAAGACTTGCCCTTCGAGACTTTTATCTCAAGCATTTTTTCCCTATGAGCCTACCCTTTAGGAATTTTGTCCTAGGCTATTTACCCTTCAACCAATTCCTTTAGACATTTTGTCTGAGAGAAATGACCCTTTAGGAGAATTATTGTAGACATTTTATCTAAAATAATTCCCTTGGCATAATTCCTTCATATAATTTTTTTGAAACATCATGCCCTTTGACCCTTTTAAGACCATCCCTTCAAGCATTCTTTCAGGTATTTTGTCCAAGATAATTGGGTCTTTGGGAGAATTGTTGTGGACATTTTATCCACAATTCCCCCAATGGAATTCCTTTGAGACTTTTGAAAATGGCACTTTACCTCCAACTTACCCTTCAGAATTTTTGTCAAGGAAATATATTCCTTCAAACTTTCTAAACATACCCTTCAACATTTTTGAAAGTGCCTTTAGGAATTTTTCGGTTACCCTTTGAGACTTTTATAAGGGCCCTTTCCCATCAAAATGTACCCTATGAATTAGACCCTTTAGGCATTTTTTCCATGAAATATACCATTCAACAATTTTGAGCATTCCCTTTAGGACTTTTGTCTCAAGAATTTTTTCCCTAAGAGCCTATCCTTCAGGACTTTTACCTTAAGATAATTCCTTTGGACTTTGTGTCTCAGACATTTTGTCTGATGAAAATGACCCTTTGGGAGAATTATTGAAAATAGTTTATCTAAAATAATTCCCCCAAAACAATTCCCCTAAGGGTACATGCCCTTTAAACTCTCTGAACTGACCCTTTGGACATTTTGAAAATGACCTTTTAGAATTTTTGAAGTGACCACTTACCCTTCGATACTTTGTCTTGGACCCTTTCCCCTCCAAGACTTGCCCTTCGAGACTTTTATCTCAATCATTTTTGCCCTTAAAGACTTTTATCCTAAGCCTTTTTCCCTTCAGCTAATTCCTTGGGACATTTTATCCAAAAAATGATCCTTCAGGAGAATTGTTATATATATTTTATCCAAAACTATTCCCTTGACAAAATTCTTCTAGATATTTTGTCTGAAATGTCATGCCCTTCAGCGCTTTTGAGACCATCCCTTCAAGCATTCCTTAAGACATTTTGTCCAAGATAATTCATTCTTCAAGACAACTATTGTGTAAATTTTATCTAAAATAATTCCCCTGATAGAATTATTATAGACTTTGTGTCTCATCTCAAACATTTTTTCTAACAAAAATAACCCTTCAAGAGAATTGTTGTGGACATTTTATCTAAAATAATTCCTCTGAACAGAAGTCTCAAAATAATTCCCCCAAAATAATTTCCCTGAGACCAATACCGTACTACCAAGTGGCACCCTTCCTTAGAGAACATTTTTAATATGTTTTGAGCTTAATTTAATATTTTATCCCAAGTCCAAATCATATTTTATCAATACTAAGACTGTAGGCTAGAATATTCATGCAGGGTCCTTTATACTTATTTCCCAAAGTAGTATGCCAAGTAATTTTATGTTTATTTCTCTAATATCAAGGATTCCTAAGGAAATAACATGTGTCTAATTTATAATATTAAATTTGGCATTCCTACAAATGTCATTCGACAGTCATGAGGATGTCATTTGACAATCATGTGAACGTCAAATTTAACCTCGATAATGGACTAAATTATAAAATTAAATTTCATAGTAATATGGAGGTCATTAATGATTATTAGGAAATAAATTAAATATCACATGAATTCCAAATTTAACCTTGTAAATTACCCATTTAGATTGAAATCGATATCTTATGGTGCACGTTCACTCAGTCCCATTTGATTAAATGATGTAAAAGCAAGTTGAAATGTCAAAGATCTATAAGAGTGATAAGTGTCACCATCATGGGAGCCCAGCACATAGATCTAATGACCTGTGAGAATAATCCAGGAACCTAGTACATAGAGCTCAAAATCCCTAAGCAGCTACCAAGTGGCACACCTATGAAGCAGAAAAAAATAGGGAATGACAAGTGTCAAGCACATAGGAGTCAATGAGCTAAAATCAGCAAAATCTAATAAATCACATTAAACCAATACAAACATATTGATGGTACAAGATCAACATGGATTTTTCAAAGATCTTGGACTCAATCAAGTGTTGACACATGTCATAATTTTAAATCTTGCAAGGCATTATGGAATAAATACTTAGATTTTTGGACTATTATATTTATCAACAAACATTAGGACTCATAGTTAAGCTAGAGTATAGACATGCATGTCTTAATCTAAATGGAAAATATAAAAGTGAAGATCCAGATTCTATAAAGGGCATGGGTGAGCATGCAATGCATAGTTTAGATTAGTTATGGCTAACAGTAGTTCCACTAGTTATAAAACATTAGTAAAGTAATTTTGGTCCTTCATGCATATGTCAAAGTTCCATTTGAAGGTGGCTAATCTAAAATATCAATAGGTTATTCTCATAACCTATAAAAGGAAGTGTGTATAGTATTGATAAAATGGAGCATGTTTTGAAGTTTTTATATAGTTCAAGCTATAAGTGTAGAAAATTTCCTCTATCTTTTTACACATGCACATGTTGCATAGATTTGGTAAAGGATATTTCAAATAGATAACTATAAGTATACTCTTATATGGTTTTAGACCACAATTAGAACTACATGTTCTAACTATCACATGCAATGACCTTGCATGAACTTGGAGGATGAGATGACCCCTTCCCCAAGTCTATATAAACAATTATAATTCAACTTGGATTTTTATTAGAGAATTTTTGAATATAAGAGCAACATCAATTTTGATCATCAGTGAATGTGTTTTTGTACTTTATTTCCAATTATATGTAATTAGTTGTTATTTTCTTTAGTTGTATGTTTCAATAATATTTAGAGTGCAGAAGCTATGAGTTAATTCTTGATTTTTTTGATTTATATGTTAATATGTAGATGTGAAACACCTGTTAAAAGGTTGGTAAATATATTGATTAAAATATTCAAGTTCAAATCGATTCATAAGTCTGATTATGTATGAGTGCTTTATTGGATGTAGTTTTCTATGTGTGTGCAATAGCCACCTCATATACTTCATTATCCCAATCTATAATCTCTTGATTAAAGGTGTAAAACAACTATTATAAAAGGATCAATATTTGTTTAAGGCCTATGAATTTCTTACATCTTTATCTACCTAGACTCTTTAGCCATGTTTGATTATGTGGGTGCAATTGCTACTAGCAAAAGGTATAGGTTCTAAGAACACTTATCCATTTAGAAACCACCCAGGGAAGTGATTCCTAAAAACCATAAAAGCTTTCTTTTCTACTTTGCCCTTCCTTTTTTGAGTTTTTTTTGGACACCTACCCACTCTAGATTAGAAGTTAGCTACCCATCCAATTCACATAGGGTTTCAAAACCCTTTAGGAACCACACCTATATCTAAAAACCTTGTCAATAACCTACATGCCCTAGCATTTATTCCATCAATAGTTTATAATAGATTGCATACCTAAAATTTGTGCCTTGGAATGGATTTTACCTCCATTGAGATCCTAAAATGTTAGAGGCTACCTAGTTATGGATGTGGTGTGCATAAAATCTGCATCAACAATTTTTTTAACTAATCATTCCACTTAGGGTTTCCCTTTGTGAGTTACAGTGAAAGCTAATAATAAGACTAGGCTCTCCTCACAAATTACCACAACAAAATATTTCCTTGTTTTTTCCCTTATTACCATTAACCTCATTGGTGTTTACCTTGTGAGTTGTAGTGTAAGAACATGGAGAGGACTAGGCTCTCCTCACAAATTACCAGATTAAAACATCTTTAAAATTATTCCCACCTTTATCTCTACCTCATTGGTGTTCCCTTTGTGAGTTGCAATGTAAGACATTGGATAGGACCAGGCCCTCCTCATAGAATATTCTAATAACTAGTTCATGCTATAACTAATTCACAATAAATTTACATGCTTCAAACATGAGATATTTTGTGTTGCATTATGATTTACACATCATTGACATACTTCCCATCTTGATCTAGTATGTTTTATGTCTACTTCATAAACACTTCACTTTTATCTTCTTATTTTCTAATTGTGTGTATGTTTATAACCATTTTATGAAATAATCATACTTCCCATATTGATTTAGTATGATCAATTTTATTTATACTTGCATTGTGTTTCTCTTTTCATACTTCCCATCTTGATCTAATATGATTTTTTAAATTTATTATTATTTTTTTATACCATTAGTTTTCATATGTTTTCCACTTTATTACAAATTTTCATCATTTTCAATGTGATATAGTATGACTTTTATTTGTTTTAATTTGGTGAAAATATTTTACATGGTTTGAAAATATTTTATTAACTTTTACTTTACCATTTTGGTCTCTTAAATTTATTCATCTTTTGTTTTTACACATTTTCCATTGTGATATAGTGTGCATTACATTTTATGATTATTTATACTTTTTTCAAATCATTTCACTTTTCCTTTTAACCATGCATGTGTATCACATAATTCTAGAAAAGAAAATAAACATCACATATTTCCCATAGCATATACAACAAAAATAAAATACATGTGATAGAAAGGAAATATATTCATACATCCATGTATAAATGAGTACAAATCATAGACCAAGAAATGTCCATCTTAATATATATACCATGATTTTTAGATAATATAGGTACAAAATATAATAACTACAGCTCTAAGGTTGTGCTCCATCATACCTATCCTATGGCCAAGCCATGCTACCCATAGATGCATGTGACTAGCCCTTTAAATGGTGTATTGTAACAAGGTATTTTAGGATCTCAAGCCATCAATATGACCCTATAGATTGACTACCTAGGTTTTCACACATCTAAGCACTATAATGGTTTCCATATGAGTAGCTCACTCTTGTGCCAACACCTATCAATCTCAGGCCTCTCCCTCTCCTACTCATATAGGTAGTTATAAACCATCTCCTCATTCCTTTAGCTATCGATAAACCTCCCCCACCAGTCTAAACTAGCTAGCATAAGTTGGGGTAGATGGTACCATAATATCTACCAATATGTATGACTCATAATGTAATAACACCCCATCCAAGATATCATGGTGTGCATTCATAATCATGGCTCCCCATCTGACCTCCTCCACTATAGTACTTATAATATAAAAACTAAATATATGTTATATCTCATGTATATATATCTCAAACTATCACTAAATATATAAATGATAATATAACTAGTCATCTATGTCAAAAAATTAATAAATCAAAACATTTCTCACTAGTGTTGGTATTTTTGACAATGGTCTCCCCATCTAATTTCCCATCAAGAACATCCTCTATCATCTACCTTTGCATAAGTGAAAAAATATGAGTCACCACCTGAGCCCATTACAATCCCCTCTTCAATGGCCTCACTATCGATTAGTCATGTCCCACAACCACCATAAGAACACCATGTGCAACTACTCATGCTTGTGTCCCCTCTCATCAATGGTGATTCCATCTTCAATCATCTCAAGGTAATTATTATCACCCCCACTATGTCTCCCTTCCCACATCCCCACCCATTGTTGGAGGTACAATCACTGATAGTGGGGATGAATCAATGATGTAAGATATTTTAAACATCAATTACAATCCTTTAAAACTCTTAATCAAAGACCACAAGCATTCATAAATCATATAAGATGTTCATAACAATGAATAAGCAAGATGATGTAATATGACACACATAACATAAAATCTATGTGGGAAACCCTCTTAGGGGATAAAACCCACTCTCAAGCTTACAAACACATGGACTACTTATCTTATAATATGATTAAAAACATGAGACCTTTTAGTGAAGCACCCACTTCAAAAGGATCACCCATCCTTAAGTATGAAGAAACACCCACTTGTTCTAGGTGTTGAGCACCCACTCAACACTTTATGAAATCAAAAACTCCAAAACTCTAATTGTAGATCAATCTGATTGAAGAAACAATGTTTAACACCTCTTTCAACTCATCACACACACTGAAACTTTCCCATACAATTAATGCATCCAAACACCCCTTTTGGATCTTTATAGTCTACTTAATTCATCCTTAATTTGTTCTATACTTTATTCCATCCATTGAGAACACTCTCTCTAATATCTTTCCTTAATCTTTATCTTTTTCTCTCTCAATTCTTCCACATACAAGTCTAGAAACAATTGCCTTGGTCTCCACTATTTATAGATTCTTTATGCATATCAACTTCTTGGTTGGCCGTAAGACTTACCTTAACCCTTAAGACATCTATCATGTTAGTACATAACTCAAATACATTATCAAAGGTTATCCATAGCATCTATGGGTCACACTTAAGCATAGACACCTTTAAATTAGGCCTCTATAACCCGTATAGGTCTCATGGAGACCTATTCATCCATTTAGTACTTCATCAAGCAAATTAAGAAGATACGATCATTTTAAATTACATGGATCTAGTCCGTATGATCTCTAATACATATCTAGGTGATTTATCCCACCAAAACACTCTTCTACTAAAGCAAAAATTGCTAAAACATTATTCTATATATAGTAACACCATGAATGAACAAATAGTCAACTTTGAAGCTCTATAAATTTGATTGTACAAATATTCAAACCTTTTAAATAGTGTCACTAGATGCACCTTAGAGTATTTTACAACTTTGATTTTTACTATAACAAAAAATTCATCTTGGATGAAAATTTATAGCTCAAAAACCATGGATTCATTTTCCCTCATGAATTTGAATATTCAAATTCCATGATCACTGTGAAAATGTTAAACATAGAGAACTTTAACCTCATCTCATGCTCCTTGGAAACTATAGACAAATGCACACCATAGATTTCCTATAAATAGATTGATCTTTATCTTTAAATTCTCATCATTGATCTTAGATTATATTTCCCATGATTATGCTACTTAGCATGATCCAGACAACAATTCATATGACAATTCGGGGGTAATGGGTCTACCCCATTTGATGGCAGAACTTCTGGGAGCCATAACTTTTGCACCGTAGCTCCAATTGACTCACCATTTGAACCGTTGGAAAGATAATAATGAGGGGAAAATTTTGAGATGGCATTGAGCTTTGCTTAATGAATTTTTACCCCCTAAAACCCAATGGAAGTGTCCCAAATTTCAATTTTATTAGTCCAGTCTAAAAATAGTAAGTTTCTAAAAATAGCAATTCCTCAAATTCTGTATTGTTGTAAATCATGGAAGTCAAACCAATTCATCTCCCTTGAGATTGGTGACCTTCCACATCCTCCCCACACCTTCAAAACATGTATAAATGAAGATGTAACCTGAAATGGAAATTAGACATCTCTTCTCAGAGATAAGCATATTTTTGGGTCTGCAATTTTGATAAATAAAACATCTCTTTTCAGAGATAGCATTATTTGAATTGTGTTCTTATTTTTGAATTATATTTCAACCAAAAATTTCAATTTTTGGATCATAGCAGCTTTGTGCACCTTCTGCACTATAAAAATCTAAAACTTGCACATGACAATTTTATATCACACTACCTTTAGACCTTTATCTAGACCCCTTTATAACTCAACATTACCAAACCCCCTTGAAATGCATCATCTAATTCACCCCTTTTTCACTAGTTTTTCTCTAGGCCTATGACCATCGATAGTTAGGGTAACCATCGATAGTTAGCCTAACCATCGATGATTGGGTTCCCCAACTTGCCTTAAAACTTTAAAACTTTGTTAGCTCTTTGTGAAAGATTAAAAACTCTCAAAATGGAAACTGTCAGGAACCTAGAACAATAAACATGCTCCGATGCCTACTTAGTCAGGATCTTGCTCTACCAATAGAGCACATATGATTACTTCTTGTATTAGCAACTAAACATGGAATTTAACCAGAATCAATAAGTAACTAGAAATATGAAACAACACAGGAATTGAGAGACAATACACAATTGTATTAATAATCACTTAGAAGAATATACAATAAAGAAGATGCCACTTCTTCTTCCACCTCAAAGGTTTGCCACACCTCAAGACCTTCTTCCCTCTCTCTCTTGGTCACAATAATCAACTCCAATATAGAATTGATGTTCACCTCTCCAACCAGTCAGTAACATGCTACCAGTACACCAAGTACACAACTATACTCCAAGTAGATCTCTTGCTCTCTGCTGCTACCTACAAATCACTAGACCTTACTCACCATTGTAGATCTCCTATAGAAAGTCATGTACACATGTTGACCAAGATCATACACATATGAAGAACCCTATTGATTCTCCAATCCAGTACCCACCTTGGTACTGTGGCACTAGGAGGAATGCACCATTGCTCTCTTCTCTCTGAAGGAGCTTATTGCTCTCTTACTCACTAGCTACAAGTTTACAATACAACCCATGAGTCCATATATAGATCTCATGCTTACAATAATTAGACTAACCTAATTACAATAATTAGACATGCAACTCAAGACTAAGACTAGCCTTTGACATGCAAACAAACAGTCCAAAAATAGACTCTCTAGGATCAACATGCAAACTTCCTATTCTCGCACAGGCTGCCGACATCAGCTCCTCCATGACCAATGTCGGCCGACTGGTGACTGACACCGGTTGCTTCCTCACTGCCATCTGACCGATGTCAGTTGATCAGACTGATGTCAGTTTCCCTACAACACATTCAGCAACTCTCTACAACTCTGCATCCTTTGTAACTTCTCCTATTTGCATCCTAGTGAAGATTTTAGCTCCACAACCTAACAATCTCCCACTTGGAGATAAACAGTTGCACCTATACCTGTACCTATACACCATCTAAATTATTCCCTAGCTTGTATCCCTCTTCAAGATCAATCTTGAAGACCAACCACCACACAACCTGTGATGTTATACCTGTCATTCAAGTAACCTACCACATTCGAACCTACATATCTATGTAGTGAAGACCTTGACCCTGCATAACAAGAATCCCTGCTGCTGATCCCACTGAACTGCCCTCTAGTACTCCTTCCCTGAATTGGCTCCATACTTTCTATCAACTCCCACTAATTAGGAAAACTTAGGTCTACACTAGACCTCATGTGATTTTGAACCCTATTTCAAGCTAAGCTTGAACTGTCCAGCCCTTGGTGTGCTTTTCAATTCTACAACCTGCATCATGAACCCCGCCAACACCGTCTTCACATCAGCTCCCACTGGAGATAAAATCTCCATGTCTCTTATGCCAAAGAATTTCACTACTCTAAATTCTTCATGACACACCTCTGAACTAACCTTACCTTTAGCTCAGCAAAACCCTATATCTCTAAACCTATAACTAGTATACCATTCACATACAGTAACAAAATAATGTTATAATCATTATCCACTTAGTAAGATAAACACAATAGTTACACTGACATTGACTAAAGCCATGCTTAGTCATCCACCTGTCAACCCTGTACCATTGTCCTGCAGCTTCCTCAAGACCTATACCTTGGCCTTCCATCTCACGTATCCACCCACTCTCTTCTTTAACTTGGGAATCCATTTCGTCTCTCAGTGCTTACTTCCAGTTGATAACTCTACCAACAAATACCTGTTTGGTTCTTCTCCAAGGACTCACACTCCTCATCCATGCCAAGCTCCCACTATATCTGGATTCTACTTGCATTGCCTCTTTGCATCTTCCTAGTTCTTGACCATCAATAAGCAATATAAAGAAGGTGAACAATGAATATGAGGTTCACTTACCCTTTCTGACCTCGACATGAGCGTTTGAGACTTGTTGACAGCTTCCTGTCTGCCCACCATCCGTACCAGTGACCGATCTCGACCATCTCCCAGTCTGCTCCCAACTGATGTCAGCTCTCTATACTGACCTTGACTACTGACATCGTTTCCCTGGCTGATGCTGGTATCCTTTCTGCCGACATCAATTCCTTCATGATCGACGTCGGTCTTCCTGTTATCGATGTCAGTTACTGTCTGATCGATGCTGGTACCTATGTTCGTCTATGAGTGATAACTTTTTACCCGTGAGCTCTCCATGGATGAAAACCCTATTCAAATCAACATAGCTCTGCTCAAAATAATTCAGTCTCCTCACCTGATCTCCATCCATCATCTCCTCCATGAACACCAAGGCTTTCTAGTTCTTTAGCTTGTCAAAGACATCTGACTTTTGCTTCAAAACCTGCATTCTCTTTCTACATATGTGACTAAGCCTATGAAGCCACATCTCTGCAACAAAAGATGAATCAGCAATATAAGTAGATAGATAAAGGATACCTACTTTCTTACCACCATCTAATTCAAGTGTATCCACTGTGAGAGTTACAGTGCATCTCCCATCACCCAAATTTCTTAAAGAAATTAGACTCATCTCCAAGACTGGTACCTGCATGACTTCCTTCAACCACTGTGTGTCATTCATCTACAATTTTAGCTTCATTTCCCCTTCATCAATCATCTGACAAGGCTCTCCAACCCCTAAATAAATCTCTCCAAAGTCTCCAAAGACATACCTATGAAAAGATGCTCTATTTCGGGCTGCATGGAAAGAGGTAAAAGAATCTGTAAACAAAGATTCCACTTTATCCAGAACATCCTGTGCAACATCACCTGCAACATATGCTTCTACGCGCTGATCTTCTACTGACCAACAATCTCTTTTTACTTGCTCTTTCTTTCCATCAATCATAACATTCATGCTATTCAATTTTTCCATTCGTAGCTTACTTTTTTCTGCCATTGCTATACTCCCACTCAATCTGAAACCCCTGTGAGTGACCTGTAATCAAAAACACTAGCAGATTTGAAACCACCTATTAGTCAACCCAACCAAAAAGCTCTGATACCACTTGTCAAGAACCTAGAATAATAAACATGCTCCGATGCCTACTTAGTCAGGATCTTGCTCTACCAATAGAGCACATATGATTACTTCTTGTATTAGCAACTAAACATGGAATTTAACCATAATCAATAAGTAACTAGAAATATGAAACAACACAGGAATTGAGAGACAATACACAATTGTATTAATAATCACTCAGAAGAATATACAATAAAGAAGATGCCACTTCTTCTTCCACCTCAAAGGTTCGCCACACCTCAAGACCTTCTTCCCTCTCTCTCTTGGTCACAACAATCAACTCCAATACAAAATTGATGTTCACCTCTCCAACTAGTTAGTAACATGCTGCCAGTACACCAAGTACACAACCGTACTCTAAGTAGATCTCCTGCTCTCTACTACTACTTGTAAATCACTAGACCTTACTCACCATTGTAGATCTCCTATATAAAGTCATGCACACATGCTGACCAAGATCATACACATACGAAGAACCCTACTGATTCTCCAATCTAGTACCCACCTTGCTACTGTGGCACTAGGAGGAACACACCATTGCTCTCTTCTCTCTGAAGGAGCTTATTGCTCTCTTACTCACTAGCTACAAGTTTACAATACAACCCATGAGTCCATATATAGATCTCATGCTTACAATAATTAGACTAACCTAATTACAATAATTAGACACACAACTCAAGACTAAGGCTACCCTTTGACATGCAAATAAATAGTCCAAAATAGACTCTTTGGGATCAACATGCAAACTGCCTGTTCTCGCACAGGCTGCCAACGTCGACTCCTCCATGACCGATGTCAACCGACTGGTGACCGACGTCGATTACTTCCTCACTGCCATCTGACCGACATCGATTGATCAGGCTGATGTCAGTTTCCCTGCAATGCATTCAGCAACTCTCTGTAACTCTGCATCCTCCGTAACTTCTCCTATATGCATCTTGGTGAAGCTTTTAGCTCCACAACCTAACAGAAACTTGTCTTTAAAATGAAGATTTTAACACTATGAAAATAGGCAAATTTATCCTTTATCAAATTTCTAACTTCCTTTATTTCATTTAGTAACTTCTACTTATAAAAAGAGTAGAGGAGGAAGTGAGAAAAGGGGTAGCAATCAGTCATCAAGCATTCAAGATTTCTTATAGATATTCAATGTTCATACTATTGATCAAGAATTGTCAATAGAGATCCAAAACTCTATCAAAATCACTCCAAAAGTCCTAAAGAAATTTTACTCTAGTCACATCACCCCAAGTTCCTCCACTCAGTTCTAGGTATTTTGTGCTTATATTCATTGGTTTATCTATTTTATAATCCCTTTACCTTATTAGATCCACCAATACCCCACTATACACTTCCCAACCCCATATCCAACATCTATTTGACCAAATTCCCATTCTTTACTCCTTGAGTTATTCACCTTAAATTTTAATAGATAATCATCGATGGATACCTAACTACCAATGGTAATCTATAATCATCGATGGTTGATCAACCACTGATGATTTACCTTAACCACTGATGGTTCTCCTAACCATCGATGATTCTTAGTGACATCATTTTCTAGCAATCCTTTTTCACCCATTTACCTCAAATTAAGCTCCACTTTATGTGTTTCTCTCTGACCATAGTACTCCTTTTTATTTTTTGAATCTAACCTTGACTAATCTAACATCAAAATTTTATCAATTTCTTAATTAATCAAGTTATCTTTTACTTTCTAGCATGCCTTTACTTTGTTATCATTTAATGTACATATCTTCTTTTATCATTTTAGACTTGATTGCCATAAAAGTGGATTGATAGCCTCCTATCAAGCATTGTGCTTTTTGGTTCTATATCACGCTAGGAAATCCACTCAACAAACCATATAACAACCCCCTTTTAAGTGTCTATGCTATTTGCAGGTTATTCATTCCTAGCCAAAGAGAAGTTCCCACTTTTGTCTAATTTATGCATGCATTTCCCCTGGTATTCTTCTACACACCCTATTACTAGATTTCTTTTATTTACTTTCAAAATTAAAAAATAAGGAAAATAAATTGAAAAATTTTGGCACGCCCGATGGGACCTAGTTCCTTTTTTTTCCTTTATTGTTTTCTCATTGAATGAAATCTGAAAAATTCATTTTGGGCATAAAATAAACCTTCTACATTCATTGATTGCTTGCTAATCTTAGTTCATCTAGTAACTTAGGAGGAAAAGTAATTTATTTTAGCTTTCACATTTTTTATCACACACTAAACTAAACCATAAAATAATTAACACATCAAAACATACCTGAGACAAGGCCCGACTAGGATTTAATCACCTAATGGTAACCTTACCCCTTCTTGGCTATCCTACTTGAATTTCACTACCAAAGAGAGAACCAACTTATCTCTCTAGTTGAGTATAAACTTTAAACTCAATATATTTTTTCTAAGCACCCAACACTCTTATCACTATGGGACTATGAAGTGAGGGGGTAGACCCCAATATCAAGCCATGTACCAAAGTTTAACATGAATTTTCTCTGTTTTGAGCACTTGAACAACCTAAAAATAGCCATATATTACCACTTTAGTACCCGATTTATAAGCCAAACTCCCTCTTCACACTCTCTAAGGCATAATCCAAAAGTGATTTAAAAAGAATCCTAGGATAACCATGTTTTAGTGTAAGCATTGATTGCTTTAATTTTTTTGGTTGCTCTTTGTTCGAGGTGTGAGTTTCATCATAATATCCCCCAATTTCTCATATGGTCTTTACTAGACAACAATCGAGAAATCAAACCAACCAACCACCACCATCCTCTTCTTCCTCCATAGAGTATAATTCTAATGATGATGGGTCACCTCATTTCCTACCCCCCTCCTACCCAGATTTTGATTGTATCTAAAGGTGATGCTGAATTCATCACCTTCCTTAACAACAATTAGGTAGATTTTCAACATTACCTTAACACCATGCCTCACCTTATCTCCATTGTTTTGGTTCCCCCTAATGAACTTTCTTATGAAATACCATCCCCTCTTATGGTAGGTACTACCTCAACCTAACCTTTACTAAGCCAAGCCTCATCTTCTCCGAACATTCAATCCACCATCACTACCCAAAACCAATATAATATTCCAACCTCTAACTAAACACCTCCTACCACACCTCATACTTCACATGTAGGTTCAACCCTACCTCTAGTTACCTATACACCACTTACCATGGGTTTATCATTTACCCCTAACTCTTCCCTTCCCTTTGTCCCAACCAGTACCTCCACCACTACCCCATTTCAAAATCTAGTGCTTTCTATACCCTAAACACTTCCACCTATTATCACTTAAGTCACCACCCAACATCAACCTACCCAACCTCCACCTTCCACCTGAACCATACCTTTTAGCCAACCTACATCAATTCCCCAATAAGTACCTATGATGACCTATCAATATGGGTACATACCACCTTCCACTCAACCATTTGTGCCTATCATCTCTTATGTAGCACCATTTCAACCACTTTTTACCACTTACCAATATGTGGCCTTTTCAGTCCCTTCTACTACTTATCCTTATATAGCTACCACTCAACCCCAACAGAGTGTACCTCTTAATTATGCATCTTCCCAACCTTAGTGAGATTTGATCAAGATGATAATGTAAAAATGACTAACTTGGAATCATGTATTTTTGGATCTCATACACTCTTATCCTATGACCAAATTTTTAATGAACCTATTCATCCATTCGTTCCCATCTACTCTTATCCTCCTCAATGAGAATTGCCTAAATTTTCCAAATTCTAAGGCAAGGAGGATTCCCAACAACATTTGAGATAATTCCATCATTTTTGTTACTTGATCACATATGATGATTCTCTCCTCCTTTGAATTTTCCCAATGTCTTTATCAGGACCTACCCTTGATTGGTATAGCACCCTCTCTACACATTCCATCTTCTCCTTCTCCCAACTAGCCCAAATCTTTTTAGAACATTTCTCGATAAACATAACTAAAAAGTTTTCCATAATTAACCTCTATTCTATCAAAAAAATTGATGACAAGTCAATTTTTGATCTTGTGCCTAGATGGAGAGGCCTCATCAATCAACTCTCTTTCACCTTACCCTAACCTGAATTAATCAAAATTTTCTCTAGGGGTTGTGCTAAGCATATTGCACCTACTCTTCAAGTTCAAACCTTAAAAACATTTGATGAGGCATTCACCATGGCACAAAAACTTGAAAACCACACCATTGATGAAGGGAAACTAAAATTATGGAATAAGAATTCTAATTTCAAACCCAATGACCCTCCCTCTACTAAAACCACCAGTTGATCCAATACTAAAGAAAAAACATCTAAAATTTTAGTGACTCTAAAAATTTCCCACATCCAACTGTTAACCAATCACATCAAAAAAATTCTTCCAAACCTCCTTCTCAACAAAATCAAACCCAAAATTGATCACCTCCAAGACAATATACTCCCATTGGGGAGTCATATGCATTTGTTCTGGATAAATTGCTCAAGGCCAACCTTATCCAACTTCCACCAATAAAACCACCCCAATAATATTATTCTTTTCACCCTATACCCAAGTGGTATAACAAAAATTATCATTGTGCATTTCATTGAACTATTAGACATGACATTGATAGATGTAACACCTTTAAAAATCTTGTCCAAAATGTAATTGATAGTGGAGAGCTCACATTTGATAACCCCAATGCACCCCCTAATAAATCTCTTGATTTTTTTGTAAGCCCTTTCCAAATCACACTCCTTCCACCCAACATCATGATAGTAAACCCAAATCTTCTAACTCCCATGAGGCACATATAATCAATATTATTAGTAATGTGCCCATTGTTGAAGAGATCATTACTGCTATCACCCAAATAGAGAAAGCCAACCTACTATTTATTCCTTTAGAGACCCAAATGGAGGAATCATTTGTCTCTACTTATGCACTTGATGTGACCATTGCTTTATCTATCCCTCCTTTGGTAGAAACACCCAAGGAGGCAACCATTGTTTTATCTACTTCTTCCACTCCTCCAATCCAAATAGTAGAATCACCTACTTCTTTAAATGACCAAGCCAAGAAAGAAACCATACCTATTCTTTACCTTAAGATAACCACACCTACCTCTCTTATCATAGAACCATCTATACACCCTTTGGAAACCATTCCCCAAAAGGAGGTTACCCCATCTACCCAATCACCGCCTTTGGAACCTTCTACCACAAATACCAATACTAGAACTAGTCTTTCTTCTCCACCTATGGGATTAAGCTTTGTGACTAATTCTCAAGGAACTACCCCCATTTATAAGCCCTTATCTAGGTTGGTCCAAGTTTTAGATTTCACATCCTAGCCTAACTTTGATAGAGCCACCTTTTGGCATCGACTTAGCCTTCCTTATTAAAATAAATATGACTCCTCAACTTCACTTGATTCCACGCTTAAGCTCATTATTAATACCCAACCAAATACCTCATATAAAGTCAAAAATGAACCATCTCAAATACCCCCACCTAAAATTACCAAGTTACCTCATGCTTATTTCACCAAACCAATAAAGAATCTAGGGATCCTTCCCACACCTAGTCACACTCACTCTCCTTTAAGATTGGACTTAAACCCATCAAACCCATCAAATCCTAATCCCATTAAGTCACTTAAGAAGGAAGGAATACCCAAAACTCCACCACTAAATAAACCCATACCACCTCATTCCCACTTACCTTCTATATTATGACCACATCCCTCTACTGTCCATATTACCTATTCTTCCTCCAAGAAGCCATTTCCCTTTTCTCTACCTATGATCACCAAACCTTCAAGTTCTTCATCATTCCTAACCAACCTATTCCCATCCACCTTCCCACATATAAACAAACCTTCTACATCTAAACCTCTAACCCCTAATACAATCATGTCCAAGCAAACTCAATAAAAACCCCCAATCAAGATCAGTCTCCCAATGATAACATTCATGACAAAGCCTATGCCCAGTAAATCTCCCATTCCTAAAAATAAAAACTCACAACCTTCAACACCTTTTCTAGAGTCCTACACAACTATTTTCCAAAGGTTATTTCAAACCTCCTCCATTATCTTGCTTCTAATTAAACCTTTTGACACCACCCAAACTAAACTAACATGGTTCAATGATAATTTGATTTTTCTTTACCATAAGACTCCTAGACATGATACAGAGAATTGCAAAGCTCTCCAAACACATGTTCATAATCTATTAGAAGAAGATGATCTATTAGAGGAGCCCCTTTTACCTCCACTACCAATCTTACCATTGACCCAACTTACCCATCCTCTACCCACTATACCACTCCTACTTGAGAGTAAAAAGGAGGAACTAAAGCAAATATTAAGCCCCCTATAGACACCTAAAAACCACACATGATATTTTTTAGTGTCACCCCACCCTCAGTACGATAACTAGGTTCATTAATGAGCTAACATTCTTAAAACCCACCTTTTAATTTACCATTTCAATCACCCTTTTTAAACCTTTTCTATTCCTAACCCACAAACTGCTAATGGTTAGACCTAGCTACTGATGGTTACTCCTAACCATCGATGGTTAGGTAACTCTTTCTTAGTTTTAAAGCCTTAAAACAAGTCAGATCTTTATGTGAGTTTATAAATTTTAAAAATTGACAACTTGCCTTTGAAATGAATCTTTTAAAGTAGTGAAAGTATGCAACTTTACCCTTGATCAATTTGGCAAATCTCTCTCATCCCATTTAGCAACTTTTGCCTATAAAAGAAGGATAAGAGAAATGGATCTGGGATCTTTTATTATCATTAATCAGGTATTTAAGCTTTCTTATAGGTATCTAGCATCCATATCAGTAAGCAAACATCATCATTTGAGACCTAAAACTCTACCAAAATCATACCAAAAGGCCAAAGCACCATTACTATAGCCACATAATTTTAGACTTCTTTCACTTGGTGACAATTATTTTGTATCTATTTTCTATGATTTATCTAATTTCAATGTCAATACTTTACCTAACCCTCCTATACTTCACTTCCTATCTTTTAGCTTTATATCTAGCCTTAATTTGTCTAATCTCTAATTTGTACCTTCTTTTTTATCCATTCCTATATTTGACACAGGAAACCGCTGATAGTTTCCTTAACTACCAATGGTTCACCTTAACAACTAATGGTTACCTAACTGCCAATGGTTTACCTTAACCATCGATGGTTCTCCTAACCACTAACAGTTCCCTATGGTATAATTTTTTAGCAAAAAATTTCACCTTTTTACCCCCAATCAAACATCACTTTCTATGTTTTCCTCTGATCACATAGCCTTTTCTAATTTTCTAGACCAGACCCCGACCCTCTTAGTATTAAATTTGATATTTTTCTTTATAATCAAATTATTATTTCATTTTTCACAAGCATTTACTTTCCTTATCATTAAATGCAAGTACCTTTATTATAATTTTATACTTTAATGTTATAAACATTAGATTAACAGCCTCTTAGAAAGCCTTGTGCTTCTTAGATCTAGCATACACTAGGCAGTCCACTCAACCAACTATCTAACCACCTCTTTTTAAGTGTCTGTATTACTTGTAGGTTATTCCTTCCTAGATAAAGAGGAGATCCCACATTTATCTAGATTCACATATGTATTCTACCAGGTATTTTTATAACACCCTAATCATGAAATTTGTTTTATCTACTTTCAAAAACAAAGAAATGGAAGAAATAAATTAAAACATTTTGGCACGCCTAGTGGGACCCCTAATTTTTCTTAGGTTTATATATATTCTAGGACATTTAGTTTGTATTGGTGAATTTCATTTAGCCATTACTCATTCTTTCTTTATTCAACAACCCAAAAAAAAATCCAAGTTTTAGTTGCATCCATCCTAGGGTTAGGATTGCATCTTCATATTGTATTTAATTTCATTTAGCTATCCTATTTGCATTGAAAAAAAATAATAATAATAATAATTTTGGTTAAAATTAAGTGCATTCATTGTTTTCCTACTTGCTTTATCCCTCCTATTTTAATTAAAAGCATTTTGAATTAAGTATAGCACACTTATGTTGCATAGCCAAACCACTTTCACAATCAACAAATCAAAACTTACTTGAGACAATGCCCATTGGGATTTCAACACCCTTTGGATCACCTTACCCTACTTGATGATCTAACTTGGATTTTATCACCAAGGGGAGGACCCACTCCATTTTATTCTAGAGTATAAACTCTAGACAAATTGTATATATTGGTTAAGTGACTTGGCTCAGCTTCAAGATCATAAAGTGTAGGGAGTGAGCCCCTAGTACCAGGCCACATAATCAGTCTAGTGTAGATTATTTTGAGCATTGAAATTCAACCTAAAACCATCCTTATATGGATCTTATAGTACCCAATTTACAATCCAAATATTCCTTCACACTTTAAGGCATAAGCCAAAAGTGATTTAAAAGTAATCCTAATATTAACACACTTTTAGTGAATGCACTCATTGTTTTGATTTCTTTTTTGGTTTCTCTTTTTTTGAGGTGTAAGTTTCATTATACATTTTTTCCATTTCTCATATGGTCTTTGCTAGATAAAAACTAAGAAATAGAACTAGTAAACCACCTTCATCCTCCTCTTCCTCTATGGAGTTAATTATAATGATGAGGGGCCACCTCATCTTTCCCCTCCTCCTACTAGGATTTTGGTTGTGTTTGAAGGTGATGTTTATTTCACCACTTTCCTTGAAAATAATTAGGTATCTCTTCAACACTACCTCAATATCATGCCTCATCGAGACTCCCTTGCTTTGGTTCCTCCTACCAACCCTCCTTATAGAATACCCTATTATCTTATGGTGGGAACTACTTCAATCTAACATTTTCTAAACCCCCCTTCTCCTTCTTCCAACATTCCATTTACCACTCCCCAAACTCAATCTAATGTTCCAACTTCCAACCTAACACCTCCAACCACACCCCATACTTCATAGGGGGGTTCATCCCTACCTTTGGTCACTTATACCCCACTTACCATGGGATTATCTTCTACCCTTGTTTTAACCCTTCCTTTAGCTTCAACCAATTTACCTATTTCTACCCCATTAAAAAATATAGTGATTTTCATACCACAATCCCTCCCACCTATCCTCACCAAGGTTACCACTCAAATTCAACCTACCTTAGCCTAACCTGCTACCTCAACCATACCTACTATTCCCCAACATATACTAGCCTGAACCTATCAATATGGAAACATACCTCATTCTACCTAACCATTCATGCCCACTATCTCATATTCATCCCCATCCTAACCTTTTGCTTCTCCCTATCAATATGTGGCCTCTTCAATGCCTTCCATCCACTACCCTTTTATACCACCTTCTTAGCTCCAACACATTCTACCTCCCAATTATGCATCTCCCCAACCTCTGCCAGATCTAATTAAGATGTTAATGGACAAAATAACTAACTTGGAATCATCAATATTTGGGTCCAATAAGATCTTATCCTATGACCAAATTTACAATGAATCAATCCACCCATCCATTCCCATCCACTCCTATTCTCCTCAATGGAAATTGCCTAAATTTTCCAAATTCCAAGGCAAGGAGAACCCACAACAAAATTTAAGAGCATTCTATCATTCATGTTATTTGATATCATATGATGATGCTCTCCTCCTTCGAACCTTTCCAATGTCTTTATCAAGACCCACCTTGGATTGGTAAAGTAGTCTCTCTACTCACTCTATCTTTTCCTTTTCTCAACTAGTCTAGATCTTTTTGAAACATTTCTCCATCAACATAACCAAAAAGGTCTCCATCACTGACCTTTATTCCATCAAAAAAATTGAAGATGAGTCCATTATTGACTTTTTGGATAGATGAAGAGGTCTCATCAACCAAATTTTCTTCACCTTACCTCAACCTACATTAATTGAATTATTCTCTAAAGTTTGTGCTAAGCATATCATACCCACTCTCCAAGTCCAAACATTTTTGAACATTTGATGAAGCATTCACCATGGTGTGAAAACTTGAAAACCATGCCATTTGTGAGGGTAAATTGAAATTATTCAACAAAAATTCCACTTTTAAACCTAATGATTTTCCCTCCACCAAAACCATAAACTAGACTAATACCAAGGCAAAAGTTTCTGCCAATGTAGTAGTTTTGAAAATTTATCCTCTGCCAACTAAAAGCCAATCAAATCAAAAAAACTCTTCTAAGCCACCTTACCAACAAAACCACACCCAAAACTAATCAACACCAAATCAATACACTCCCATTGGGGAATCATATTCATTTGTTTTGGATAAACTACTCAAGGCTAAACTTATCCAACTTCCACCAATCAAACCTCCTCAATAATTTGATTCTTCTCATCCTTTACTTGGGTGGTATAATGAACATGACCACTATGTTTTTCATTAAACCATTAGACATGACATTAATAAATGTAACACCTTTAAAAATCTTGTCCAAAATCTCATTGATAGTGGAGAGTTACTATTTGATAACCCCAATGCTCCTCATAACTAATCTCTAGATATTTTTTGTAAGCCATTCCCAACCTATGCCCCTTCCACTTAGCATCAAGAAAGTAAGCCTAAATCATCTAACTCACAAGAAGTACATACAATTAATGCTATTACTAATGTGTCTATTATTGAGGAAGTCTCTACCTCTACCACCCAAATGGAAGAAACTAGCCTACCATCCCTTCTTTCTGATACCCAAGTGGAAGAACCAACCATCTCTCCTACTTCAAATATTGCAACCATAGCCTCATCTAATTCTCCTTTGACAAAAATAACTGAAGAGGCCCCTATTGATTCTAGTGCACAAATGGAAGAACCACCAACACCTTTCAACATTAAATTTATGATAGAAACCTCATATGAGGGTATCTTACCAACCCATCTTATACCTCCCTCGGAAATCATTCCACAAGAATATATCACTTTAACCACCCAAAAACTACGTGTGGAACCTACTACCAAAATTACAACCAAAATCATGCCTTCCACCACTACCCTTCCTTCTTATTCACCTCAAGGCTTATGTTTTGAGACTAATGATCAAGGAACCATGCCTATTTATAAGCCTTTTTCAAGGTTAGTTCAAATTTTTGAGTTCACATCCCAACCTAACTTTAATCGAGCCACCTTTTAACATCAACTCAACCTTCCCTATCCTACCAAATCTGAGTCCACAACTCTATCTGAATCTTCCCTCACATCCACTATCACCCCTTCACCAGATATCTCTTCTAAAATCATAAATAAACCATCCCAAAAATTTCCACACAAATTTACCAACTTGCCTCATGTTTCTTCTACCAAACCAATTAAAAACTTGGGGATTCTTCCCATACCTGGTCTTTCTCACCCTCCTTTAAGATCGTACTTAACCCCATCAAGCTCACAAAAGTTAAATCCAATTAATTCCACTAAAAATTAATTCATGCCCAAAACTATGTCTCAAATTAGGCCCATACTACCTCCTTCACATTTGCCTTATATATTGAGACCACATCCTTCTACTATCAAACCACCTTCCCTTACCAAACCTTCTAGTTCTTCATCCTTCTTAGCCAATTTATCCCCATCAAATCTCCCACCAATAACCAAACCTTAAGTATTGAAAACATATAATCCCTCAACCCACAAGTTAATCATGGACAAATAATCCCAACCTCACCCATCAACCAAAACCACTCTTCCAAATACTACTTCCAAGATGAAGAAACCAATCCTAAAGCCAACAAATAAATTTTGAAAAGGTTATTACAAAACTCTTACATCACCTTGCCCCCAATCAAACCATTTGACCTATCTCACCCCAAGCCCACATGGTTCAATGATAGTTTGATTTGTCTTTACCATAGGGTTCTTAGGCATGACACTGAGAACTATAAAGCTTTTCAATTACTTGTCCATAATATTTTCGATGAATATTATCTATTGGAAGAACCTTTAATGTCTACTCTACTACCTAATCCACCTACTTAACAAACTCCTCTTCCCACACCCAAGAGTGAAAGGGAGGAATCAAAGCAAATGTCCGAACCTCTTATCCGTACCATTCACATGGTGACCCATTCTCAGGCCTAATAGAAGGGTAAGGAAAAAGCCAAAGTCTTCATCCCTTGGACTTATCCTTCAACCCCTTAACTTAAAAACCAAACTCTATATTATTTACACTCATCTTCATAACCATCTAAACCTAATGTCTCCATTCTAGGAGCCCCACCTTCCAACCCCACTCCATTCATCCAATGGCTCATGTTAAAACAACTCCACAAAACACCAACCAAACTGAGCCTCTATGATTTAATTAATACCTCTCCCCAACATCATCAAGAATTAATGGAAGCTTTACAGTCCATCTAGGTCCAACTAAAATATCCATAGCCTCTCACCTCTTTTGTTGGAGTTATTCACCATTCTACCCTCTTCACCTTCTAATATTTTGAGATTCCACCCTTCTAAGACAAAGATCTAAATCCTCCCCTATTCATCATTGCATATATTAATCAAACTCATGTCAAATGAGTAATGATTGATGGGGGTGAGCATCAAAATTATCTCATCCCATGCATATGATAAGTTAAACTTGCGTAAAAACATTATTTCTAAAATTTTAGTGATCATTTGCTCTTTCAACAATACCATGGCCACCAATTTAAGGACCATTGTTATCCATATCCATTTGGCACCTCATACCATTCATAATTTATTCTATATTGGTAAAGGTGAGTTCCAATATAATATATTACTTAGATGTCCCTAGATCCAAGCTATGTGTTATGTCCCTTCTACCCTATACTGATGTGTTAAGTTTGAACATGAGGATCAAATAATTACAATCAAATCTGATCCAAGTCCTTTTACCTCTTTCTACATGACATATCTATCCAATGATATTCTCATGCCTTCTTTATCTCCCTTGCCATCCACTACAAATCAAACCCTTGCACCAACCCAAAACCTCCATACTTACACCTTCAATGATGATGAAGCATAAACAATCTCAACCATTCCCTCTTCTCAAATTCTAGTAGAGAACCCATTGTAGTCCACTTTTCAACATCTCTCGCTTGGAAAATATTAATTTTTGGCTTTGGAAACTCTTCCCACTCCACATGAATATGGAAATTTTCAAAATGACCCATCTTATGACCCCAATATCTGAGCCATTATCCCCTCTGGGCTCTCCAATAATTGAACTAATATTGTCTCTAGGGAACTCAATCGACCCCTCCTCACTCCCACCACCACTCCATACATTCAACCTTTCACATCTAATTTTTCCTATCTAATCAATCAAGCCTTTACTAGAACATATCTTCATCATTATGCTTAGAAATGGTTTGGTATTGGTATGGGCATTTATGAATAGGGACCTCATGAATTGCCCATCATCAAAACCCAAAAACCTCATCAGTTCTTTGGGCTTGGATTCAAACCAAAAAAATAACCCACATCACCAAAACCCATTGTCTTCTCTATTAAAGAGACTATATCCTCACCCAACTCCTCTTCCCAATCTAAGGACTCTGACATCATCACATCTAAATTTTTTTATCAACACCATTATTTTTGGCCCACTAACCTATCTATGAGGTGGCCAAACTGAAACCCTTCCTCTCCTCCACCCTAACATGATCAACCTTGATTCACCCACCATTCACACTGTCTAACATCAAGATGATGATTTCATATTTACCTACCTTTGTTTGGGGGATTCTTCTATCCATAAATCTATTCCTCTTAAAAACCAAACCATGCTCAATGAATTAACTATCAATGTTAATTTGGGTACCCAAGAGGACCCTCGTATCATCAAGATTAGCCAATCTCTGACTCTTAATGAGTAGAAAAATTATCCATCTTTCCTCCATGACCATAGCATATAATTTTCTTGGTCTTACCAAGACATGCCTAGAATCGACAATTCCATTTCTCTTTATAACATCATCACCCATCCTAAAGTTAAGCCAATTCAGTAAAAACTTTATCATATGCATCCCCACATAGCTCTTATTGTTAAACAGAACTCCAACACCTCTTATATGTTTATTTCATCCAACCCATTGACTATCCATAATGGGTTTATAACATTTTTCCCATCACCAAGCTAATAAGGGGCCTTCACCTTTGTATCAACTTTCATGATCTTAACCTTGCCTATCTAAAAGATGACTTTCCTCTTCCTAACATTGACCAACTTTTTGATCTCACAATTGGCCATATAATTTTATACCTTATGGATGGTTTCTCAAGATACAATCAAATCTTGATCACTCCTACAAATCAACATAACACCTCATTCATCATTCCATGTGGAACTTTCTAATTCTAGGTCATGCCCTTTGGCCTAAATAACATTGGAGCCACTTATCAATGGGCCATGATTTGATCCATAAGATTGTTTAGGACTATGTTGATGATCTCTTGGGAAGATATAAGCATCATCAAGACCACCTTGATGTTCTTAAAATAATTTTTGAATGCCTAATCCATTTTCATGTCAGACTCAATCCCAAAAAGTGCATCTTTGGAGTCTTATCAGGCAAGTTTTTGGGCTTTATCATTTCCCTTTGTGAAATATAAGTAAAACCTACCAAATTCAAAGCCATTTTGGAGATGCCTCCTCCCATTAAATTAAATCAACTCCATAGTTTGCAAGGAAAACTCCATTCAATCTAATGCTTTATCTCTCAACTTTCTGATCATTGTCAACTTTTTCACCTTCTCTTGAAGAAAGATGTCTCCTTAGAATAGACTAATGAATGTCAACAAGATTTTTATGCAATCAAAGAATATCTTATTTCTCCACTTTTTATTATTCCCCCTAAAGAAGATCAGACCTTCAATTTATACATTTCAACCACTAATCATTCTTTGGGTGCCATGCTCTCTCATTATGATGACCAAAATAAGAAGTAGGCCATTTATTACATTATTTGTACCTTGATCAAATATGAAACTAGGTATACCCATCCTAATAAAATTTGGCTCACTTTAATCTTCTTCACCTCCAAACTTCACCATTACCTTCTCAATCACAAAACTTTTGTCATCACTAACACTAACCCTCTAAGTACATGTATTCTAAGCCATATCAAAACTAATGTATGGCTAAGTGGCTCATGCTTATAACTAAGTTTGATCTTGAGTTTCTCCCATAAAATTACATCAAAGGGAAATTCATTGCTAACCAATTAGTAGAATCTCCTCTACCTAATAAGCAACCTTTTCCACTTACCTTCCTAGATAAATCTATAGCAACTCTTTATTCAAAAGAACCCAGCTACCAAATGACTATGTTTTTTATGGCTCTAAGTGATAAAATGGTGGGGGTGTCAAAGTGATTCCCATTCCACTTGAAGGAGAACCACTTCCCCTTTCATTCAAGATTCATTTTGATTGCACCAATAACATGGTTAAATTTGAAGCCTTGGTCATGGGTCTCCAGATTTCCGTAGCCTTGGGAATCAAAATGCTTAGCATTTTTTGGGATTCTTAGCTTGTAATCAAGAAAGTAACAAGATCATATTAATGTAAAAATGATGTTCTTCTAAAGTAAAAGAAACTTGAAGACACCCTCTTAGCCTCTTTTGATCATTATTCTATCTAATCTGTCTCATGTTCAACCAATAAATTTGTAGATACCATGGCCTCTCTTGCTTCCCAAATACCATCTCAACCCATCGAATCAAAAATATGTCTTACCATACACTATTTTATCACCTTGTCTTATCTCAATTATGATAGTCCTACTATTTGTAGAGTGGATGTATCCCCTTCTAACACCTAGTATACCCAAACATTTGACTATCTTAACCTAGGTGTTCTCCCTCCCGGTCTCTCAAGAAATTCCCATAGAGATTTCATCTAATGAACCTCTCATTATATCATATTAGGAGGAATCATCTATAAGAAAGGCTTTGATGGCCGTCTTCTTTGGTACCTTCATAACCAAGAAGCCTCTCACATCATCAAATAATCCCATGATGGCATTTGTGAGGGACATTTTAGTGGTATGGTTGTCACCAAGAGTATTCTTTTCCTAAGCTATTATTGACCCACACTTAACCAATATTGTTGTGACTATGTCAAGAAATGTGTTAAATGTCAATAACATGCCAACCTTCATCACATGCCTTCTCATGGTCTTTAATTATCTCAATACTTTTGGCCCTTCTCAGAATGGGGTCTTAATCTTATCGAGGAAATCAATCCCCATTCTTCATAGTGGCATCAATATATCATCAAAACCATAGAATATTTTACCAAGTGGGTGGAAGCCATCCTGCTCATATCAATCAAGGCCAAAAAGATCATTGAGTTCATTAATCACCATATCATATGTCACTTCAGTGTCCCTCATAAAATCATCACTAATAATGGCAAGTCTTTCAAAAACAAAAAATTCTAAGCCCTTTGTGACTCTTTTAGCATTGATCTAAGCTTCTCCTTGCCTTATCATCCATAAGCCAATAAACAGATAGAAACTTCCAACAAAACCCTCATCAAAATGCTCACCAAGGTGGTTAGTGATTTTGGGTAGGATTGGCACCTCTATATCTCATTCACTTTATGGGCCTATCACACTACTATCTAAACTACCATAGAAGCTATACCCTTCTCCCTCATCTATGGAGCTAAGGTAGTTCTCCCTCTCGAGGTCCAAATCCCATTATTTTGTGTATCATTACATGACATTCTTTTTTAGAGTGATTATCTCTAGGATCATCTTGCACAACTTGAAATTCTTGATGAACTTTACTTGGTCAAGCTTAATCATCTTCATATCTACCAAGAGTGAATCAAACATGCCTACAAGAAACATTTGAAAAAGTGAGATTTCAACATTGGTGACCCTGTCCTTAAAGAAAACCAACATGTCACCAACATGGAAAAGACCAAGAAAGGTAAGTTTGATTTTAATTAGTTAGGACCTTATATTATCACCTATAAGTATGGATCAAATGTTTATCATTTATCCTCTCTCAAGGGAAAACTAGAACCTAAGCTTATCAATTCTTTGCATTTGCATCCTTTTTATTGTTAACAAGATTGCACTCACTTCTGTGTCTAACTTAAGCTCATCCCTTGGTTCACAATATTCTACCCTTTCTTTCATTTCATTTGAGAACATTTATTTCAATAAAATATCATGTTATTTATTTATTACAAACATCTAACAATAATCTTAAGTATGGGTACCATGGATCTACCCAAAACATGGTTCTCATGGATACTTTTCATCTTTTACTATATGGAAACCCACAGTCAATTATTTCTCAACCTCTTCCTTTTATTTATCATTTTCCTCTTGTGCAAAGTCTTGCCTCCATACAGGTATATCTTTGGGCCTAATAGGCTTGTCCATGTCAAACAAAGAATCACATTCCAAATCATTATCCTCAAATGAATGCAAACTGATCCCTCAAAGGATAGCTACCCATATGTTTCAAAAATAGCTTAAAAATAGACTTCTCCCTTGAAGGACAACTATAAAATCAAAATTGTAGACCACTCCCTTGAAGGATGGCTAACACAAAATAAATATTTTGAATCTTCCCACATCAATCAACTTCAACCACCTACTCAAAATCAAAAAGACAAAACTCTATCAAACATCCAATAGTATAAGTCACAATTGAATATCAAAGTCAAAAATAAGTAAGTTGAAATCATCTCCTATATATGGCATTCATAGACTTCCTACATTGATCAGTCTACACATTATTTTATGACATGGACTTGTCTATTTTAGCCCTTTAGTCACCTATAAAAGGGGTAAGCTAACACATATGGGGTTAAGCCTTAAGCCATTTTCCCTTCACCCCTATTACCTTTTCTCCTCTCAAAACTCAAGGGATTATGATCTTAGTTGATATGAAGTGATCAAGACACCCTTGTTATCAATCCAAACATGCTCTTGTGAAGCATTCAATCAGCTTATGTTCACTAAGTCAGTTTGCCTATGGGTTCTTTTCATTTTGGATTTCTCCTGATTAGAGCAATGTACCTACTCCTTACTCATTTTTGGTAACATTTGGGCCCATTCAGCCTTCTTTTTGACATGGTTGTGCTTTATCATGCTTCCACCTATCCTAGACCATAAACATCATGATCATATCCTACCCATTATTTTAAGTCAAACATCATAAAGCACATCAAATTTTCTTAAAAACATCATACCAACACTTAATCTTAATAATCATAATCATATTAATGACACTAAACATCCACATAATAAACATAATCATCATAAACATTATCATTATCATCATAATCAACATAATGACAACATAGAATGTTTTAATTAATGTCATAAATAGTGTAAACATCATGACCATAATCAACCACATTCTCTATATAATCATCATCACTATCATCATAATCCACATCATAAAAAAAATAGACATAGCATAATCCCTCTCATACTCACCATAACCATAATTAAAAAATAATGATAACCCTAATAAACATCATGATCATAAAAACATCCATAAGCATATAACATCACAATCAATTAACCATAACACCATAGCATCATAACAACACTAAAAATGAATCCAAAATCATACTACAAATCATCAACATCATAATGACACATCATATATATAATTAAATCATCTATTTCTCTCTCTCATGGATACATATCACATCTTTGACACATATGTTAGTATCAAAATACATTTATACATATCAAAAAAGTGTCCAAATCTCATCATGGACCTGCACCCAAACCACTTGCACCTAGAGTACCTATACTTACTTCACCATTTGGTGGTGAACCCCCTAGTATCCTTGCTTATAATGTAGAAGCTACCCACTAACCTAGTGTAGCCACTGCTAGACCTCCTGCTAGGCTACTCTTGAATTCCCTATACCTCATCATGTTAGGTAGCTAGGAGAATATAATAGCCTCATAATATCTAAGCTCCTTAATGGTAGTTACGTACCATATCCTTAGAACTAATTCTTTTACTCATGCTCCTCCTCCAGTAACTATTACCCTCTAACATAGATTTTCCTTCTCCTTCATGACTAATGTGAGGCTAGCCCTCACCTAGCTGTACTCCCTTATTAATGTGGCAACCTATCCCTATAAATCCATAGTTTGGGCCTATAATGTAACTACTTGAGCCTATGCCATTGCAAGGGGTAATATTATCTGGTCATCTCCACCTCCACCTTGTACCTATGTTATATCAACATCCATAGGCCCTTATCCATCATCTCCCCATCCAAAGTCATTAGTTTCATACCTAGTTTGATATTAGCCTATGTATCTCTATGTGCCTTCAACATCATCAATAGGAACTCTAACTAGTAGTTCCTTAAAGTTTGGTAACCCTTCCTCTAGCTATGGCTTTGGCAAGTCCTACTTAGCATCCTCCCTCTTATAATGGGGCACATATAGAGGTATATCCTATAGGAGACCAAATTGCCTCCTAACTTGATCAATTGGGATCTACTCTATCTCTCCATCTCTCTTGTCATAAGCCCATTGTCATCTTTATAATGATAATGTGTGATATCTATATCCTACCCATGTGGGCTAAACCAAGTATGGTCTCTAGATGATGTTTATGGTAACTAGACTATCTAACCACCCTCTAAACCACTCAACATCTCTATCTTTACCTCTTACTCTTAAGAGTGCAAGGTCTCCACACCATCACATGAACCCAACTCTATAAGTTGTGGGTGCAAAACCATCCCACGGTAATCCCACTAGTCTCAACACACGTATGTGCTCATAGGCCTAATAATGGAACACAAACCCAATAATGATACCAAAGCATCTCATCGCTTTAAATTCCCAGAGCTCCTTGTAGATTTATACCAATAATATAGGGGTCCATCTAAATATTATGCCCCTAAGTATCATTTTTGTCAACACACCTAGTAGTAATGAAGGGAATTGGCCACTTTTCAAATTAGGAACAACATAAAAAGAGATACCCAGCATCATCATCATCATCAGGCATCTATTATCTAGAGCCCTCTAATATAATGGCCCATAGCATAAACCCCCCATGTGGAATTTTACCTCATGTTGATCATCACCAAATAACCACTCCATAAAGTCCTCTCGCTCCTTGATCTCTATGTGACAAATTAGCTCCCCATAAATTAGTAGTTATGTGATCTTGTGAATGTCATTAGGCAATATCAATATCTCACTAGTCGAGAGTAGGAAAGTGTTTGTGGCTAGGTCCCATCTCTCAATGAAGGCCATAATCATAACTACATCTTAGGGTAAGTTTTAGTAATGATGCATGTCCCCTAGGCTAATCACCTCCATATCTCACCACTCAACATTCATCATCCTATCTCTACACTCTATGAATAGCTTAGGGACCTAGTCCCTCATCTAGATACACTCACATGCCTACACAACTAATACAAAAATGTTAAACTTTCCACACTAATCTCTTCAATCCTATACCTCTTACCCACCCATTATAAACCTCCTAAGACATTTCAACCTATGACTTAGACCCCTTTTTTGACATGTAAATCCATATAACTCATCCTCTTAACCTATCTTTTCCACCTATATACCTCTTTTACTTTCCCCCATATCATCCTAACCTAACCCATTCATCTTATTCTTACCTTTTTTTCTATCAAAATTGGCCATCTTTGGCTAACCATCGATGGTTCTAGGTCCTAAAAGACCCCCCTCATTGATCATCGATGGTTAGGGTTTAACCATTAGCAGCTACCATGTGTAACCATCGATAGAGAAACCCTATCACCTATTTCCTAACCCAACCCCTAGTCTCCTATAAGCCTTCTACTTTCCTACATATTCCCCTACTTTCCCACTATTTTTCTAACCCACCCCGAAAACCCTTTCCCCTTATCTAGACCTTGAGCATCCTATCCCATCTCTATGGTTTTACTTCCCCTTTATTTATTTTCCCTACTTCCCTTCACATTGTTTTCTTCTAATACCTTCCTATTCTACTCAATTTCAAAACACAACCTACCTCATTCTATGTCCATTTCCATGGTCAAAGTCTCCCTGCTCACCCAAGTCCTTGATGTCCATCCATCTCTCACTCTACTTGAAAAATTTCCACCTCTATAAGCACATCTAGTAACCATTCACAAATGTTCCAGCTCGTAGTTGAGATCACCTACTAGCTTAGAGCTCACTCTCAGTATCTCACCAATGTCCAAATGAGCCTTTTCCCTTTTATTTTTACCTTTTTACCTCTATAGATTTATGGTTTCATGCTAACCATTGATGGTTATATAATCATTGATGATTTCCCCCTAACCATCAAGGGTTAGGATTTCTCCCATTTTTCCTTCTTCCTTTTTTCCTATTATTTTTCCCACACCTTCTTACCCTTTGCCTTTCTTACCTTAACTTCTACCTATAACTACATTTGGCCTAAAGTTCTTTTAGATCTAGGTGTCTCAAGAACTATGTAGGTAGTGTCCACTTGCCTAATGTAGTCAGAATTGGCTCAGCCATCTCACTTCCCCATCCCTACCCCTCTTCTCTTGCCTCATCCTATTTTAGGTTGACCTAATATGTCATATATTTTACAATGACTATGCATTGTCCTTTGATCATTTTGACTAATTTTTTCACATTGACATTTTAACTTCACACTACCTCTTGCATGACCCCACCACTTGGGTTGGTTTTTAGGATCACTTCCTAACCTAAGTACCTACAACCCACCCAAATTTTCCTAGATCACACAAAAGGCCAAACCCAATTAGCTATGACCAATATTGTGGACTATTTACCCTCTCTTGTTTATCTAGACCCTAACCTTATTTTTCCAACTTTGGAAAACTTATTCATTACATGATATAGATATCTATCTTCATCACCTATTGTGCATGCACTCACATCTCTATGATCGCCTCAACCGCCTTGTTTAACTTATCAAACCATGACTCAATTTATAGGTACTTCAATCATTTCCTAGTTTGAAGGGGGGTACCTCTTCTCATGACTCAAGGTAACCAAACTTGGACCTTGACCAGCTTCCTATTTTTGTTTTTTAGCTTTACCTCACTACACAACAAAAAGGGGCAAAATGTAGACACCTAAAAACTACACTTGATAGTTTTTAGTGTCACCCCATTGTCAATATGATAACTAGGTTCATTAATGACCTAATGTTCCTAAAACCCACCTTTTAATTTATCATTTAAATCACCCTTTTAAAACCTTTTATGTTCCTAACCCATCAACCACTAATGGGTAGACATAACCACTGATAGTTACCCCTAACTATTAATGGTTAGGTAACTCTTTCTTAGTTTTAAATCCTTAAAACAAGTGATTTCTTTGTGCGAGTTTAAGAATTTTAAAAAATAGCAACTTGCCTTTAAAATAAAGCTTTTAAAGTGATGAAAGTAGGTAACTTTACCCTTGATTAATTTGGTAACTCTCTCTCATTCCATTTAGTAACTTCTACCTATAAAAGAAGGAGAAGAGCAATGGATTTGGGATTTTCTATTATTAGTAATCAGGTATTCATGTTTTCTTTCAAGTATCCAACATCCATATCAATGAGCAAACATCACTGTTTAAGACCTGAAACTCTACCAAAATCATACCAAAAGGCTAAAGCACCATTACTTTAACCACATAATTTCATACTTCTTTTACTTTGTGATAGGTATTCTATATCTATTTTTTATTATTTATCTAATTTTGGTGTTAATACTTTACCTAACCCTCCTATACTTCACTTCTTATATTTTATCCTCATATCCAACCTTCATTTGTCTAATCTCTAATCTATGCCTTCTATTTTATTCATTGCCAGATTTAACACAGGCAACCATTGAGGTTTCCTTAACCACCAACGGTTCACCTTAACTACCAATAGTTACCTAGCCACCAATGGTTTACCTTAATCTTCAATGGTTCCCCTAACCATCGATGGTTCATTATGGAAAACTTTTCTAGCAAGTAATTTCACCCTTTTACCCCTAATCAAACCTCACTTTCTATTTTTTTCTCTGATCACAGAGCCCTTTCTAATTTTCTAGACCAGACCTCGATGCTCTTAGTATTAAATTCAATCCTTTTCTTTATAAGTAAATTATTATTTCATTTCTCACAAGCATTTACTTTCTTTATCATTGAATTAAAGTACCTTTTGTTATCATTTTATACTCAAATGTTATAAATAGTGGATTGGCAGCCTCTTAACAAATCTTATGCTTCTTAGATCTATCATACACTAAAAATTCCACTCAACCAACCATCTAACCACCTCTTTTCAAGTGTCTATGCTACTTTCAGTTTAGTCCTTCTTAGCCAAAGGGGAGCTCCCACATTCATCTGGATTCACATGCGTATTCTACCAAGTATT
The DNA here is from genome assembly GCA_037957365.1 of Torreya grandis. NCBI lineage: Eukaryota > Viridiplantae > Streptophyta > Pinopsida > Cupressales > Taxaceae > Torreya > Torreya grandis. The sequence goes on along the minus strand of JARHVA010006074.1, from coordinate 855,851 downwards.
TTTATACACACCCTAATCATGAAATTTATTTTATCTACTTTCAAAAACTAAGAAATGGAATGAATAAATTGAAATACCCCCTTATCCACACCATTAATATGGTTACTCATTATTGGGCCAAACAAAAATAAAATGCAAAAGCTAATGTAACCATCCCCTAGACTTACCCTTTGGCCTGTCAACCTACCAACCAAACCCAAGTATCTCCATCTCCACCCTTCCAAACATAAAAACCAAAAGTATCCATTTTGGGAGCTCCACCTCAAAACACCACTCTATGCATCTAATGACTTGTGTTAATATAACTTCGCCAAACACCAATAAAAATGAGCCTTTATGATTTAATCAGCACCTCACCTCAACATCACCAAACATTAATTGAGGATTTGCATTCCATAAAAGTTTAATTAAATGATTCACAACCTATTGCATCTTTTGTTAGATCCCTCCACCAAGCTACCCTTTTCACCTTTTAGGATTCAGAAATCCCACCTTTTCATACTAAAGATCCTGATTCTCCCCTATTCATTATAGCATACATCAATCAAACCCACATCAAATGGGTAATGATTGATGGAGGGGATAGCATCAACATCATCTCCTCCCATGCATATGATGAATTAAATTTCACAAACATCATTTCTCAAAGTATAGTGGTCCTTCACTCTTTCAATGTGTCAAGATCTAAGAAGCACAATTGATTACTTTTCTATAAGCAATTAAACACGAAATTGAACCAGAATGATTAAGTAACTAGAAAATTTAAATAGCAAAGAATATGAGAAACAATACTATCTGTATTAACACTCTTCTTGAATATAATAAATAAATCTTCCTCTCCTCCTCACACCTCTTGGGTGTACAATATTCCACTCAAGAGTTCTCTCTCTTTCTCAACCACAACTAACTCAACAACCTGAGTTGTTATCCCCTCCTTGATAGCTTCAGCTAATCTCCTTGACCTTGCACCTTGCAGATCTCCTATGACCTTACTTTCTTGCTTCAATGCTTTACTTGCCTTAATTACAATACATGCCTCATGGGTCTCTTAAATATGATCCCAAGCATACAATAATTAGACTTATAATTACAATAATTAGAAACATAGACTCAAGACTTAAATTAGTCTTCAACATGCAAACACTCTCGAACCTCTTAAAATTAGATGAGTCTAATTCTAGAAACGTGTTCTAGAAATGCATGCAAACACATGCACACGCACAAGTGACCGATGTCATTTGTTGTCGGTCTGCTCCTAACTGACGTCGGCCAATCCCTAGTCCCTACCTGATCGACATCAGCAATAATGTTGATGCTGATTACTGGTTGAACTCTACAACTTCCTGATTAGCAAGACAACTTAACAATCTCCCACTTGGAGATAAACAGCTGCACCTATACAGTAACCTCCTCTAATCATCTCAGGCACCTCCATCTTCAAGCTCAATTTTGAAGACCAACCACCACACATCCTGTGATGCTACACCTATCATCCAAGTAACCAGCCACATCCAAACCTACATACCATGTAGAGAAGTGCTTAACCCTGCATAAATACCTGCTACTGGTCCCTCTCAAATATTGAAGAATCCACTAAACTGCTCTCCAGTACTCCTTCTTTCTCGAATTGGCTCTAAACCTTTTGACAACTCCCACTGCTTGGGAAAACTTAGGTCTAGTACACATGTACTTAACCTCATCATGTGAATTGGGACACTATTTTGTTAACTATCCATCCATAGGTGTGCTAACTTGTTCTGCATCCTACATCTTGAACCTCGCCACTGCGTTATTCACACAATCATCCTGAGACAATATCAACCTGTGATCTTCCATGTCTCTCATGCCAAAGAATTTTGCTACTCCCAAATTCTTCATGACACCCATCTGAACTAAATTTACCTTTAGCTCAACAACTCTCTGCATGTGTAACCCTGCAACAAACATACACACTATAGTAACAGGATAATGTAGCTAATATTATCCTACCTGGTAAAATAAAACACAATGGTTAAACCTCCATTGTCCTACAGCCTGCTCAAGACCATATACCCTAGCCTTCTGTCTCACGTGTCCATCCACTCTCTTTTCTAACCTAGGAATCCATTCATCTATCAGTGCTTTTATCCCAGCTGGCAACTCTACCAAAACTCCTGCTTGGTTCTCTTCCAAATAATTCATGCCATGCTCCCACTATTTCCTGGATTCTACCTACATTACCTCTTCACATCTTCCTAGTTCTTGACCATTAGTAAGCAATAAGTAATATAAAGAAGGTAAACAATGAATATGAGGTCCACTTACCCTTTTAGTCCTCCATATGGGCATTTGAGACTCCTTAACAGCTTGTTATCCACCCAACATCCATTCCAATGACCGATCTTAGCCATCTCTCAGTCTACACTCGACTGACGTCAATTCCATGTGACTGACCCACCTGCCGATGTCAGTTCCCCTGATTGATGTTAGTCTCTGCCTACCTGACACTACCAACTCTGCTGGTCTACACATGACCGACGTCGATACCTGCCTGATTGACATCGGTTCCATGTGACTGACATTGGTACCTATGTTTTCCTATAAGTGATGACTTCTTTACTTTCAAGCTCATATTAGATCAAAACCCTATCCATACTACCTTGCTAAAAATTATTCAGCCCCTGTGACTGATCTCTATCCATCATCTCCTCCATAAACACCAAGGCTTCCCTATTTTTGTCAAAAACATCAAATTTCCTTTTCCTGCAATGAACACGATCTATGCCCTCTGAATCTAAACTCATACCTTTTGACTTAAGAACATCCATTCCCTTCTTATTCATGTGACCAAGCCTACTAAGCCACATCTTTGAATATACAGTTGAAGTAGATAAACCAGAAGGAGAATCAATAATACAAGTAGATAGATAAAGTGTACCTACTTTATTACCTCTTGCTAAAACAAGTGCACCCTTGGAAACCTTCCAAGAATCTGCTGTGAGAGTTACTGTGCATCCCTCATCACCCAACTTTCCTATAGAAACCAAACTCTACTTCAGGACTGGGACATGCATAACCTCCTTCAACACCCATGTGTTGCCCATCTATAATTCCAACTACACTTTCCCTTTGCCAACCATTTGACAAGGCGTACCATCCCCTAAATAAAGCTCTCCAAAGTCTCCCTAGACATATTCATTGAACAATTCTCTATTTAGGGTTGCATGAAAAGAAGCACCAGAATTTAAAACCCATGATTCTACCTGACTATCCAAAGAAAGTATGAGAGCATCCTGTGCCGCAATACCTGCATCTTTTGCTTCTTCATTACCTTCATGTTGATTTTCTTTAGCCTTCAACCAAAAATTTTTCTTTGTGTATCCTCTCTTTCCACAAAACTAGCAGGTGATACCTCCATTTCTAGATTTGGATCTCTTTCCCATCTTTGACCTTGATTTCCCTTGCTCGACCTTCTCTCTTTGCCTTCCCCTACTTTCAGCACTTAGAGCATTCCCTGATGATTCACCTATGATTTTCTTGTGAATTTATTCGTTCAAGATTACACTAACCACATCATCAACTTTTAAGATTTTAGAAGAAAACACAGTATTACTTACTGCCATTACCAAACTATCCCAACTTTCAAGTAAAGAGCATAAGATTAAGAGAGCCTTTATTTCATCATCAAAAACAATATTGACTAAAGCTAACTGGTTTACCAAACCATGGAAATCATTAAGATGACTATATACCAATCCACCTTCTTGCATTTGCAAATTAAATAACTGCTTCATAAGAAATACCTTATTTGAAGCTGAGGGCTTTTCATATAGATTTGCCAAAGATTCTATCAACTCTTTTGTTGTCTTACACTGTGATAAGTTGGAAATCATAGACGATGCAAGGCTCAACCTTATGGATCCTAAAGCCTTTCGATCAAGAACATTCCATTCTTCATCCTTCATATCTGTGGGCTTGCATGTAACCCCACCCAACGGTAAGTACAAATCTTTTTGATACAGATAATTTTCTATCTGCATCCTCCAATGTTGATAATTCTTGCCATTAAAATTCTCCATTCATAGCTTACTTTGTTCTACCATTGCTATACTCCCACTCAATCAGAAACCCCTGAGAATTACTTGTAATCAAACAATAACCTGCTCCCTGCAACCTTGCTCTGATACCACTTGTCAAGATCTAGGAAGCACAATTGATTACTTTTCTATAAGTAATTAAACACGGAATTGAACCAGAATGATTAAGTAACTAGAAACTTGAAACAGTAAAGAATATGAGAAACAATACTATCTGTATTAACACTCTTCTTGAATACAATAAAGAAATCTTCCTCTCCTCCTCACACCTCTTGGGTGTACATTATTCCACTCAAGAGTTCTCTCTCTCTTTTTCAACCACAACTAACTCAACAACCTGAGTTGTTATCCCCTCCTTGATAGCTTCAGCTGATCTCCTTTACCTTGCACCTTGCAGATCTCCTTTGACCTTGCTTTAATGCTTTACTTTCCTTAATTACAATACATGCCTCATGGGTCTCTTAAATAGGATCCCAAGCATACAATAATTAGACTTCTAATTACAATAATTAGAAACATAGACTCAAGATTTAAATTAGTCTTCAACATTCAAACAATCTCAAACCTCTTAAAATTAGACGAGTCTAATTCTGGAAACACATTTTATAAATGCATGCACACACACAGGTGACCAACATCGGTTATTGTCGGTCTACTCTTGACCGACGTCGGTCGATCCCTGGTCCCTGCCTGATCGATGTCAGCAATAATGCCGATGCCAGTTAATGGTTGAACTCAGCAACTTCTTGATAACATCTTGGTGAAGCTTTTAGCTCCACAACTTAACATAATGATGCTATGGCCACTACCTTAAGGACCATGATCCTCCACATCTAGTTAGGGCCATAAACCATTCATGAGTTATTTTACATTGTCAAGGGATATTTATAATATAATGTGTTACTCAGATAACCTTAGATTTGTCCAATGGGTTATCTCCCTTCCACTTTACACTAATGTGTCAAATTTTAGCATGAGGGACAAGTTATTAAAATTAAAGTTGATTATAGTCCCTTTGCTTCTTACAATATGGCATATTGGCCTAATGATGTTCTTATTCCTCCATCTACCTCACAACCTAATTCTAATCAAACCATCACATCACCCACCATCAGTAATATTTCCCCTCACCATAATGATGAAGCATCCACTAGCTCATCTATCCCCTCATCATAAATTTTGGTAGAAGACCCCTTGAAATCAACATTTCAATGACTCTCACTGGGGAAATATCGCATTATCACATTAGATGCCTTCCCTAATCTACATGAATACAAGAATCTTCAAAATGACCCTTCCTATAACCCCAAAATAGGCACCATTATCCCCTTTGGGATCCTTAACAATCGAATAATTTTTTTATGGGGGACTTGATCGACCACTTCTTGCTCCCACCACCACTCCATATATCCAACCATTCACTTCCAACTTTTCTTACCTAAGCAACCTAGCCTTTGCCAAAATATACCTTTATTAGTGTGCTTGAAAGGGGTTTGGTCTTGGCCTCTATAAATAGGAGTTTCTCATTATCAAAACCTAGAAACCTCATGAGTTCTTTAGACTAGGGTTTAAACCACTAGAAGAACCCACATCACTAAAACCTATCACTACCACTACTGAAGAAATTCCATCCTCACCAACCCCATCTTCCTAATCTAAAGAGTCTGACATCATCCCCTCTAACTTTTTTTTATCAATACCATTAGCTTGGGCCCCTTTATATATTTAAAAAGAAGGTTGAACCAAAACCATTCCTCTCATCCACCCAGAAATGATTGAACACAACTCACCCACTATTAACACCATTTACCATAAAAATGAGAATTCCATTCTCACCTATCTTAGTGTGAGGGGTTCTTCTATCCATAAATATATCCCTCCTAAGAACCAAACCATGATAAATGAATCAACCATTGATATTAATTTGGGTACTTGAGAGGATCCTCATATTGTCAAAATAGGCCAATATTTAACCCCTAAAGAATAGTGTGACTACCCTTCTTTCCTTCATGACCATAACATAGCATTCACTTGGTCCTATCAGGATATGCTTGGTGTTTATCCTTCTATTTCTTTCCATAACATCATCACTCAACCTAAAGTTAAGCATGTTTGGAAAAAACTTCATTGTATGCATCCCCACATAGCTCTTCTCATAAAATAAGAACTTTAACACCTCCTATCTATTAACTTTATCAAGCACATTGAATATCCAAAATGGGTTTCTAAAATTATCCCCATTACCAAACCTATAGGGGGTCTTTGCCTCTACATTTAATTTCATCACCTTAATCTTGTTTTCCCTAAAGATGACTTTCCCTTACCTAACATCAATCAACTAGTTGATCTCACATTTGGCCATGAACTGTTATCTCTCATGAATGGTTTCTAGAGATATAATCAAATCTTAATTTCCCCTAAAGATCAATATAAAATTTCTTTAATCACCCCATGGGGAAATTTCTACTATCAGGTTATGCCCTTTGGACTGAAGAATGTAGGGGCAACCTATCAGTAGGTCATGACCTATATCTTTCATGACCTCATTCATAAAATTGTCAAGAATTATGTGGATTATCTCTTGGGGAAATCCAAACATCACAAGGACTATCTAGATAGTATTCCCATCATATTCAAATGATTAATTCATTATAATGTTAGGCTCAATCCTAAAAACTATATCTTTGGAGTCTTATCAAGCAAATTCATTGGCTTTATTATCTCTCTTCATGGAATTGAAATAGACCCCACCAAGGTCAAAACTATTTTGGAGATACCACCTCCTACTAACCTTACCCAACTTTTTAGCCTGCAAGGCAAACTTTAGTCTATCCAATGCTTTATCTCCCAATCATCTAAAAAATTCCAACCCTTCCACAACCTCCTAAATAAAGATGTCTCCTTCAAATGGACCAATGAATGCCAACATGCCTTTGATGCAATCAAGGAGTATCTTATTTCTCCACCTATCCTCGTTCCTCCTAAATAACACCAACCCTTTTCTCTATATAGATCTACCACCGATAATTCCTTGGGGGTCATGCTCACTCATCATGATGAATAAAATAAATAGCATCCCATCTACTATAGTAGTGACACCTGATCTTTCAAATAATGCTCATAGATCCTTTATCCAGGGTACCTCTCATTAAAATATTCAAGGAGGGATTCTCTATAAATGGGGTTTTGATGGCATCCTTTTTTGTTGTCTCTATCATCATGAAGCTTTTCATGCCATCAAGGAAGTTCATGATGGCATCTATGGGGGATACTTTAGTTGCCTAGTTGTTGCTAAACATACCCTTTACCTAGGCTACTATTGGCCCACACATAATAAGGATTATTGTGACTATGTCAAGAAATGCATCAAGTGTCAATAGCATGCTAATATTCATCATGCACCTTCCCATGGTCTTAACGTATCTCAATATTATTGGCCCTTCTCACAATGAGGTCTTAACCTTATCAGGGAGATCAATCCCAATTATTTACAATGACATCAATATATCATCATCGCTATAGAATATTTCATCAAATGGATGGAATCTATCCCACTGATATCAACCAAAGCCAAAAATATCTTTGCGTTTATCAATCACCATATCATTTACCACTTTGGTGTCCTTCATAAAATAATCACTGATAATGATAAGTCCTTTAAAAATGAGAAATTCCAAGAACTTTGTGACTCTTTTGGCATTGATTTAAGATTCTCTTTGCCTTATCATCCACAAGACAATAGATAAGTATAAGCTTCTAAAAAAACCCTCATCAAAATTCTCACAAAGGTGGTCAGTGCTTCTAGTCAGGATTGGCACCTTCATATCCCCTTTGCCTTATGGGCTTACCACACTAGTATCTAAACCACTATAGGTGTAACACATTTTTTCCTCGTCTTTGGATCTAAGTTAGTCTTGCCTCTTGAAGTCCAAATTATATCACTCCATATATCCTTACATGAAATCCTCTCTAAAAGTGACTATCATCAAGAATGTCTCGCATGCCTAGAGCTTCTTGACTTGCATTGCCTTACCATGCTCAATCATATTTGTGTCTATTAATATCAAATCAAGTTTTCATATAAAAAACATTTGAGAAATCATGAATTCAACATCGGAGACCTCATATTTAAATAAAATCAACATGTAACTAACATGGAGAAGGCCAAGAAGGGAAAGTTTAATTTTAACTGGTTAGGACCCTACATTATGACTAATAAATATAGATTTGGTGCTTACCATTTATCCTCTCTTAAAGGAAAACTAGAACCTAAGACAATCAATGATTCACATCTATGTCCTTTATATTATTAACAAAGATCAAACTCACTTATGTGTCTAACTTAAGTTCATCCTATGGTTCACCAAACTTCTACATTCTCATTTATCTTTTAGGAATAACTAATTATAAATTGAAACCATGTGATTCATTTTTCATAGATAAAACCTGATCCTAAGTATGGGTACCTCATATTTACCCATAACATGGTTCTCATGGATACTTTTCATCTCTCTATAGATGGAATCCCATGATCAATTTTTTCTCAACCCATTCCTTTCATTTACTAAATAGTATTTTGTACTAAAGTCGTACCTTCATATGGGTGGACATTTTATGCCTAAGTAGACTTGTCCATGTCTAAATTCATAATTCAAAATCATAGTGTCATAGATTGCTCCCTTGAAGGATAGTTTCCCCATAATTCAAAATTGCTTAAAATAGACTAGTCCCTTGAAGGACAGCTATAAAATTCAAAATTTTAGAGCACTCCCTTGAAGGATGGATAAGAAAAATCATTTGAAGCTTCCTTCATTGATTAGCTTTAGCAACTTACTCTAATAACAAAATAAATGAATAAAATTATGATAAAATCAAAAAAAATTAAGCCACAATCAAATTTTAGAAATGCCATTGGTAGACTTCCCACATCAATCAACGTACTTAATATACCATCAAGCCATAATCATCTCTTATACATAGCACTGGTAAACTACCTATATTAATCAATATACACATTACTATAAGGCATAAACATGTCTACTATAGCTTTTTGGTTACCTATAAAAGGGGTAAGCTGACCCACATCAAGATACCCTTTACCAATCACCCAAATTTCCTTTGCTCCTCCCTAAACTCAATGGACTATGAGCTTACTTGGCATAAAGTGATTGAGACACCCTTATTCTCAATCTAAGCATACTCTTACAAAGCACTCAATGGGCTTTTGTTCATTAAGTCAATCCAACTATGATTTTTTATTGTTAGAGTCTTGATAATCATAACAACATGCCTATTTCCTATCTATTTCTTAGGGCATGTGTGTCTTTTGACCTAATCAAATATTCTCATGATGAACACAATTTTATACCCACTCCTACAATAACCTCAAAATAATACCAACAATATTATCAAGTTAAACCTACACTCTCACATGTTACCAATAAAACCTTTTTATCTCTCAATACATCACCCCAAATATCATCACATCCATTGTTTTAAACTAATTTAAATTAAAATAGTTTAGTCACCACATTGTCATCATCATGCCTTAACTAATCAACATCATAATCCACATAATTATAAAAATAATCACATCATCATCATCATACATAAACTAACAATTATAAACAACAATCATGTTCCTAATCATCAAAATCAACATCACATCCTCATAACCATAATCACAAGAATAATCATAAACATCATAACATGAATAATCATAAACAACATCAACATCCACAATCCACATGATCAACATGATCATGAGCATCATCATAAATATAATCATCAACATCATCATAATACAAATTAATACATATGTGTCTCTCTCATAACTACATCTTGCCTCATTAGCATGCAGGCCAATATCAAAATATACATATCAAAAAATATACATCATCAAGATATCATATATCAAGGACCTACAACACCAAACCCAAAACCATCTATACCTACTCCACCATCTAGTGTTAGACCCCCTAATGTACCTATCTATGCTAAAATTAATGCCCACTGACTTGGTGTAGCTACTGTTAGACCCCTAACTATAATCACATCATCATCATCATCATACCTAAACTCACAATTATAAAGAACAATAATGTTCCTAATCATCAAAATCAACATCACATCATCATAACCATAATCATAAGAATAATCATAAACATCATAACATAAATAATCATAAACAACATCAGCATCCATAATCCATGTGATCAACATGAGTATGAATGTCATCATAAATATAATCATCAACATCATCATAATAAAAAATAATACATATGTGTCTCTCTCATAACTACATCTTGCCTCATCAACATGTAGGCTAGTATCAAAATATAAATATTAAAAAATATACATCATCAAGTTGTCATATATCAAAGACCTACAACACCAGACCCAAAACCACCTATACCTACTCCACCATCTAGTGGTAGACCCCTTATGTACCTATCTATGATATAATCAATGCCCACTAACTTGGTGTAACTACTATTGGACCCCTAGCTAGGGTAGCCTTATACTCCCCATATCTCATCACATTTGGTAATTGGGTTAGCACCATAGCCTCATAGTATCAGATCCCCTTAATGGTGGCTAGGTACAGTGTCTTTGAAACTGAGTCAACTACTCCTCCCCTTGTCATGGCCACCCCTACTCTCTATCTCAAGGCATCTCACTCATATGTGACTAACTCAAGGTCAGCCCTCATTATGTCTCTCTCTCCTATCAGAGTGGCTACCTACCCTTTTAAAGTGACTATATATGCCTATAATGTAGCTACCTATCCTTGTAAGCCTATCACCTAGGCTTGTGCTACTGTAAGGGATATCACTATCTATACATTCAGCCCTCCACCCTATACCTATGCAAGATTGACATCCATAGGTTATTGGCCTCCATCCCCCCATCCAAAATCTATGGTTGTATACCTAGCTTGATACCATCCCATATATACATTAGTCACTCTTGCATCATTTATAGGAGTTCTCACTAAAATATCCTCATAATCTAGCATAAAAGCATCTAGTTACAACTTTAGAAGTGGGTACTCCACATCTTCCCTCCTATAATTCTAAACATCTAGGGGTGTATCCTGCACCAACCCTAATTGACTCAAACTTGATCGACTAGGATGCACTTAGTCTTGCCATCATAGTGATCATAAACCCACTACCAACTCTATAATGATAGCATGTGGTACTTATAACCTATCCATAGGAGCTAACTCACATAAGGTCTCCATATAATGTCTCCTCTCACTAATCCCTCCAGATCATTTAAAAACCAATCTATATCACACACTCCAAACACTTATCCAAATCACTCAAGATGTTAGACACTATTCACCAGCTTTAATGATTGAAAAGGACTTTTTGTTTTTACTTTTACCATTTAACTTTTTAGGGTTTCACCTTAACCATCGATAGTTGGGCTAATCATTAATGGTTTCCCCTTTAGACATCATAACTATTAATAGTTAGGCTTCCCTCACCTTCATCATTAACCCACTCTTGCCTAGAACTACATTTGGCCTGAATTTCCTCTTGGATATTCTATCTAGGGAACTATGTAGGTAGTGTCCTCTCACCTAGTGTAGGTAGAGTCAGATCATCCACCCTCCAACTTAACCTTTTTAACCTAACCTCTTCACATGTTTTATGATGACTTTGTAAGTTTTTTTAATAGTATCAACCCATTTTGCCAAAGTTGACCATTTGAACATTGCACCACCTCATACACAACTCAACCAATTATGTTGTTTAGTGGGAGCACTTCCTCATCTAGATACCTAAAAATGACATGAACCTTTTTTAGATGGATTGATAGGAATGACCCAATCAAATATGACCAATGTTTTGGACTAGTTACCCTCTTTAGTCTTTTTAGACCCTAACCTTATTTTATAACATTGGTAATTTTCATTATTACACAATTTGGATATCACTCTTTGTCACTTTTTATGCATGAGATTATGTCTCCCTTACCTCACCCCTTTCATATAACCCACCTTATCTCATCTATCAGACACTAACCCAATTTTATCCACACCTCAATCATCTCTTAGTTCAAATGGGAATACCTCCTATCCTACTCAGGACAACCAAACCTAGACTTTGACTAGCTTCCTATTTTTGTTCTGTAGCTTACCTAAAGCTACACAATAGAAAGGGGCAAAATATAGACACCTAAAACCTGCACATGATAGTTTTTTGTGTCACACTAGATTTATAACTTTATATAAACCCATTTATAACTAAAAATTACCAAAACCCCTTAAAATGCATCATATAATTCACCCATTTTTCACTAGTTATCAACTAGGCCTACGATTACCGATGGTTAGGGTAATCGTCGACAGTTGGGTTCCCCACCTTGCCTTAAAACTTTAAAAAATTTCCATCTCTTTGTATGATATTATCAACTCTCAAAATGGTAACTTGTCTTTAAAATAAAGCTTTAAAAGCTATAAAAATAGATAGATTTATCCTCTATCCAATTGGTAACTTATTTTATTTTATTTAGTAACTTCTACTTATAAAAGGAGTAGAGGAGGAAGTGAGAAAAGGGGGAGCAATCAGTCATCAAGAATTAAATATTTTTTGTAGATATTTAATGTCCATATCAGTGATTAAGCATTGTCATTAGAGATCTAAAACTCTATCAAAATCACTCTAAAAGGCCTAAAGTACCATTACTTTGGTCATATCACCCCAAGATTCCTCCACTTGGCTCTAAGTATTTTGTGTTTGTGTTCTTTGGTTTATCTAGTTTCTAATCCATTTACCTTATCAGATATACCAATACCCCATGTTACACTTCCCAGCCTCATATCCAACCTCTATTTTACTATAGTCTCATTCTATACTCCCTATGTTATCCACCCCAAATTTGTACAAGCAACCACTGAAGGTTACCTAACTACCGACAGTCATCTATAACCACCAGTGGTTCACCTCAACTACTGATGGTCCTTTATGACTTAATTTTTTAGCAGTCCTTTTTCACCCTTTTGCCTCAAATAAAACTCCACTTTTTATGTTTCCCTCTAACCACAGTACCCTTTCTAATTTTCTAAATCTGACCTCAACCACCCTGGCATCAAGATTTTATTAGTTTATTTAATATTAAAGTTATATTTTACTTTATAAAATGTCATTACTTTCTTATCATTGAATGTGCATATCTTCTTTTATCATTTTAGACTTGATTGTCATAAAAGTGGATTGATAGCCTCCTAGCAAGCATTGTGCTTCTTGGATCTCACTCATGCTAGGCAATCCATTCAACCAACCATATAATAACCCCCTTTCAATTGTTTTTTTCTATTTACAGGTTATTCCTTCCTAGATAAAGAGGATTTCCCACTTTCATCTGGATTCACACGCAATTTTCACTAGGTATTCTTATACACACCTTATTACTAGATTTATTTTATTTACTTTTAAAATTAAGAAATAAGGAAAATAAACTAAAACATGCACATTTCAATCTTTGACTCAACCCACACCATTGATATCTATCTGTATGAACCCCCATGAACCATTGATCGTATGTCAACTTAACAAGATAGTGACACTTGTCACCAACACGTGCAATCTTAGACTCTGAAATTTTGACTAAATGTGAATCATTGGATCAAGATTTGGATGATGAACACTTATCATTAGATCAAATAACTAGTGACCTCAAAATTTAATATAGTTAAACTTGATGTTCTTTGGCCCATCACAATCTACAAGAGAAACTTTGAATGTTTATAACTTGAGCAAGAAAAAACTTCAAGAGTCCAAAATTTTAGAGTACTTTCTTAGCACTATAGACAACATCTCCATGAAATTCTTTGACCTTAGTTGACTTTCTAAGTACTAGAAATAAATGCATAAACTTGTTGGTTCATTCATATCTGCATGATATGTATTAATGGTCTGGCTTCTCATAAGTTGGAAGATGCATGTTTCTTATTCCAAATGATCAAGTGACACGCCATAGCTTCACCAAGACATATATGGATGACTCATAACTTATTTGTCCCTATAGACCTAAAAATATGCCATGTCACTCTAAGATACTAATCTGATCACTTTGTCATTAATACCACATGATTTTTTTGACATCAATGACCATGCTAAAAAATCTCCCCCTTTGTCATTGATAGAAAAAGACCCTCATAATGACTTCATACTCATTTGAACTTCTTCATTGAGATCTTTCTCCCCCTTTGATATTAATAAAAAGTGTCTCTTACTCAACATGCCAACAATCATTCTTAAACATTTTATATGCTTTCAAATGTTATTTAAGATGCTCAAGATACTTACATACTTATATGAATCAAATGATCCCCTTTTGATATGCACCAATCTAAACTTGGACTTCCTTGATCCTTGGACTTGAAAAAATACTCACAGAGCTTAGAAATATCCCCCTAACATTTTTCACATTTCTTCAAGCCTCTCAAACTATTTGAGTTATCTCCCCTTAACTTCATGCTCTATCTAATAAAGATCATCTTCAATAAGTCTTATCAATAAACTAGGTCTGCTAGCAATACTTCAAATAACATGGATCTCATAATAAAAAAATAATTTCCCTTTATCCTCTACAATCCATCATGGTTTAGAACCTTTTCAAAAACACTCTCATGGAACCATGACATACACAAATTTTCATATACAAAAATCTAAGACATTAATGATAACAAAAATATGACAACACTTTTTCCTACTCAAATGACCTTTTAATGATTCATAGATAAGGAGATGACTCCCAAGTTTTGTCTTAGATACTCAAATGTGGCCTTTTTCAATGGTTTAGTCATAATTTTTGTAAGTTGCTATATTATAGACACATATTCCAATTTAATAATTTGATTACTTACTTGTTCTCTTAAGAAATGATATCTAATAGGAATATGATTTGTTTTTTAGTGCATAATAGAATTATTAGAGATTTTAATTTCACTAGTATTATCACAATAGATAGGATAAGGTCTATTTTATCTTACCTTATAATATTTTAAGGTGTATTTCATCCACATTACTTGAGTAAAATAGGAAGTAGTAACTATATAGTCATATTTTGTAATTGATAGAAATATAGAGTCTTGCTTTTTGCTTAGCCAAGACACCAAGCATTCACCCATGAAGAAAACACCACCACTGGTACTCCTCCTATCATCTACACATCCTTCCCAATATGCATCAGTGTATGTGTTTAGATTAAATTCTTTACTCTTGGGGTGCCATAAACCATACTCTATTTTTCTCTTGAGATATCTTAAGATCCTTTTGACTACTTTCAAGTGAGATTCTTTGGGATGATATTGAAACATTCCTATAAGTCCCACTGCTTGCATGATATTAGGCCTAGAAGTAGTAGAGTATAAGAGACTTCCAATCATGGATCTATATAAAGTTTGATAAACTTTTGGTGAGTCATCTTGTTTACTTAACTTGTATATAGTGATTATTAGAGTAATCATTGGCTTAAAATCCAACATGTCAAACTTTCTTAGAATATCTTTGAAGCATTTTGCCTATGAAATGAATATCCCTTCATTAAGTTGGTTAATTTTTAATCCTAAGAAGAAAGAAAGTTCTCCCAGCATTGACATTTCAAACTTAGTCTTCATAGCATCTACAAACTATCTACTCATGTTGTCATTATTATAACCAAATATTATGTCATCAGCATAGACTACTGCTAGTAATTAATGAGTTCCATCTATCTTGATATATAAATTAATGTCAACTATCCCTCTTTTGAAGCTTTAGTTTAATAGATACTTGTCTAATTTGTCATATCAAGCTCTAGGAGCTTGTTTAAAACCATATAAAGCCTTCTTTAGTTTGTAAACACGGTCCTAATTACTTATCATTAAAAAACCTTCAAGTGGCTCAATATAAACTTCTTCATCTATATTGTAATTCAAAAATGCAAATTTCACATCCATTTGGTAAACTTGGAAACCTTTAAAGCTGGCATATGATAAAAGAATCTAATTTATTCCATTCTTACCACAAGATAAAATGTGTCATCAAAGTCTATTCCTTCAAATTGAGCATATCCTTTACACACCAGTCTAGCCTTATTTCTTGTGACCTCTTCTTTTTCATTCATATTATTTCTAAAAACCCACTTAGTTCCTATCAATTTTTTTTCTCTTATCCTAAGAACCAAATCCCATGTTTCATTTTTTAATATTTGATCAAGTTCCTCCTTTATGAAAAATGTCCAATTGTCATCTGTGATAGCTTCTAAGAAAGTTTTGGGTTCAATATTGGATAACAAAGTTATGTCTTGTTGATTCTAATTGATCAACCTTCTCTTAGTCTACAAATTAGCATTCACATCTCCAATAACTTGAGAAATAGGATGATCCTTTTGTATTCTCCTAGAAGGGGCTTTAGTATCCCATCTTATACTTATTCCTCTTCATTATCTAATTGATCAAGTATGCTTTCATTATTTGAAATAACATCCCTAGTAGTGTCAATTATCTACAAGTTGGGATTCTTGATGTCACCTACCTCTTCAACTCTTACATTAGAGATTTCAATAACTTTTTGGAGTCTCTTATTGAAACATCTATAATCAGAACTTATGGAGGAATAACCCAAGAATATGCATTCATCATATCTTGAGTCAAATTTTCCAATATTTTATTTATTCCTCTTGATAAAATAATTGCTCCCAAACACTCTAAAGTGTTTGACATTACCTTTCCTATTTTTCCATAGCTCATATGGAGTCTTATTGTCATTTTATCTAAATTGGCATCTATTTAAGATATAAATATAAGTATTGGAAGGCTTCTCCCAAAAACCATCTAAAAGCTTGGAATCTCGAAGCATGGTTCTAGTCATCTCTAGGATAGTTTTATTTTTCTTCTCAACTACCCCATTATGTTGGGGTGTCCTAGTAGAAAATTATTGTCTTATAATTCCTTGTTCCTCAAAAAATTCATCAAACTCATAAGAATAAAATTAACCTCCTCTATCTGATCTTACACACTTATTTCTTGATCCTTTTTCAATTTCAACAAGGGTTTTAAATTCTTTAAATTTCTCAAAAGCTTCTGATATCTATTTAAGAAAAAATATCCAAGTCATTATAGTGAAGTCATCAATTAATAACATAAAGTATATATGACCTTGAATTATTTAAGTTATCATGGGTCCACAAATGTCTATATGGATCAACTCCAATGGTATTGTAGTAGAATGATCCTTAGATTTGTATCTTATTTTGACTTGATTTTCATGAAGGCATGCCTTATAGAGAGTATGAGGAATATTAAAGATTTTAGGCATATGCCTCACTATTCCTTTTGAACTAATGCTTACCAAATTATCAAATTTTAGATGTCTGAGTCTTCTATGCCAAAGCCAAATTTCCTCTAATTGATTCATGAAGCACTTTTCTTTGTTGGATTAATTGAACACATATAAGTTGTTATCTAACTTATGAATGTTTCTAACTAATTTTCTAGACTTGTAACTTCTCACTTCACACCCTTTATCGTGAAAATTCAAAATATTTCCTTGTTTACACATTTGGATAACACTTAGAAGATTGTGTTTCAAACCTTTTACATATAAAACATTTTCAATTCTAGTATGACCATTATCCAAAATTATATAGCCTTTCCCAACTATGTTAGTAGAGTTGTCACCAAACCTTATTGAACCTAAATTTTGTTTCTTGAGAGAAATAAACTTATTCTTGTATCTTATCATATGACTTGAGCATCCACTGTCTATGTACCATTTCTTTTTTTCATCCTCTTGAGTATGTAAGGTAGTTTGTACAAACAAGAATTCTTCCTTTGAGTCCTTCTCCTTCTTTATTTGAATCTTGGTTTTGTCTTTCTTGAAATCTTTGATAGTGTTAATAACTTGAAATTCATTTTTACAGAAGTCCCTTTTGCAATACTTGGCTATATGTCTCTATTGATTGCAATTATAGCAAAGAAACTCATTTCTTCTCCTTGGAGTGTAAGTGCAGTCCTTATATCTATGACCATATTCATTATAAATATAATGGTTTCCATTGAAAACATAACTATGGTTTTTCATATTAATCACCTCTTTAGTGTGATCATCAATACCCCAAGACATCTCATCCATAGATTCTTTTGTAGAGCTAGATTTCTGCTTGTCTTTAGATAAAAGTGCATCAATATAAGTCATAACTTTTCCTTCCAATTGATCCATTCTTTGATTCAAATTTTTATCAACCACAACCTAAATTTATTTTATTTTTCTTCTATTATTATTGTTTATGTCTTCACACTATCAATTCTTGCAAGCATCTCATGACATATAGAGGAATTCAAGTCTAAATTTTTATACCCTATCATGTTATTTAACATTTCAAACTTTTCTTTTAGAGATTCATATTTTTCCCTTAAACATTTGAGTTGTTATAAATCACATATTAGTTCACCTTAAAGAAAAATCTCAGCCTCTTTGTCTTCCATTGTACCTATGATCATCTTCAAGTGGTTAAACTTGTAATGAAGGTCCTACTCTGATACCAATTATTAGAGGTACAATCACTAAGAGGGTGGGGGTGAATTAGTGATATAATATATTTCAAAATTCAATTTTAATCCTTTCAAACTCTTAATCAAAGACCAAAAACATTCATAAATCATACAAGATGATCATAATAATGAATAATCAAGATGATGCAAGATCACACACATAACACAAGATCTATGCAAGAAACCCTCTTAGGGAATAAAACCCACTTTCAATCCTACAAACACATGGACTACTTATCTTACAAGATGATTAAAAACATGAGACATTTTAGTGAAGCACATACTTCATAAGGAATACCCACCCCTAAGTATGAACAAGCACCTAATCAACACCTTATGAAATAAACTCTAGAACTATGATTGTAGATCAAATTTATTAGAAAAATAATGTTTAACACCTCTCTTTCAACTCATCACACACACTTAAACTTGTTCATTCAAGTAATGCATCCAAACACCCATTTATAAATTTCTAGTCCTCTTCACTCATCCTCAATCTATTGTGTACTTCAATCCATCCACTAAGCACACTCTCTTTGATCTAAATCTTTTGCTCTCTCAATTCTTCCACATACAAGTCTAAAAACTATTTCCTTGGTCTCCATTATTTCTAGAGTCTTTATGCATATCAACTTCTTGGTCAACCATAAGACTAAACTTAACCCTTAACACATATATCATGATAATACATATCTCAAATACATTATCATAGGTTGTCCATAGCATCTATGGGTCATACTTAAGTAGCTACACCTTTTAATTAGGCCTTATTAGCCCTTATAAGTCTCATGGAGGCCTATTCACCCATTTAGCACTCCATCAAGAAATTAAGAACATACAAACACTTTAAAACATGGGTCCACTCTATATGATCTCTAAGACATCTTTATGTGATTTCTCCCCCCAAAACACTCTTCTTCTAAAGCACAAATTGCTTAAACATTATTATGTACATCGTAATGCCATGAATGAATAAATAGTCAAATTTAAACGTCCATAACTTTGACTATTAAAACATTCAGACCTTTTAACTAGTGTTACTAGATGTTCCTTGGAGTCCTTTAAAACTTTTCTTTTTATTGCATTAATAAGTTAATCCTAGATCAAAAGTTATAGCTCAGAAACTATGCACTAGTTTTCCCTCATGAATTTGAATATTCAAATTCCAATGATCACTATGTAAATGTTAAACATCAAGCACTTTAACCTCATCTCATGCTCCCTAGAAACTATGGAAAAATAAACCATCGATCTTCTCTAAGTAGCTTGATCTTTATCTTTCAACACTCACCATTGATCTTAGATCAGATATCCCATGATTATGCCACTTAGTAGCTCTATGTGCCTTATATACATTTGACTCTTTAACTCGACCCACATCATCGATCTCTATCTATACAAACACTTATGAACTATTGATCTTATTTAAACTTAATGAGATAGTGACACTTATCACCACCACATGAAATATTAGATTCTTTGACATTTTCATTAATTACACACCATTGGATCAAGATATGGATGATGAATGCTCACCATTAGATCAATTGACTAGTGACCTCAAAATAGTTAAACTTGACTATATCTAACCCATCATAGTTTATAAGAGTAACTTTTAAGGTTTATAACATAAGTAATAAAAAACTTCAAGAGTCCAAATTTTCAAGGTACCTTCTTAGCACTATAGATAATATCTCCATGAAATCTTTTGACCTTGATTGACTTTTTGGGTACCAAAAATAAATGTACAAACTTTTTGGTTCATTTATATATGCATGATGTGTAGTGATGGTCTAGTTTCTATTAAGTTACAAGATGCATGTTTCTCATTCCAAATGATCAAGTGACACACCATAGCTTCACCAAAACATCTATGGATGCCTCAAAACTTATTCTTTGTCCTTATAAACCTAAAAAGATTCCATACCACTCCAAGTTATCAATATGATCACTTTATCATTAATGTGTTATTACCACATGCTCTCTTTGACACAAATAACAACCTAACATCAATGACCATGCTTAAAAACCATAACATATTTAGCACTAGGCCTAATTATCTCTTATTTTTATGCCTTTCCTATCCATGATATCACCTACTAAGGCTTAATCATAGGTATCTTGGTAGGCACCCATGTGCATCCTCTCCTTCTCAACTCTTTAGCATGTTGTACCCAATATGTAGGAACTAATAAAGGGGAAGTTGGATGTGTTAGTCCTAGATACCTAGGCACACAAGCTACTATATGTGGCTTAACCCATGACATATTGTGGCCCATGATTTGAACCAATACCAAACTAGTCATAATAGTCACCCAACTCATCCATACGGTAGCAATGTCAGTGTAAGGTTGTTACATTATGTATCCTCATGTAATATCTACAAAGTTGAAACATGGGGAATAACATGTACCACATGATCTTACCTCTATCTAATAACCTGAGGTAGCCTATCATCAATCATATAGGGCAACCCAATTGGTTAATACATAGGGAATCTCTCATAGATCCATGAACTCAATGAAATGATAGGGCCTATCATCTTTTACCCCTAGGTTAGCATCCCATACATATTATGCATGAGTTGTACCCAAATTATAGACCAAAGATTTTATAATGTACCTTTCTCTAGGATGGATTGACATAAGGCTATTGCATACAATGGTACCTTCCCATCAGACTTGTGACATAGCACTCATGTTGTCAAAAGTCTTATTAAGGCCTTCCAAATATCTAGAATGGTTGAGATATAAACATTAAACAAACTCACAAAACCCAAGATAAATCATATCTGAGCTTATTTCCCAATGGGATAGGGATCACCTCTCATCCTCTATCTTTTTTTATCACATATAACTAGATTTTATATATCAAGAAGTCCAAGCAAGGCATAGACATCCTCCAAGGTGATGTCCACCTCTATTGTGTCCCCCTCCACCTCCCATCGAAAAGTATTGGTTATTCACTCCCATGGTCATAGGAATATGATGACTAGATCAACACTCAGTGGGATCCTCCTCATATCCATGATGCCTCTAAATCCCAAGGCAACTAACTGAGCTCAATCCATGTTTGACAGCTACTACAATGAATTTAGTAGCCAAGATGTATTTACCAAGTGCTAAAATATCTGTCACCTCTACAAAATATTAAACAATAGAGAATTTATTATATATTAATGTCATAATAATAAAATTCATTCTTAAATATTCTCAAAACAGTAAAAATTAACTACTTCATCATCCTATTTGTCTTATTTTTATCTTTTTCCTATGTAGTTGACCACCCCTAGTGATACTAAATCAGCCCACTGCTACATAGTTGGACACCTTGATTTCTCTCACCTTTTCAATTTAAATCAATGATTTCTACTCTACTCTTAGTTTTTGATGACTTTTAAACCATTTACTATACATACCTTAGGCATTTATTGGTTTGATTCTTTCCTAACCAATACCCCATTCTACCCCTAGTTTACCTAAGAAATTCCTAAGGTCATTTTCACTATCTACATTTTTCTTAACATCTATTTTTATACATCTAACTTAATTTTAGGTAAAATTACTCAATTTTTTTAAATTAATGATTTAGTTATTTGAGCTACACTAGTTATGGATACTAGTTATCATCCATGTTGAAGTTATTATCTCCTCAACATAATTGCTCTCTGGGTTAAACTAGGTCTCTCAGAGCAATATTTTTTTGTAATAGTAAAAATAAGATATGAATAAATTTTCACCCTATTTATATTTAAAATTAAAAATTATTTACTTATTAACTATTTACAATTAGATTCTATTTTTCACCCATAACCTTGTTTTTACTAGCTCTTTTTTTAAACCAAAATATGTTCTAGAATCTTCACATCATAGATAATTCTTCCACATAATATATGTATATTTTGCCAAAAAAAATATTTTTTCTCTTATTTTTATAGGTTCTCCTAATGGTCCTTACATTAGACACCTTCACATTTATCTTACTTCCTTCCTATTCTATATCATAAGGTAATTAAAAGTATTTATTTTTTAATTATGTCCTTTAATTTATATTCTTTATTTCTTATTATGATTTACTTAGCTCAGCATTGTGTGTTGATATGTTCTTTTCTTGAAGAACCATCCCATGTTATAATTGCATGACACATGATGAGCTTAGAGTGGGGTATATATATATACACAAAATATTTTTAAACTTTGTATAATATTGATGATTTCTCTCTTGTAAGAACCTATTGAGTCTCAATATCTCTAAGTAAACACCTTGGGTAGACCATTGGTGCTTCACAATATTGTTTTCCCCATACTTGTTAGTAATCTAGGTTGCACCCTTGATGGAGAGAAGATTATTTATGTATTCCTCAAACTTAGTCCAATATAGGAGTGACCTATAGACTGGGTTTCCTAATACGTAGGTCACACTTTTATATTTATGGGGATAGCTCCCATAATTTGTAAATTCAACCCTCTCTCTAAGAACTAGACTTTTCAAAATGAAAAGGGAAAGATATATGAAAACTAATGAAAGAACCTACTCTAAGTGGTGATGCACCAATTGATTCAAGATCCAATCTTAGCTATATCCTTTTAAACCTACTAATGAACCTAATAGAGAAAATGATTGATCAAAATCTTTGATAGTTTTATAAGCAAGAATATTTTATATGGATTTTGAATAGTATTATGCAACTTGAAAGACTAATCATAAACCTGCATAAGATACTAGTGACTTGTGATACTTTAATAAAATTCCTAATTGATAACACTTCATACAACTTTAAATATAATAACAAACTAAATCTAGGTACATGAAATGACCTAACAATGATAACATGATGCATACATTCTACAAATCAAATTTCCATAGAGCACACTAACATTTAACAAGAAGTCTGTAAATGTCTTTTATTGATTCAAGAGAGTTACAAGGCAATTTTGGTAAATATTTACTACACTCATTCAAGGGATGCCAAATTAAGATCTCAATTCCTACTTAAATATAAATTTTGAAAGAGAAGAGTGAATATTCTATATGTGGAAGATTCCACGAATGAGGCCAATCTGGCATAGGGTAGTTACAATAGGCCCATTCACCATCCTCATGCATTGACATGCATTCAATGGGTCCACTTTGACATTTAGGGAAGATGTGGAGGATGTAAATCCCTCATTTTACTTTATTCAAGCTTAAATCATGCTTAAAATAGCATAATATTCCCTCCAATAGTATTTACCCAATGTAAATGGAGTGTGAATAGGCCTCCTTGAGGTATTGGGCAGCCTCTCCTTCAATGTGCATGTTGAATGGTCCATGAAACTACCTCTAACATATCATACTGGCCTCCATTTTGAGATATTCTCACTTAGATGATAGTTAAAATTTATTTAATATGGTCAATAAATTCTATCATGCCACTTTTTTCCTTCTAGACTCTTCTACTTGCAAGATAAGTAGGTTTATTTACTTATTTTTCAACCTTATGCTCATATCCATTGCTTGAATGATCAAATAGTTTCATTAGGATCCTAGTTAATTTGATAATACTTAGATCATATTTATATAACCACTTATATATTTTCATTGATATCTTTCAAGTTTTCTTTACCTATAAACACATATTAGTCTTGTATGACTAGGCCATTTGGGCTACTTCTCATACTAGCAGTTTAGAGAGAAGTAATAGAGACACTTTTAGTAAATTTCATATGCCATATTGACATTTCAAGTATAATAAGTCTTAATCTTACCCTTTCAATAGTTTATAACTTTTAGTTAGGCTCTGTAACATAATTTATGCCTAAAACCCTACAAATTTTCCTTTTTAAGAAGTGTCCATATAGTTTTTATATCATCAAGAGCAATGAGCATGAGCCTCTCTGAGTTGGAAATATGATCCAAGTGTTGGATAAGTAAATTATGTGAATTTAGATGAAATTATCCCTAAACCTCTCTATTTTATTCACTATTAGGGTTTAAGGGAGGTTTAGGAGTGTTCTAGGGTCTTAGGGGTAGTTTATAGAGATCAGAACTTAGATCTCTAAACCAATTACACTAAATTCAAGATAATAGACCCCATCACCTTCTATGAAAGGTTGGACTCCAAATTCATAATATTCAATCTATGATGAGAACTTAAATATTCTCCTTGTGTGAATAACATGCCCTCTTAGTGACTTATGTGTGCTTGTCGATAGAATGATCTACTATAATGACTTTTTCAGGGATCTAAACTAGTTAAAGGAACTCCAAACATGATGATGACCTTCCTCATTTTATTAGAAGCATTCTTACTCCCTAATTTGTCTTATGCTTTACCTTTTTATGGCATAGTCTTAGTGGAGGTTGTTGATTAGTCTATCTATAGGCTTGAATCATGAATCTTGACCTTAATAATGGGGCTATAAGCCATTCTTACATCATATATAACTAGAACATTGCCTTAGGTACCTTAAAGAGTGGAATAATTGGATTTAATGTATCATTTTTCCTATTTTATATGTATATAACCATCCATTTCAATACTTGTACATTTTATCTTGAGAAACCAGTCATGGAGGTTAACATAGATGATCCCTTATCAAACTCATTGTGCACACAAATACTCCAAATATCCTTGATTTTGAGCTCAAAATAGCACTTTCAGGTCCATTTCATATATATTTACCACTACGCATGCCAACCAATGGGTCACTATGATGCTAAAAGGACCTTAAGAGACCTTAAAGGACATTTCCTAGCCAAACTATCTCATCTGGATGGGTTTTGAGACTAAACTCCACCATTGAGTCATTTATTAGGTTCATAAAGTATGGATGTCAAAAATAGGAATAAATGATATGGATTTTTAGGGCACTGACCTCCTCATATTTCATGAATTGTTATATTTCCCATGCATAGGGTGCTTATAGATATTAATGTTAGAAGATGAGGTTAGAGTTGTTTATAGGAAATTTTGAGTGATTAACTTCTTAAAGTTCATTCATAAATAGTAGCCCCCAAACTCCAACCAATCATCCATGTATTTTAATTACATATGGAGACTTAAGCTTCCTTAGGTGATTTATCCCTAAGTATGCATGTGGTGGATTAGGTGAGCATTTAAAGATGGTGTTCAAACTGACTGTGTGTACATCAACTAGCTCAAGTAGGATTTGAAGGCACTTGAACTAGATTTATCACCCCTTAGCACTTGAAAACTTATTTTTAGGTCTTAAACACCCTATTACACCTCACATTTTCCATTCAACAAGTTATAATATCTTGAAGGAACCTCAAGATAGCATTGGGGTCTATGTGAAGGTTTATATGCTTGATTGTTTTGTCCCATTTCCAAGGCTTATGACTATTGGTCTAGGTATTAGGCCTATGGAGGAGGCTAAATAATGCTTAAACATCATCCCTTACTATATAAAAACATTTTAGTGGTCTCAAATAGTCTATAAACCCTATATAATATAGATGCACCCTTCAATTTGTTGAGTAACTGTGACAGACAAGCCTTGGTCTCAGATAAAATAGTGGGTATACCCATTATTTTTATATCCCAAGTGAACATATAAATATATTTAATAGTCCTTTATTACCATTATTAATAATTTTTGGGGCTTGACCATGCCCATAAAGGTTCCAAACCACCATTTTGGCTAAAACTAGCTCCAAACTACCTATTGATTATGTGCTTAGATATGGAAGTTCTGAGTATGGCCTATTGTATTGAATCCTAAGGTATTTATTACCATGTGGGTGTTTATTATGTGCTTAGGGTCTTTATCATTCCCAATTTATGGTTTATCAACATTATTTTCTTTGCATATCTTACCCTTTCACTCAGACTTAGGTCTCATGTTTACCTATGCTTATTTGGTTCTAAGCCTATTTAGGTGTCATTATATCTTCTCAGTGGTAGTGGCCATCAAGTTTGAATTCTTAATAACATGAAATTTTATCTACCTTGTATTTAATTTTAATATTATCTTATATAAGATGGTAACATTGATATAGACTAGTAATGTTACATGTATCCTCTTCTCAACGTGAGTGTTTACAAGAACTTTGTCATCAGATTTGAATGACAATAAGGTGGTATGATGGGTTATTAAATCCATAGTGTGACATTTTCATACCATCATTAACTTAGTTATTATGCATATCCTTGAATACTCACATCAATTCTTATGCCTTGGATGGTCTACATATGTTTCTTGGGACCCTACTATAGTAGCCTAAAGGGTTGGTTATAGGTGCACATTCACGCTCTCAGTTTACCATATGACCATATGGGCCCAACCTCTTGTGGTTTCACTACTTATGATGGTTATAATGGATTTTTTATGTCACTTTGACATGATCTAACCTTAGAGGAAGGTTATATGAATGGAAGATGATGGTAGTGGAGAGATATATGGAATGTGGTGTGTGAAAATAGGTGTAACATAGTGAAAATGGTAGTGACAACATAGTGAAATAGCATAAGTGTGTAAATGATGTGAAATAGAGACTATTGAACCTACATATATAAACCATATATATTTTAGAGGTCCTCAAACATATACCTAAGCATTCATGGAACTTTGAAGGCATAAACATAGCATACATAGTCCTAAATTAAAACCTCAAAAAATCAAAAAACCTTGACTTTCACTAAAAGACCTTAAACTTTGATAAAAATGGATTGTGTGGTCTTAGAGGTGATAAAGGTTATTTTTTAAGCCTATTTAGACTGCCATGAAATCTAGGAGGGTTGCCTTAAAGGCTGTGATGACTCTTCATCATGATTTTAACATCTTGTTACATGTTTTTGAGTTACATATGAGGCTTTATAGGTACTATTGATCTACACATCGTCTTGGCATACAATGATCTTCAAATATGTACAAGACTTCTCTCCTTAGGATATTTTGAGGTGACAAAATTCCATTTTAACATTCATCCTAAGCAATAAGGCAATAAAAACCTTGAAACACCTCTACAAACTCTTTAAGCCAGTCCATAACTTCTAATGAAGGCATTAAAAATTTGTCTATTGCACAAACATGTCTACAGACTATACACATGAACTAGTTATGAAGGTTGTCTAGCCATGTGAGCTCACACATTTGATTTAAGTGTTGATATTTCTATGGAAGGACCATTCAAGACTCAAGGAAGTAACATCCATGATTAGTTTGAGTAGACAAGGTAAAATTCTCTAAAAACTATTTAGTTCAAATGGACTTGTGAAAATGAGAGGGCATAGGGATTCCTTAACTTCTTAAGGAATGTTTATAAAGATTAGGAGACCAATTCCTAGACAAATTCCCATGGTTGAAAGATGCCTGAGTCTAATTTATTTGGTTATGAGCTTAGAGCCCCACTCTCTCCTCTGTATGGTATGTGTATGAACTTGAGGATCTCTCTAAGCCCACCAATGAGCTCAAAGGAGATATGGAATGGTTTTTTTCTCTTAAGACACTAACAACCACTACTCTCTTCACCATTTTATATCTCTAACCTCCTACAAAATCATGACTATGCTTGGGATGGTCCATAGACTATGGATCCATACTACTAAAGAAACTTTTGCAAACTATCATTTTTCCTTCAAATCCTCCTTGTATCAGACCTAAAACATTGTTATAAAGTGTTGTGGAGGGAAAATAGGATTCCTATGACACTTTGAATCTGATGGTGTGAATTGAGGGATTTGAAGAGTCATAATTCAGCATGTGTGTTACCCATTTGGAAGGAATTAGAATTGACTATTATGATATTAGATTTAATGAGGCATAAAAAAATCTAGTGATGGCTTGATGAGGTTTATTAGGTCTATTAGAGGAATGTAGGGTGGTTTAGTGGTCTATCAAGGCCAAATTAAATCTCATTATGACCAAAAAATTTTGATTTTGCTCATATATATAACCTTAAAAGAGGGTGTATCAATTGAATTATAATGTTAATACATATAAAATACCTTCATAATCTATGAAACCTTAATACACCTACTATGATTTTCTTTGAAATCTTGAGAATGAGCATACTTCATGTTATCAGGTAGAACCAATATGTTTATGAGCCTCTATCTATCTCCTCAGTTCATCTTCACCATATCACCTTTTGACTATTATGAATCCATAAAAATGACAAAATATTGTATAATCATTATTGAACATCATAATCACACTTGACTCAAGCTAGAAAGAAGATACAAAGGCACATAAGGATTGACAAGGCAAGGATATAGCATGGCAGGACCATAGACTATTTGAACAACCCTCACAAACCCATGATATGACTAAAAACCATGGTAATAAATATGGATCATTAATTAATTCATAAGGTTGACCCCTTTGTGTTTTTAGGACTAGAAATTTGTCAACATTTATGGTGACTCAATTGGCTTGACCAGCTTATTGGTCAAAGAGCTCAAAAAAAAATTGAACCTACTCTTAATGGATTATCAAATGAGAATTGACTACTCATGAACTCTACCTTATGCATTGATTACCTTGAGATAATGATACATAATAAATAAAAAATTAAGAACAATAATTATAGCACACAACTACAAAACAATAAGACTAAGTAATAAACGCAACATGTGTAGAATCACTTTGAAGGAAAAGACAAACTCTATATACCTATGTACAAGAGGAACCTACATAAAATAATAGAATAACTTGAGTAACTTCCAATTGATAGGAATGGGTATTTATTCATAATTCAATTTATAAATATCAAAGGAATTACTTTCTTTGCAACAAGTGATGATGCAAAGTCCACTCTAAAAGCTATCAAATTTGGAGTGTTTTCATAGCTTTGCACGGTCCTCATCCCATTTTAGGACTATATCTCCCTATTGGAATATCCTAGATGAATCCATTTTTTCAAATGAATTCTTGACTTGATTTTTATTAGACCACATGGAATTTATGGCACTGTATCTTATCTCCTCTAGCTATCTTAGCTCATCCATTCTCACTTGCATAGCATCATCTTCTAGGAGCTCAAGTTGGTGAGCAAGCTATAAGGTAGGAATTTCAATGGAAATAGGAATTATTTCCTCTCTACCATAGACAAAGAGGTATGGAAAGTGTCCAAAAAACTTATTATGTGTCACTTTATCTTCCCATAAAATAGTTATCAATATTGTATGCCATTATCTTTGGTTGTCCTCCATGGTTCTCTTGATGATCCTTATCAAATTCTTGTTTATGGAATTTGTTATTCAATTTCCTTGTGGGTAATAATTGGATGATTCCTTGAGGTAATTTCCATCTCTAATATCCCACTCACATACCTTATTATCAGAGATGATTTTTGAAGGCACACCAAATCTTGTCACAAAATTGTCATAGAACTCTAGGATAAAATTCTCATTGGAATCTTTAAGTGCAGTTGCCTCCACACACCTTGTGAAGTAGTTAGTTTTTTGTGATGGTACACATGTTTCCATAAATTTAATTGGTATGGATCATTAATATGAAATCTAATCCCCATTTCATGAAGGGGTGTTCAATTTGGATTGGTTGTAAAGGAAGGGTAGCTAACTTTTGCTTGTTAGTGAACATGGCATACTTTTATAACTTTCTCACCTAACTATGTGAATATATAAATAATGTTGGCCAAAATAATCCATATATAATTATTTTAGAGGATTTTTTATTGGTAAAAAAGTTCCCACAAGTAGGGCCATCATGAAATTGTTTAAGCATCCTGTCAACTTGGCTTGATTCAACACATTTTAAAAGCATGCACCCTATGAATTTATTAAAGAGCACTGCATCTATCAATATATATGGTATGGTCTAAAACATAAAGTTCCAACATTTGACCCTATCCAATCTCATGTTACATTGGCTTGTTTAAATAAATTTGACCACATCATTGGTCCAGTTAAGAGGAGTGTTGCTTGCAGTTGCCTGTTGATTGTCATGGATTGCCAACACTTGGTCTTTGCCTTCCTTTACTTATAATACAATATTATCACATAAACCTATAACTCTTATTATCTTTATAACTCTCACCTAAATTTCATATTCCATACATTTTTTTATCCACCCATCTCTCTTCTCACTTAGATCTATATTGAGTATGATTTTTTTGATGCTTGGGTGTACCACCATGACTATGACTTTGTTCTTAGACACCATGTGCATAAACTTATTCAATATTACCATGATGTCAAGCACATTTTCCTCCAAAAAATTATATCTATCTTCATATCCTTCTAAGTCTTGACTAAA
This sequence comes from Torreya grandis, assembly GCA_037957365.1. Classification (NCBI taxonomy): domain Eukaryota; kingdom Viridiplantae; phylum Streptophyta; class Pinopsida; order Cupressales; family Taxaceae; genus Torreya; species Torreya grandis. The sequence goes on along the minus strand of JARHVA010006074.1, from coordinate 825,003 downwards.
TAATTCAATTGGTTGTTCTAGGCCTTCACCATTTTGCTACTTAAGTATAGCATAAATCACATCTAATGTAGAGAAAGCATATAAGAAAAACTCTTTACTAAAATTAGGATTAAGGAGTGTAAGGGCTTGATATATTTCCTCTCTAATGGCCACAAATATCCTCTTTCCTTCCTTGATCCATGTGAACTATTTGTGCTTCCTAAGCATGCATGTAAGAGGTTTCACCAACTCTATAAAACCTAGGATAAATCTCCTTATGAAGTTGATCTTCCCTAAGAAACTTTGAAAACCTTTGTTATGCTTGGGTATGGGTAATGATAAGATATATTAAACTCTCTCAAGGTATATATAAATATCATCCTTTGACACTAAATGTCCCAACAATTTTCCCTCATGAATAGCAAAGATGCATTTCTTAGGATTCAAGGACACTCTAAACTACCTATACCTATCAAAGACAAACTTAAAATGAGCCATGTGGTCTATTGGATCCTTTGAGAACATCATGATGTCATCTAGGTATATGAGAAACATTTCATTGATTAACCCCTCAAAGGAAAAATCCATTTCTATTTGAAAAGTTACCCCTACATTAGATAGCCCAAAGGGCACTTTCATGTATGTATAAGTGCCTTAATTTGTCATGAAGGTAGTATTATGGATATCCTCCTCCTTTAAAAATATTTAATTATAACCATAGTAACCATCAATAAAGGATAACCTTTGAGAGCATGCAACCTTTTGAAGTATTTGATCCATGGAGGGTAGTGGGTAGTGGTCCCTCAAAGACACCTTATTAAGGTCTCTAAAGTCAACACATAGGTGTATCTCTCCATTATTATTCATAATAGACACCAAGTTTTCTACTCATGAGTAATACTTGATGGGAAATATTATTTTGGATTAAATCAATTTGAATAACTCTCTTCTCATGAGCTCTTCCACCTCAAGATTGACTAGACTTTATTTTTGCCTTACCGGTTTTGCATTGTTTTCCAGTTCTATGGTATGTTGGGAAATATTGGGGTTAAATACATTTATATCATGGTAATCCCATGAAAAAAAATATACATACTCTTTTCTCAAGGAAATGAAGTAATCTTTCTCTTCTATTGTGTTTACTTTTCCCAACTTAAGTAGTTTATCCTTAAAGATGACTATCTTCTCATAATTCTCTTCTTTAATTAAGATGCATACCTTATCCTTTATCATCTAATAATATTAATTTAATATGATCTCAAATTTCACTAGTCCCTTTGGAAATTTATTAGACCTTATTTTTACTATTTGATCATCAAATTGATGTTGTAATTTACCTTGATTCTTATGGCAGAATGCTACCTCTTACATGAGAAAACACATGACATGCTCATTACTATCATAGACATACCAAATCACCTCATTTTTAGGTACATATAACCTTGATTTATTATTTTCCTTGAGTTCCATTGACTCCATATTCAATTTCATATTGGTCATCAATAGCTGCAAGTCTATCTGCATAGTGATTAAACTCCCTTGGTATGAAATGGATGCCAAATGCTAAGAAGTATTCTAAGAGGTCCCATATTCTATGCTTATAAGAATTAAAAAATGGTTCTTGACTACATTATCACCCTCACTTGCTGAACTATAAGCTCACTATCACCTTTCACTTATATAAGTTTTATGCTTCTCTTTTTTGCTTCTTGTAGCCCATATATAAGGTCTTCATACTCAGTTGTGTTTGAAGGAAAACTAAATTATATCCTTTAAACTAAGTATTACTTATAATTTTAAGGAGAAACTAACATTACTCCAGCCCCACTTCCATTCTTTGACCTTGATCCATCAAATAACAATGTCCATATGCCATTATGCTCTTGATTTGAGCTTGTGAGACTAGGAATAATAGTCCCTTCCTCATGCATGTAGTATACCCCTAGGTCTACCTCCTCAATGGTATTTTAGGGGTTAAATACATGGTTATAAATTATTATTTCATCAAGGAGCAGGTCTAATATTACTTTAGGATGATCCTTGGGTTCTTGCTCACTAACTTTCTCATCCTCATCAAGTATAGTGTAATTTACATTTTAAAGGTTAGGCATATAGGATTATAAATGGAAGTAGAAATAGGTCCAAACCTAATAGTGAACCTAGTCCCATATCTGGTCCTAAATACCATGTTTTAACATTCAAATGAAATGTAACACCCAATCATTATAGTTAAATCCCTAGATAGGCATAGGGAAAAGTATGGAGCTGAATCAACAACTATGACATCTTGTGTGATAGTGCAATTGGGGCAAGTTGTTATCACAATTTTGAGATCATTTAAGATGCATACTATCTTTGTGTGGGATCCATCTAATTGAAATAACCCTTTCTCATTAGACTCATACTTGAGTTCTATTTTATCATTTATTGCCTTGGGCATGATTGAGCTTGATTCAACACTATCTATCATATAATTATGGACAAGACAATCTCCTATTATGACTGACAAATAAAATGGAGGTGGCTTACCAACCTTGGGAGATTGGACCTCACTAAGATTACCATCATTAACATAAACTACACTTACCTTACAACTTGATTGTTCATTAGAGAGATCTTGGAAAGCTCTTATTGGATAATGTCTTTCTACCCAAAAATGAGTAGAATATCCCACATAAGAATGCTAACATTGGATCTCTTCATGTAGTCCACAATGTTGAATGTATAATTGACACTCTTGGGCTATAATTTGTTAATGGAATCATAACTTGATACTTGAGTAACTTAAGGAATGAATGGAGTCTTTTATTGATGCCCATGATTTTGAGGTGTTTATTGAGTTTGAGGGGTTTTTTTTACTATAATCTAAGTGGTAGTATGTTGAGTCACTTCGGGCTATGTGGGAGAGAATTTATATTATCCCAAGCTATCATCCACCATTCTCCTTTTATCTCTTGTGTGGGTTGTAAATGTATAATCTGGCCTTTATGTATTCTACCCCAAGTTTGTTACCACATGTTCAAATGTATGCTCTCCTTCTTGGAATTTTACAAGGGTGGTATAATTAGGTGCTTTTCTCATATTCCCTTATTATTGATTTATAACTTCTACTAGTGTCATGGTAATCATGTCACCATGATGTATTAGAGGACGTTATGATCAAGGAGGCATAGTAACATGAGCTTGAAATGTGGGAGATTATTATATGTCAATTTTCCTCCTTGTATCAAGTAATTTTCTTCCATGATGGATATTTCATATGCCTCTGGTAATGTTGTCCCACCCATGGACTATATCATTAATTTAACATCTAAATTTAAGTCCCTTAGGTAATATATAAATGCATAATTGTGTGTAGGCTTTATGATAATAGGGATTCTATCCCAAGTATTTTGAAATCTTTACATAAATTCAACCATAGATTTTTGGGGTGCCCTCTTGATTGAGGTGAGTTTCTTAACTAGTGACACATGGTCACTTATATCTTTAAAGTGTTTACAAAGTCACTCAAAAAACTCATCCAAAGTGTTTATAGAGGTATGAGTGAGACCTATATACCACTAAAGGTATTTTCCTCTCAAATAAGTTACTAGGAGTTTCATGGCTACATTTTCTTGAGTGATGTTGTGCACTAAACATAGGTTTGAGATATTAGATATGTCTTCTATATCAGTGATGGAGCTTTCCCATGTGAAATATGGAAAAATATTTAAGGAAGTAGCTATAATATCATCATATTAGTTGAGGTTAAGAGGGTTGCTACCATTGAAGGGTACAAATGCTTGAAATCTAGGCCTTATCATTGGAATTAGTGGACTTGTAATAGGTTGTGTATGGATAGAATTGGTAGAGTTAGGAGACCTAGAAGAATTTTGGGGTGTGTTATTTGAATTAACTATAATAACCCTATTTATACTTGATATGTCCAATGGTAATTCAATAAACATGATATTCTTACCTTTTGAAGTTGATCTAGTGGAAACTTGGTGAATGAAATTACCTTCTAATATACTATTAATTATCCTTAGCCTTTTATATGTCTTCCCATATTGTTAATATTGTCAAATCAGGTCTCTAAGGCCCTTTATTTTTGGTCCTAGTAGGTGTTCCATAATTATTGGTGATATAGGTTACACCCTTGATGAGGATAATATTGTTCATATCTTCCTCAAACCTAGTCCAACATGGGAATGACATATAGATTATGGGATGCCTACTATGTAGGTCACACCTATTTTTTTTTTGGGGATAGCTCCCCTAATTTTTTAATTCAACCCTCTCTCTAATACCTATACTTGTCACAATGAAAATGGAAAGAGATATGTAAACCAATGAAAGAACCTACTCTAAGTCGTGATGCACCAATTGATTAAATATCAACTCTTAGCTATATCCTTTAAAACCTACTAATGAACCTGATGGAGATAATGACTGATCAAACTCCTTGATGGTGTTATAAGCATGAATATTTTATATGGAGGTTTAATAAGATTCTATAGCTTGAAGGACTATGCCTAGACATGTTTAACTAGTGACTTGTGACACTTGAAGAACATTCCTATTTTCTAACTTTTCATATAACCTACAATAGACTAAACACCTAAAGTTAGGTACATGAAAGAACCTACAAATGATAACATGATGTATACATTATACAAATCAAAATTTCATAGAGCACACTAACATTCAACAAGAAGTCTATAAATGTCTTTTATTAATTCAATAGAGTTACAAGGAAATTTTGGTAGAGCTTTACTACACCCATTCAAGGGATGCCAAATCAAGAGCTCAACACCTACTTAAATATAAAGTTTTAGGGAAAAGAGGAAATATTATATATGTGGAAGAGGCCAAAAAATGATGCCAATATGGCATAGGGAAATTACTATAGACATCCAATTCCTAACACCATTTGTGTTAAAATTGTCAATCTTACTTGAATTGTACTCAAATGCACATTTTAGGTCAAAATCCATAAAATGTCCTTAATGGTTAAAACTTGTTGTTTACAAGTGATAGTTTAGGTCAAATTATCCCTAAATAAGGCAATTTATTTTATGGGCTAGCTAACTTTGATCAGATCATTTCGATTCAAAATAACCGTTTTGCCTTTTAGTGATCTAGATCACTCTTTTCTTCTAATTCATTGGTACACATCATGTACCTTTGTTATTTGTTCTTGAAAACATTCTAAATGGGAATATGGTTCTAATTCATCTAGAATCACCTTCTAATTCCTCTCCAATCAAATTTTGACCTAGCAATATGACTTTTTGACCATTTTGATTAATTGAGGGCCAATTTTCAAATAATTACACAAATGTTGATTAACCTTGTTTAAGGATAATTATTCTAAATCAAGAGCTTATGTGGATTTTCCATGAGAGTTTTTGAATATTTATTTTTGAAAATTGATTCTTACTATCTACATCACCTAATGGCATCATCTACGGGGTGGCATCCATCAAGCCATAAGTGCATAAAATATCAAGATTATGGGTCACCCATGCCTAGTTAATGCCTCCCATGCCTCTTCAATTCCCCTTAATCCAAGGTCATGATGAAGTTAATTATGGATTTAATTCCAAATATTATGAGTATCCTCAACCACACATCTCAATCTTGAGATGGACGGTCGTGGTTGATCCTGACCAATCTCAAAAATATATAAATAGAGAGGCCATGGACATCATTTCTAAGCTATTTTTGGTGCAAGGTTATTATGCTCAAATATTTTCAAATCTTGAACATTGCAAAGTTATAATTCTAAATTGTTTCCACAAAACCTCATTAATAGGATAGTTTAGTAGTTTACAATCAAGATCCTAGGTTTTATGGAGTGTTCTTAAGGCATTAGAGGAGATTACCACCATTTTTGACAAAGATAAGGATGTTTGATCAAGGGAGAACATGTTTTTGAGCCACATTAGTATGGTGAATCCATTTTGGAAGGTAATATGGTGTTGCTTTCTTTCATTTGTTTCTTTTTATCCTTTGTAATTCTCATAGGAATAGATAGGATTGGTTAGTTAGTTATTTATTCATGTTTCATGGTTTATGGACTAATGCTTGACTAACTTGCTTTGTAATCCTATCAAGAGAACAAGTCTTCAGCCCCACCATAACCAAAATTATGTCAAATATGGCATCAACAACATTACGTGTGAATAAAAGTCCTAATCTTCATTTATTTCCCCACCATTCCACATTCCATTATCATCTACCATTCCATTTCACAATCAAACCTATCATCCATTACTTTTCCTTATTTATCATCCATGGTTGCACTTTCCTTTGTATATGTTACAAAGATACCTTGTCTTGACGCTTGAAGGAATCAGAATCAATGACCAATGAAGATCAAAAAAACATTCTTAACATCCAAATATATAGCCAATTCTTGATAGAGAAACTATTCAGATGAGGTGATAGCAATTAACATGAACAATTTTTCTATTTTTATCATTTTTATTATTAGGATGTACATCTCCGCATCTGTAGGAACAATATAATCAAAAATAATACCTAGGCCAAAAACATGTATCATACCATTGACATTGTTACATATCCATTTGCCATTATCGAAGTACCCAGCCATTCACCCCATCACTTGGGGGAAATCCTCTTACCATTTTATTCAATCTATCAAAAACCATCATTGTACTTAGCAAGACCATACCATCCTATCATTTCATTCTTATTAGACCAAAGCCTATTTTTAGTCATCCTATCCAACCCTATTTTGATCTTGGTTACTTTGGTTCTTCCCACACCTTTTATGGGGGGATTCAAATCATGTTTTAACAATCAATCAAGTCTATGTTTATAATGACAATCTATGAAAGTAGTGTGATAGTTGATCTGGTAAGATATCTTTCATCCTATATTCAAGTTTATTTATGTGAGCATGATTATAACTACCTATGGGAAAATTAATGTTTCACCAATTTTGCTACTAATTATAACCACCTATGGGAAAATTATTATCATTGACCCAGGCCATTGTATCCTATTTATAACTACCTATGGGAAAACTAGGGGCAATATTCATTTATCATGCATTACCACATCACCTTGCCATTGATAATTTTCATTTAACTGGCCATTTACTAGATTTGAGAACTTATTGGGACCTAGTTTATTTTTCTTCACCTTTTATGTGGATGGAATTACTATAACTTGAGGTCATTTTAGGACCATGTAATTCATGCTCAATTCATGTTGAGGTCATCTCAATCCCCCTTTTCCATATTCTTTCACCATTTTGTGAGCAATCAAGCACCTCGCTCTCATTGATTTACAAGCATGGACCATTGTAGCTAGCTTAGTTGTCTTATTGGAACCTCTACTCTCAAGACGTGCATCTCCTCAACTAGATGGTCCCCCCTTGTGCATATTTTATCCTAAAAACACCAAAAACATTAGAAATACTTTGAAAACACCACAAACGTCAGAACATGATCCACCAAAAGATAAAAACATTATCTCATGCTTCTATACATTTCTAAATTTTGTGATCCTAAACAATTTAGTGTCTCATCATTCTTGGTTGAGTTGAAATACTTCAAACAATTCCAAACACATTTCAAAAAATCATTATAAAAGAACAAAAACATTGTCTCACACTTTTATACATTTATACATTCCCATTCCACCATCCCTTGCTCTCGCCATTTTATGAGCAACTGTTAAGTTTAAATGCTCTTGCCATTTTGTGAGCAACTATTAACAAGGAATGATCTTGACATTCTGCAAGCATAGAAACACTATTTTGTTTCATCTTATCCCACACACTTATTGTTTTGAAAGGTCATTCTTTCTCATCTCATCAACTTGTTTTCTAGAACATTATCATTTGTTTATCATATCTTCCATTTCTTCTATAACATTAATCATGATAGTCTAATCATCATTTTTCTTCTATCTCACTTCTTGGGAGAACTACATTTGGCCTGAAGTTCATGTTGGAATATGCATCCATGGAACTATGTAGGTAGTGTCCACTTGTCTTATACATTTGGAGTCAGCTTGATCAACCCCTTCCTTTTCTTCTCTTCCCCCATTTCTTCTATCATTGTTCCTCTTTAATTAGGGAACAATTGTCATGTCATTTTTCTTTGTTATGATGGGGTGGAAAGTAATGCCTATACTACACATGCATGAACATTTGTTTCTAAACCACACTAACTTTGTTTTTTTTGTTTGTGTGTGTTTATTTGGGTTTCTTGGTATTTTGTTGTGTTTTCTTGGTGTTTTTTTGTGCTTTCACAGCTCTCCTTTTATTTCTTCTCCTTTTCTCTTTTTATTCCTTCTTATCTCATCTTGGTCTTATTTTTTTATTTTTGTTTTTTGCTTATCTCTTTTGTGTTTCAAAACATATTGATGATTCACATGGATATTTATTGTTTATATCTTGATCCTATGTTATTACATTGTTTTTGGACCATTATATTTACTTGATTATTGTTGGTTTCTTGTTTTTCTGTTTGATTTTGCTTTTTTTCTTTTGCGTTCAAGAATGCCTTGATGGTCCACATGGATCTTCATTATTCATATCTTGGTCTCATGTCATTAAGATGTTCTTGCCTTTTGTTTTTAAACATTTTTGTTCTTAATTAAGTCTTGATAGATCATATCTTGATTTTGAGTTAGATTCATTTATGTTTATCTTTATCCTTGTTTTTCCTTTTCTAATTAAATGTAAATCACTATAACTCTAGTTTTGGTCATTGTTTCACCATTACCCTTAGTTATAGATATTCACATTTGAACTGGATCAGTGTAATTGGAATATTATGTCATTATAAGTTATTCATACTTATGATGCCTAATTTATTTTGATATAGCAAACACTTTGTGCTCAGGTCTCAAGGTCTTAACATCAACATCAGCTCTGATGAATGATTCTCAAGAACGCTTTGTAAAACATAGGCTCATGATATGGAATTAGGATTCTAAGGAGCATGTATTTTAGGCTTTTCAACTCTATGATTATATGTGCATATCTTCACATACATTGTGATTTTAATCAATTCTTGGTCATTTTTCATCATTCCTCATTCCATTCTCTCCCAAACTTGGGTGAACTACATTGGCCTGAAGTTCATGTTGGAACATGAATCCATGGAACTATGTAAGCAGTGCTCAATTTCTATTGAGGTCATCTCAGATATCTCCATTCTTCTTTTCATCTCTCTCATCACTTTGTGCATTCTCATATGCTTAGTTTTATATGGCTTTCTAATCCATTACACCATCACATATACATTTGTGCCCACTCACTTTAACCTATATTTTTGGATATATCTTTAAGCTATTTTGCTTGCCAATTGCCCATGCTGGGGCACAACATTTGAACACTATCTGAATGAAATCAGCTCTACAGGGGTAAATCATTCTTTATTCTTTATCAATGATCAAGATTTTCCCTACTAGAGCACAACTATTTTATCATGATCAAATCTACTCTACTAGGTCACTTCTTATTATCTTCTCTTTAGAGACCCCATTCTAGTGGTGCTTCCCTTCCTAAAGTAGAACATTCTCCCTTTTCCTCTAATTCTAAGCTCTCCACATTAAATCCTATGATGGCAATATTATAGTGTGTAACTTGTCTCGAGATTGATCAATGTTGTAAGCACATAACTTATACTCTCAAATTGGGTATGTTTACAATATGTCCCTTACATTTAAGGATTGTATCTTTCCCATTCCCCCTATCTTTAGGGCCTATTATACATCTAATTATATTTTTATCATTGATGGTAATCATGTGTGCACGTATTAGCTTATTTGGATGTCATCTATTCTATGGGTTAATCTCTCACTTTCTCTCTCTTTTTGAGAGTCCATCCTTTTCTTTCATCCTAGTATGTCCTCTTGAAGGGGCATCATGGGTTTATTCCAATTCCTTCTTGACAACTCTTTTATTTGAAAAGGCGTTGCTTCACCTGAATGTCTCACTACACCTTTTCAAATAGGGGAAAAATGTAGACATCCAATTCCTAACACCATTTGTGATGAAATTGTCAATCTTACTTGAATTGTACTCAAATGCATATTTTAGGTCAAAATCCATAAAACATCCTAAATGGTTCAAAATTATTGTTTACAAGTGCCAGTTTAGTTCAAAGTATCCCTAAATAAGGCAATGCATTTTATGGGCTAGTTAACTTTGATTAGATCATTTCAAGTCAAAATGACTATTTTGCCTTTTAGTGATCTAGATCACTCTTTTATTCTAATTCATTGGTACACATCATGTTCCTTTGTTATTTTATATTGGCAACATCCTAAATGGGAATACGGTTCCAACGTATCTAGCGTCACCTTCTAATTCATCTCCAATCAAATTATGACCCAGTAATATGACTTTTTGAACATTTTGATTAATTGAGGTCCAATTTTCAAATAATTACACAAATGTTGATTAACCTTGTTTAAGGCTAATTAATCCAAATCAAGAGCTTAAGTGAATTTTCCATGAGATTTGTTAAATGTTTCTTTTTGAAAATTGATTCTTATTATCTACATCACCTAGTGACATCATCTATGGGGTGGCATCCATCAAGCCATATGTGCATAAAATATTAGGATTATGGGTCACCCATGTCTATTTAATGCCTCCCATGCCTCTTCAATGCCCCTTATTCTGAGGTCATGATGAAGCTAATTATGGATTTAATTCTAAATATTAGGATTATCCTCAACCACATGTCTCAATCTTGAGATGGACAGTCATGGTTGATCCTGACCAATCTCAAAAATCTATAAATAGAGAGGCCATGGACATAATTTATAAGCTATTTTTGGTGAAAGGTTATTATGTTCAAATATTTTCAAAGCTTGAACATTGCAAAGATATGATGCTAAATTATTTCCATAAAGCTTCATTGATAGGCTAGTTTAGTGGTTTACAATCAAGAGCCTAGGTTTTATGGAGTTTTCTTGAGGCATTGGACGAGCTTACCACCATTTTTTAAAAATATAAGGATGCTTGATCAAGGGAGAACATGTTTTTGAGCCACATGGGTATGGTGAATCTATTTGGGAAGGTAATATGGTATTGCTTTATTTTATTTGTTTCTTGTTATCCTTTGTAATCCCCATAGGAATAGATAGGATTTATTAGTTAGTTATTTATGCATCTTTCATGGTTTATGGACTAATGCTTGACTAACTTGCTTTGTAATCCTCTCTACAATTACAATAGGCCCATTCACCATCCTCATGCATTGACATGCATTCAATAGGTCCACTTTGGAATTTGGGGAGGATGTAGATTATATAACTCCCTCATTTGAATTTATTCAATCTTGAATCATGCTTAAAATAACCTAAGATTCCCTTCAATGGTGGTTTCTTAATGTAAATGGAGTGTGAATAGGCCTCCTTCAGGCATTGGGCATCCTCTCATTTAATGTACATGTTAAATGGTCCATAAAACTACCTCTAACATTTCATAGTGGCCTCCATTTTGAGATATGCTTACTTAGATGATAGTTAACAATGATTGAATATGGTCAATAAATGCTATCATGCCACCTTTTACTTGCTAAACTCTTCCACTTGCAAGATAATTAGGTCTATTTACTTGTGTTTCAATCTTTTACTCATACCCATTACTTGAATGATCAAATAATTGAATTAGGCTCCTAATTCATCTGATAAGACTTAAATCATATTTGGATAACCCCTTATGTATTGGAATTGATATATTTTAAGTTTTATTTACCTATAAACACATATTAGCCTTACATGACTAGGCTATTGGGGTTGCTTCTCAGACTAACAGTTAAGATAGAAAGAATAAAGACACTTATAGTCAATTCCATGGGTCATATTAACATTGAATGAGTAGTTTCAAGTCTTGATATCACCCTTCTAATAGTTTATAACTTTTATTTAGACTCTAAAACATAATTTATGCCTAAAAACCTATAAATATTCCTTTCCAAGAAGTGTCCATATAGTTTATGTACCATCAAGAGCCATGAACTTGAGTCTCTCTAAGCTGGAAATAGGATCCAAGTGTTGGATAAGCAACTTATGTGCATTTATATGCACATTTCCTTAAACCTCTCTAGTTGAGTCATTATTATGGTTTAAGGTAGGTTTAAGAGTGTTTGGGGATCTTAGGGGTGGTTCATAGAGATCAGATCTTGGATCTCTAAACAAATTATACCAAATTCAATCCAATATAACCCCTCACCTTCCATGAATGGTTTGACTCCCCATGCATAATATTCAAGATATGATGAGCACTTAAATATTTTCATTATGTGAATAACATGACCTATTAGTGACTTATGTGTGCCTTCAGGTAGAATGATCTACTATAATTACTTTCCTAGGGTCTAAACTAGTTAGAGGGACTCCAAACACTATGATAGCCTTCCTCATTTTATGGGAAGCATTCTTACTCCCTAATTTATCTTCTACTTCACCTTGTGATAGCACAATCTTAGTGGAGGTTGTGTATTGTTCTATGTATAGGCCTAAATCATGAATCTTGACCTCAATACTAAGGTTGTGATTCATTCTTACATCATATATAATTAGAACATTACCCTAGGTACCTTAGAGAGTGACATCATTAGATTTAATATATCATTTATCCTCTTTTAGATACATATAGCCATGCATTTCAACACTTATACCTTTCTTATTGATGAACCAATCATGAAGGTCAACATAGAGGATAATAGAGGGATTGTTAAGATGTTGTGGGACTCATTCTCCCTTCTTAAACTCATTATGCACATAAATACTCCTAGTATCCTTGATTTTGAGCTCAAACTAGCACTTTTAGGCCAATTCCATACAACTTTACCCCTAAATGTGCTAACCAATGGTTCATTATGATACTTAGAGTACCTTAGGAGACATTAAAGTTCATTTCATTCCAAACTATCTCATTTGGATGGGTTTTGAGACCAAACTCCACCATTAGGTCATTTTTGGGGTTTGTGTAAGGTTTGATATGTCCACCATATTATTGATGGTTCATATATTATGGACATCAAAACTAGGAAAAAATTGCATGGATGTTTATGGCACTAAATTTCTCATCTTTCATGAATGGTTTGGGTTCCCATGCAGAGGGTGCTTAGAGATATGAATGTCAGGAGATGAGGTTAGGGTTGTTTGTAGGCAGTTTTGAGTGCTTAACTTCTTAAGGTTCATTAATAAATACTAGCCACCAAATACCAACCAATATTACATTTATTTTTATTCCATAGTGAGACTTAAACTTACCTATGATCTTTGGCCTTGATCATTCATGTGGTGGAGTGGGTGAGCATTTGAAGATGGTGCTTGAGCTAATTATGTGTAGATTGACTAGCTCGAGTAGGGATTAAAGGAAATTAAACCAAATTTATCACCTATTGTAACTTAAAACCTTATTTTTAATTCTTAAACACCATTTTACACCCTATATTTTCCATTCAAATTGTTATAATAGCTTGAAGGAAATGCAAGATGGCACTAGGGTCAATGAGAAGGCTTATATGCTTGATTGTGTTGACCCATGTCCAAGGCTTCTAACTATTGATCTAGGTATTATACCTCTATATTAGGTTAAATAAACCTATACCATAATCTATTACTAGATAAAAACCTTATAGGTGTTTCAAATAGTTTACAAACCCTATATACCATAGATGCACCCTTCAACTCATTAACTATGATAGATAAGCCTTAGTCTGAGATAAAATAGTGGGTATACCCACTATTTTTATAGCCTAATTGAACATATGAGTGTCTTTAATATTCAATTATGACCATTTTTACTAAATTTTTGGTCTTTTTCATGCCTATAAACATCCCAAACCACTATTTTGGCTAAAACTAGCTCTAAATGACCTACTATGTGCTTAGATATGAAAGTTCTAAGTATGGCCTGTGACATTTCCTCCTAAGGTATTTATGACCATGTGTGTGTTTATCATGTTCTCAAGTTCATAATAATTTTTATGTTATTGTCTACCAATATTCCTTTCTTTTCATATCTTACCCTTTCACTTAGATTTAGGTCTCATATTTGCATATGCTTGTGTGGTTCTAAGCCTATTTAGGTGCCACTCTATCTTCTCAGTGGTAGTGGCCATAAAGTTTATATTATAAATATTATGAAACTTTATCTCCCTTATATGGACTTTTATTTTTATCTTAAATAATATTTAGACACTAATATAGACTAGTAATATTACATGTATCCTCTTGTCAACATGACTATCTACAGGAGCTTTGTCATTAAACTTGAATGACAAGAAGGTGGTCTATTGGGTTATTGAAACCCTAGTGTGATGTTTTCATTCCATCATTCATTTATTTATGATTCATATCATTTAATACTCACATCAATGTTCATTCCTTGTATGGTTTACATAGTGTTTCTTGGGACCCTTCTATAGTAGCCTAAAAGGTTGGTTGTAGGTACACATTCACATTCTCAATTCACCATATGACTATATGGTCTCAATATTTTATGGTTCCATTGCCTTTGGGAGTTATAATGGAGTGTGGATGTTACCTTAACATTATATAACCTTGGGAAGAAGGTTTTATGAGTGGAGGATAATGGTAGTGGAGAGATATGGAGTATGGTGTATGAAAATAAGTGTAACATAGTGAAAATGGCAATGACAACATAGTGAAAAAACATAAGAATGGAAATAATGTGAAATAGAGACTAATTACCTTGATTATACAAACCATATAGCTATTATATGTCCTTAGACATATACCCAAGTAATCATGAAACTTTGAATTCATAAACATGACATACATGATCCTAAATTAAAATCTCAGAAACTTAGAAAACCTTCTCTTTCACAAAAAGGCCTTAAACTTTGCTAAAAGGGGACTATGTGGTATTGGAGGTGATAAAAGATAGTTTATAAGCTTATTTATGCTTCCATAGAAGCTTGGAGGGTTGCCTTAAAGGATGTGATGACTCTTCATCATGATTTTAACATCTTATTACATGTTTTTAAGTTACATATGAGGCTCTACAAGTACCATTAATCTACACATAGTCTTGTCATACAACGATCTTCAAATATGCACAAGACTTCTCTCCTTGGGATATTTTGAGGTGACAAAATTCCATTTGAACATCCATCCTAAGTAATAAGGCAACGAAAAACTTGAAACACCTCTATAAAATCCTTAAGCCAGTCCACAACTTTTGATGAAGGCATCAAACCTTTATATATTGCATAGACATGTCTACAGACTATACATAGGATCTAGTTACGAAGGTTGGTTATCCATCTGAGCTCACACATGTGATTCAAGTGATGATAGTGCTATGGAAGGACCATTCAAGACTCAAGGAATAAATATCCATGATTAGTTTAAGCAAATAAGGTAAAATACTCTAAAAACCATTTTGTTCAAATGGACTTGTGAAAATGAGAGGGGCATAGGGATTCCTTAACTTCTTAAGTAATTTTCATAAATATTAGGAGACCAATTCCCAAAAACATTCCCATGGGTGTAAGATGCTTGAGTCTAATTTCTCTAGTAATGAGCTTGGGTTCCCACTCTCTCTTCTCTATATGGTATGAGCATGAACCTGAGGAGATATTTGAGCCTACCAATGAGCTAAAAGGAGAGATGGAATGGTTATGATATCCTAAGACACTGAGAATCACTACTCTCTTCACCATTTGATATCTCTAACTTCTTTCTACAAAATCATGACTCTGCCTAGGCTAGTCTATACAGTATGGATCCATACTACTAAAAAACTTATCCAAATTATCATTTTTCCTTCAAATCCTCATTGTTTTAGACCTAAAACATTATTATAAAGTGTTTTAGAGGGAAAATAGGAGTCCTATGACACTTTGAATCTGATGGTGTGAATTGAGGGAGTTAAAGAGTCATAACTTAGCATTTATGGGGCCTATTTGGGAGGAATTGGCATTGACTATGGTGTTAGTGTATTCAATGAGGCATAAAATAGTCTAGTGATGGCTTGATGAGGTTTATGAGGTCCATTAGAGGCATTTGGGGTGGTTTAGTGGTCTATCAAGGCCAAATTAAATCTCATTATGACAAAAACCCATTGACTTTTCTCACATATATGACCTTAAAAGAGGGAATATCAATTGAATTATCATGTTAATACATATAAAATACCTTAATTATCTATTAAACCTTAATTAAACATTAATACATCTTATATTATGTTCCTTAAAATCTTGAGAATGAGCATACCTCATGTTATCAGGCAAAAACAATATGTTTATGAGCCTCTATCAAACTGCCTCATCAATTCATCTTCCCCATGGCACCTTTTATCTATTGAGACTCCATAAAAGTGATAAAATATTATCTAATCATGCTTTAACATCATAATAATACTTGACTCAAGCTGGAAAGAAGATACAAAGGCACATAAGAACTAACAAGGAAAGGATGTAGCATGATAAGACCATAGATTATTTGAACAACCCTCACAAACCCATGATATGACTAACAACCATGGTAATAAATATGGATCATGAATTAAATAATAATTTTGACCCCTTTATAGGTTTAGGACTAAAAAATGGTTAATAATACCACCACTTGAAACTGACAGAAACCTCTACTATACATTTTCCTAATCTTTAACACCTCCCTTACACACTCTTCCAAGAAATTCACCACCTCAAATAACCCCTACCTAATCCAAAACCTCTTTTTTACATTGTATCAAAAAAATTAATCCTATGCCAACCCTATACTTAAATTATATATCACGTTATGGGATTAGGTAAGTTACAACTAAACTAGTTCAGGACCTACCTATTTTATTTATTAAAGAATAGGATCGATTGGGTTGATTATGTTGGCTAAAACTTAAAAATATTTTAGGGTTATATCCAACTCTATAAACACATCCTTTTCACCATTTCATTAAGAGAGATATAGATAATCATTTATTTTTTCATGTGTTTATCCACCATTTTAATTTAAGAGCCATTACTTAGGGTTCATACTTCCTTTTGAGATAAGAATTTTGTCCTATGAGAGAAGTCTTTTGGATGCATATGAGAATTAATTTAGCCTATATCTAACCTATCTTTTTATCCTTATAAACCATAACAACCTCTTTAAAAACACCATTGGCCAAGGGAGATATTGAGGCTCAATGATTTTGTCTTCAAGTTAAGTATTTCTGACTCTTTCTCATCTTTATTAAGTAGATAGATTTGCATGTGTTAGCTTATGAATATGTTTCTCTCTCCATGAATTAGAATTAATTATACATTTAATTGAGTATAATTATTCTTTGCATGTTTAATTTTATGTTTATTACCCTATTATGTGTCGCATGCTTTGGTGAATACTAGATTAGATTTACTTTAATTTGTAATTTACTTTGATAAGAAAACATAGGACCTAGTTAGGCTCATTTTGTGGTACTGCTTGACTAGAGGCTTTATAACCCTCTCTAGTGATATTGTATGGTAATAACCCCTTATTTAGGTCTAGATAATCCATACTAGTCATGACCTTGATTGTCTAATTGTACCAACAAGTGGAAGGGATAGTATGATTTATCTTATTCAAGCTAGGATTGATTTATAGATTAGCTTCATTTTCCCTTGTATACAGTTACCCTCTTCTTATTTCAAACTTTGAGGCATCTTTTGGGACCCATCCTTAACTTTTTACACAATTTATAGGGCATCTTATGATGTCCATCCTCATTCTCTTGGTTTCTTGATCTATAATCCTTACCATGAGGTAATAATCAATAACCTTTCATATATTAAAAATAAATGCATTCAAATTTAATAGACATTCTAAAATAAATATGCTCACATTTCACATGATCTTATTTGATTTAGTCATTAGCACATATATTATTGGTTACTTTATCTCATGTTTCTTTTCTTTTTTAAATTTTATTTCTTTACCATCACTTTTATTACACTATGTATTCCTTTTTAGTTCTTTGGTATCTTACCATTGACCTTAGTTTCCCTTATGAATATTTGGTATTAACTTTGAGTTTTATTTATATCACTTTATAGCCATCCTTAGTTTCCCTTATGGATCTTAGCTAGTACCTTTGGTTTTTTTATCACACTTTCATCAACTTTACAGTCAATCTTAGTTTCCTTATGATGCTTTGGTATTTTTTTCTCCCCCACCCCCCTCTTTTGGGATGGTTCCTCTTATCAATAATTTTGCTAGACCACTATAGGTTTTTATGGCATCTCTAATGACATTACCACCATGATTATTCATTTCCCATTTTTACTTGCATGCTTATAGTTTAATTTTGTATATGTTATGAAGCTAACATTTCTTGAAATTTCTACATTGATATTACAACTTATCAATACTTTTTCTACACACCTCTTGGTTTTTTCTCACATTATCCCTAATACCTATGTTTGGTCCTTAAGTATTTTATCATTCTTACACATTTTGGTTTTTAGTTTTTGAGTTGTATTATAACATCTAGGGAATAAAACTAATCTTCCTCACAAATACCCATCCTTTTAATTTCTACATTTAATCATTTTTATTTATAACTCATTTCTAATTGCATACACCCTTTAGGTCTTTTATATAATTTATATGCTTTCTATTTTTATCTTAATTTTGCACCTCTTGCCTTTCTAGGTTGTGAGATGCATGATAGGACCTAGAGAATCAACCAAGCCCTCCTCACAAATGTCCATCATTTTTGGCATAGATTGTTTTTCCTCCCAACCTTGGCTAGATGTTTTCTCATAAAGATAAGGAAATGGTTAAGAGAAGTGTTTTCCCTCACTTAGAATTAGTCATATTATCTTGTCGTAAAACTATAGTAGTTTATCTTCATGTCCTCATCTATATTTCACCTCCTCCTATGATTATTTTGTATACCTACCTATTATTTTGTCATCTCTTTTTTAAAAATAATTATGATTAAAGAAACCCAATAATTTTATGATCATTTTCATCATTCCCTATTTTTCATATCCTTTTAGACACCAAATTTGGTTTTAAGATTTCACTCTTTTTAAGGTGAAAGTCTAGTAGTCTTTTAGGCACCATGGTATTTAGGCTCTACTCTTTAACAACTATATGTAGGATTTATTTTGATAGTCATCTTTTTTACCCAGGTTTTATTTTTCAAAATCCATATGGAAGAGGAAAATAGGAAAATCCAATATATTTATAAGGCATATCATAATAAAAAAATAGTGTTAAAAGGTAAAGTAAATATTAAAAGTTAGATCACACCAAAATATGTGATCTAAAAGAGATATCTTCTATTCTAATCATAGTTCGAAATCCATAATTATCCTCAAGATAGATTCAAGGTCCATTAGGGTGTGGTAGGATAGTAAAATAGGGTTTAAAATGTCATTTCATCACTTTTGATCATCTTACATTTCTAGTAGCACCTAATTTTTCATACATGTACCTAATCTATATATTAGACTAATGACTTTTTAAAGGGTCCTAAGGAGCAAGGAACACATTTTAGGAAGGTGGGATCCTTTTATTTTCCATGAATTCTAGCCTTTATCACATGATGTATATATTTCACTAGTTATTCTAAGCTTATCTTTGTTAAGTAGGGTTCTCTAGGGCCATTGATGACGAAACATCTTAGTCTCACCAACTTGATTTGAGTTTCTTATTTCTAGTAAATATCATGTTTTCTCTTTGATAACACCCTCTTTTCCCTCCCTCCATATTTTCCCATTGATAGGAAGGTTTGTTCTTAAATCTTACCCATCTTATTTACTTCCTATTCTCCATCTCTTTCAGACATGGTAGTATTATGGTAATTCTATTTTTTTCATCTTTGGAATAGAAGCTACATATTTGGGTTGTTTCAAGATGCTCTCTTGGTCATTTTATTTATGAGCTTAAAGACTTGGGGAAACATAAGTTTTGATCATCATGACCATAACCATCAATGACATCCATATGATCATCATAATTTAAACCTATGTCCTTATATTTATGATCTTAATTTTAACATTAGCATGACCATTAAAAGACATCCACATGACCACCATATCCGTTTAACTCCCTGTGAGCTAGACACTTGTCATTTCTTGGTTCAAACTGCTCTGTAATCAAAAATGAAAAGAAGACTTATCATAATACTTTTATAAACATATATAAAGGACCTTGAATGAATATGTTAGCATAAGGTATTATTATTAATAAAATATGATTTGGACCTAGGCTAAAAAAATCTTAAATTAAGCTCAAAAGATAATGAAATGCTCTCTAATCAAGGATGTCACTTAGTAGTATGGTATTTGTTTCAAGGCAATTATTTTAGGGGAATTATTTTACATAAAAATTTTAAGACATAATGTCTAAAGGGATTGGTTTGGGGAAAAAGTCCCAAAGGATAGGCACATAGGGAAAAATGCCAAGGATAAAAGTCTCAAAGGGCATGTGTGAAGGGCAAATTCTTTCAGACAAAATGTTTGAAGGAATGTTTCTAAGGGAAAAATTTTGGGACAAAATTCCTAAAGGATAAGCTCGTAGGGAAAAATTCCCATGAAAAAAGGTTGAAGGGAAATTGCAAAAAGACTGAAGGGTCATCTTGTCAAGCAAAATGGCTACAATAAAAAGGCCAAAGGGCAACTATAAGGAATCTGAAGGGTCTACTTCATAGGAAAAAATGTCCATGACAAAAATTTCAAAAGATCTACTTCGTAGGGTAAGTGTTTGGGATAAAATTCCCAAAGGGTAGGTTATAAAATTCCCTAAGGGGTAGGTTCATTTCCTCAGGGAAAATGTCTTGGATAAAATGTCTAAAGGAATTCAATTGGCTTGAGGAAAATGTCTCAAACAAAATGTCTAAAGGAATGGTTCAAAAAGACAAAAGTGTAGGACAAAATCCCAAAAGGGTAAGTACAAAGGGGCCGAAGGGCAATTTTAAAAGGTCCAAAGTAATTCTATTGGGAAAAATAGCTACAATAAAAAGTCTAAAGGGCATGTTACATAAAGCCTAAAGGGTAGGTTCAAAAGGTCAAAGGGTATTTCAAAAGTCCCAAAGGAATATTTGAAAATGTCAAAGCGTCATTTCAAAATGTCTAAGGGTATTTTATATATTGTAACAATACAAAGGGTATACTTTATAAGGAATTTATCTATGATAAAAGTCCTAAAATATCTACTTTGTAAAGGCTGAAGGGTAATCTCAAAAAGACTAAAGGATAAGTCTATTTCATCAGGCAAACTTCCCTTGGTAAAAATCTCATAGACCAATTTTTTCAAAATAATTATTTTGGAAAAATGTCTACAATAATTTCTCCAATAAAGATAATTCTATAAATAAAAATCTCATAAGAATTCATGCATAGAAAAAATCTCAATAGAGAACAATAGGATAAATCTGAAATAATAAGTCTAAAAAGACAAATTGCATAAGCCCCAAAAGAATTAAAGTGTTAATTAATATAAATATAATATACCAATGAAATTTTACTAAAGAATGAATGCCAATAATTATTCCTTTCCCAAAATTTTGCATAAACATATTGAAGATGGGGCTCAAAGTCAAGACCATAGTCTAAAAAAAAGTGGGTCCCCATTTCCTATTGAAAGAAAGGGGATGTTGGGTGCAATAAATGGTGACTCATATGGGGAGTACTCCTAAGTATTCAAGAACTTAGAACTCTAGTTTGTAATCCTAAATCAATCATGAAGTGTGTCACAGAAGAATACTTAAATCAGAAACATAAAAGAGACTCTTAAGTTAATTCATACAACATACTTGCCTTCTAATTTCTTGGATTTGTGTGTGTCAAATGTTTAGTTTATTTAACCCCTTTTGTGATGAGTTTTTTAAATGTTTGATGAAGCTGTAGGTTTCATTTTAGTATCTATTAAACCTCAAAAATATGGGAAGCTCAGGTAGTTATTTACTACTAACTAGGCATCCATAGCATCGACAGAGATACCTTGGACTCCTCTTCTCTCTCCATTATTTTATCTTAATCATGATACATGGTACATTGATCTTATTTTATCATGTGAGCCTTTTGATTTTGTTTATATTTTCTTTTGTCATTTTGAATCCATTAGTTCTTTCTTTTTTTTTCACTCTTCTTTTATTCCTAAATGGAAAAGAGAAAAGATGGATCCCCAGTGAGTTGGTATAATTATAAAACAAACCATTACTATAACATCCCTATTAGCTACACCTATACCTAGAATTATCATTCCCAATAAGTATATAATGTGATAAGTACATTTGATCCAATAAAACAAGAAAAAATTCTAAATTTGTATGAAGTAATCTGATAGCAACTTTCACATGACTATTAGAATTATTCAATTGTAACACCATTCAGAATAATTTATGATTACCTATCTTCATCCTAAAGACTCAAAAAAACATATAAATACACCTAATATATAAACTAGTCCCAAAGTGCCAAGATTTTAAATTTTCCCTATTTCATAAAAGTTATAAGCTCAGTTGGTTTAGATTTTAACTTGGTTATAGCTAGATTAAACACAATTTTGATCATCAGATAAAGCAAAGAACAACTAATCTAAGAAAGCACTAAAACTTAAACTAAGAAAGCACTAAAATCTAATCTAGAAAGCAGGAAACTAATTTTATCATATAGCTATATTCATCTATCCCTCATTACTTGTAATATCAATAAATAGTAGAGCCTTCAAGTAATGTTGTAGGAACTATTTGTTGACTAGATATGTAAGCTCATTTACCTTAGAGTTCCTTAAAATCAAACATGTTATTTCCCATGATCTCTAAAATCTGGTATGGTCTAGTCCATAGTGGGGAAAACTTATCATGTTATCCTTTCTTCTCATGGGCTTTATTCTAAAGTAGCACTAGATCTAAAATCCTAAATGGTTTGATTTTTTCTCTCTTATCAAACCACCTATTGACCATGTCTTGATGTTTATTGAATGTTTGTAAGGACTTAGTCCTTGAATCTTTCATTTTTATTATGTCTAGAAACCTTGATTGTGTTTTATCACTCGATTCCATGTGATCCTATATAAAATTATAAATGGGTAATTTTAGCATAATTAGGAATATAATCTTTCATTCATATACTAATAGGTAAGGTTAATCTTTAAGGGCCTACTTGTGTCTAGTCTGGTCTACCCAAAGAGCATACTTCAATAAATTATGCTAGTCCCTAGGCTTATCCCTTGCCAATTTATTAATCATATTGATTATATTATTGTTTATTGAGTCTACCAACCCATTTCCCAAAGGGTAATAGTTAGAATTTGACCTCATAATAATCTAGTTGTCATGTGCACACTCAGTAAATTTTATCTATATGGAATCTGGTCCATTATCACAAACCAAAGAAATGGGTTTTCCAAATCTAGTTGTTATGTGTTCCTTCAATAATTGAATCACATCTTTTACTCTAAAATTATTTATGGCTATGGATTTAGTCCATCTAGTGTAATAGTTTTTAGTAGTAAGAAAAAACTTATGGTCTACTAAGGAATTTAATTTGATGACACCAATGAAGTATAAACCCCATTGGGAAAATTCTCATCCTTCAACAACTAGCTATAAAGTCACTATTTCATGTACTTCTCTCTTGGATAAAGCTTAACATTCATGGTATGTTCTCACATGAGTGTGAGCATCTTTGGTAAAATACTGGCCAATAGTATCCCATTCTTAAGATCGTATGGGCTATGTTATTCCTAGAAAGATGACCATTGCCTATCTTTTGATGTAATTTCTCTAATATTTATTTAGCTTCATCCACAAATACACACCTAAGGTAAATACCTTCATAATTTATTCTGTAGAGGACTCCCTTCTTGATCATGTAATGATAAGCTTTGAGTCTCAAATATCTCCTTCTCTCTCTATTGATCTTGAGGGAACAAGTTCCTATAAGTAAATACTATATTATATCAGTATACCATTCTCCTTTAGATCATTAAGCTTCACATACCTTTTAAACAATGATTCATGGATTTGGTTTAGTCATAAGTTGAACAATGCCTTGGCCCTAAATGATATTTGCAATTTTGATCTCTATGTCAAACTCTTGCAGCTTGGCTAACAATTTGCCTCAACATTTTCCTATCTCATTCTATGATAGGGTGAGCTTGATAGTAAGATCAAGCATGATAGTAATGACTTTATTCTTCAAGATGTAATGTTAAAACTTTTTCATGGGTTTGACAAGGGTGAAAATCTATTTGTCAATCATAGATCTGAGTTTTACATGTTTTAGATTCATGCTCATAAATGTGATTGGATGCTCGGTCTCATCCTTCTTCTACATGATGATAGTAACAATCATATGTTCTAAATAAAACAAGTTTATGTATAAATATTTATTAAAATTTGGACTGATCAACACTAGAGCATGTGATATTATGTCTTTAATGTCTTGGAAGGACTGTCAACCTTCAACTGTCCATTCTATTTTGGAAACTTACTTGAGCATGGTGTTTAAAGTTTTGATGGTGTCTACAAATCCTAAGATAAACTTCCTTATGAAGTTAATATTTTTAAATAATGATTTGAGCTCCTTTTTTCTATTTGGTGGTTGAATTTTTGAAATCACCTTAAATCTATATGGATTGATGGTGATCCCATCCTTGGTGATGATGTTCCCCAAAATATTTCTTTTGGTGACTCCAAATATATTATTATTTGGGTTTAATAAAATACCAAACCAACTACATCTCTCAAATATCAACTTTAAGTGACATATGCGATCCTTCCTATGCTTTGAAAATACCAAAAGATCATCCATGTAAATGATTATGCATTTTCCTATCAGTCCTTTGAAATTATGTCCATGGTACATTAAAAGGTATCCCTTGCATTTATTAGGCCAAAAGGAATCCTTTTATATGTATAAGTTCCCCACTTCATGGTAAACACCATCTTCATTCTATCCTTAGATTATACCAATACCTGATTATAACCTAAAAATCCATCCAAGAAGGACATAATTTTATAACTACTTACTATTTGTATCACCTCATCTAGAGAAGGCAAGGAATAATTATACATTTTATAAGCCTTATTCAATTTCATAAAATCAACGCATAATTTTATCTTACTATTCTTCTTTCTTACTAGGACCAAATTGGCCACCCAATTATAATGTCAAACTAGGAAGATGATTTTTGCATTTAAAAGCTTCTCCACTTCTCTCTAAATGAGAGGCTCCAAAATAAGATTGAATGGTCTTTACCTATATCTAAATATTTTATGATCTAGCTTTAGAGGATTCATATGAGTAATGACCTATGGGTCATATGCTTTCAAATATTCATATGTTTAGGCAATGACGTCCTTATATCAAGAAATTAAATCCTACACTCACTCCCTCTCTTATAGGGTGTAATTGAGGCTAAAATTCACATAACATGGGTTATGGTCATCTCCTAAATTTTCTCTTTCAAATTCTAATTCATTAACCTTTGGTTGTCTTAGTTATTATGCCTGAGTATCTATGTTGAAAGGTCTTTCTAAGGAGACCAAACCAGTTAGAATTTGAATTTTTTTAGCTGAAGAACACCCTCTTTGTCTGATTCCTCTTGTCAGAGGTGATTAATATCCTTGTCAATGATTTGGGATTTGAATTCCCCTAAATTAGTTAGAAACTAAATAATCTATTGGTCATCATCAAAGACCTAAAAAAAATTTGTGTTATCTAGAATGGAAGGACATGGTACCAATTCAATTGAAAAAAAATTTACCTTAGATTCTTGTAGTGGCTCTAAATTAGCAATAGTTGTAGCTAGTGAATCAGTAGTTTGATTTTTTTCTCTGGTAAGTGTTACTATGTTTAAATATTTGAAGCATTCAATTAGGTCCCACACTCTATGCTTGTATCTCTTCAAATAAGATAGCTTGCATTAGTATTTATTTCTAATTTGGTTGACCACCATCTCTGAGTCATCAAATTCTGATATTTGTTTCACAGTATTCTTGAGTACAAACTATAATCCTAAAATTAGAGCCTCATACTCAGCTTTATTGTTAGTACATGGAAATTGCAACTTGTATGTTACCAAGAGTTTTTTACCTTTTGGATCAATTAGCTCGATGCCCACACTTGATCTTTACTTGGATCTAATGTTATCAAAGTGTAGAGTACATAGCTTATTAGAACCTTTAGGTTCTAGTTTTTACTTGATTATGAGTAGTAAACATGTAAAAACCAAGGCTAGGAGACTCATACTTTACCTATTCATTCTTGACATTATACTCCATATGGGATACTTTATTATCATCTCTTTGATAATTTTGATTTGATTTACAACTCCTCTCCATGGTATCCATATATGAGAAAAGTCTATATAGAGATATTCATTAAGTGTTTTGGATAAATCCCTACTCAACAATAGTTCATAGCCTTCTGGTATGTCTACTATGAGAATATCAATGGTCATCTAAATCCATGGTTTAAAGGCTACTTGGATATACATGTTCCTTAGTTTACCCACTATAGGGACCATTATCTTGTTCAATTATGAAATTGTCCTCTTTGAAGGGCTTGGCATCAAACCAATCTTTTGACATATGGATGTAGGCATTATAGTTAAATATGCTTCAGAATCAATTGAATAGTTATAAATATTCTTATTAAATGCCTAGATAGTCAACAAGAAGGGTGAAACTTCTATCTTTCTCTTATATATGATGTTGGTGTTAGATGCTTTCAATTTATCTATGGATTTTTTTGCTTTCTCCATAGGCATCTTCCCAATAATAGAGTTACAGAACATCTTCTTTTGTTTGATAATCTAAGCTAACTCATGAAGAGTTATATTCACCTTGATCTTCTTCATATCCTCAACAATTTTGTATCCTCATTTACTTGGTTCTTCCTTGTTCTTCTACTGATCATTCCCCTTTGGAGGGGGTGGATTATTGTCTACTTTAGGATTAGGAGGAATCACCATGGTATTTGGAGGAGTTGATTTTATGAGTAGATGTTTATTCTTAGATTGTATGAACCTCTCTAGAAATGTTATAAAGTGTGAACTTCATCCATGTTGTCTTTTGAATGATTATCATCTTCATATAGAAATAAAAACTCATGAGTTTCAAAGAACATGGAAGTTTTAGAAGAGCTAGGATCTGGATGATGCTCAGGTAGATTATGCATCTAATCTTGTCTAAACACCTCTCTTTCAAAGATTTTGAATGTTACATAAAATTCAATGTAGTTGAGCTCATTGTGCTTGAAATTATTGTGAATTATGCACTAATTAAGAAGAGCCATCTCTGTTATGTTGATATCTAAAAGCTTTTTAGGATATTCAATCCTATTTAATGGTCTAGTCTATCTCTAAAATCTAGTATTATAATTTCTATTTGGGCCATTTGCATTGCCCATTTTCCTTTATATATTTAGGAAATCACTACTCATCTTTTGAACCATCTTCTAAATATAATCCACTTCTTCCTTTATGAAATGTATACCTTATAAAATAATAGTGGGAAGCGTATCCACTTTCTAGTTTTGTTGATAACCATTACCCATCATATGATTGTTCAAGAAGTTGAAATTCGGCTGTGTTGTCTATGTCACTATGGGTAGTGTGTATAATTAGTTTTGATTGAATGTGGGAGCATTCCGCTTCACATGTGATATCATATTTAATTCTAGAAATTTATTATTGACATTAGGAACACTAGGCATCTTAGGATTGAGATACCTATCTATATTAATGGTTTCTTCATATGCTAACATCAAATTTTTGGTAGTAGCAACTCTTCTCAATAACATGATAGTGATTGGGTCTATGGCATTCTTGTACATCTCCAATACTAATGGCTCATCTAGTTTGTACCTTGGAATCAACTAGTTGTAAATATTATATAACCTTGTATTGAAAGCATGAATGGGCTCATTATTTCCTCTCCTCATGTTGGTGAAGTGATGGTATAGAAAACTAGGATTGGTGACTTATCCAAACTATGAAAGAAAATCTACTTAACATTCATCCCAAGAAGTGATAGAATTTTTGGTTAGATTTAAATACTAATCATAAGCAGCGTACATTGGAGTAAAAGGGAATAATTTGCATGTAACATCCTGATTGATAACATTCATTAATCTCAATGCAAATTTAAAAGATATGATATGTTCCTTTGTTGTCTTTCTCTTGAAGGAGCAAAGGATGGTAAGTACTTTTCAAGCTTTTGAGATAAATAATTCACATCTCTTAGGATAGAAATAGTAGATCCAACTAATCAGGGTAGTTGTTGATCCATTTCCTGATTAATAAGTAAAAGGTTCCTTATAAGTAGGGGGTTCCCTACAAGAGGGGGATTATTGTAAACTAGGATTATTGGCACAATTCTAGGTCTCTTATGATTTGACAAGGGTGAGACTAAAAAACTATCCTAGGAATTAGATCTGGTCACTCTCTTAGGTGACTCCAATACAACTCTATGCAAAGGATAACTACTACTACCAGGGGTTTTGTCCCTTTTTCTAGCACTAGTTGAAGTATTTATGTGAGTTTCATGCACACCATAGCCTTAACAAAGTACCCTCTAACATTTTAGGATCTAAATGGAGGTAAACACCACTCTAGGGCATGATTTATAGGTATCAAGTCTGTTACAAACTATTGATGGAATAGATGGTATGAAATGCAAGTTGTTGATAAGGTTTTTTGGATGGAGGTGTGGTTCATAAAAGGTAGTGAATATCTATGTGAGTTGGATGGATGGTTGGATTCTAACCTAAAGTGGGAAGGTCTTAAAAATAACTTCAAAAAAAGGAGGGAAGGGTAAGGTAGAAAAGAAAACTTCTATGGTTTTCAAGAATCACTTCCTTGGTTAGTTTTTAAAAGGACAAGTACTTTCAGAACCTATGCCTGATGTTAGCATCAATTTCACACACATAGTCAAACATAGACAAAAATTCTAAATAAATAATTATACAAAAAATTCATAGGCCTTAAACAAACATTGTTCCTTTTAAGGTAGCTATTGCACACCTTTAATCAATAAAATATGGCTTAGGTTAGTGAAGTATCTGAGGCAGCTATTGCACACACACATAGAAATATACATCCAAAAAATCACTCATGCACAATAAAAATTATGAATTAATTTTAACTTGACTATCTTAACCAATATATTTACCAATATTTCAATAGTTATTGCATATCTACAAATTAATATATCAATCAAAATAATCAACAATCCATTCACAAATTTTGCACACTAAGTATTATTGAAACACACAACCAAATAAAGTAACAATTGATAACACAAAAATTTGAAATAAAATACATAGACACATTCACTTATGATCAAAATTGATGTTGCTCCTATATTCAAAAATTCTTTGAAAAAAATCTAATTTGGATAATTGCTTTTATAGCCTTGAAGAAGGGGTCATCTTATCCTCCAAGATCATGCAAGGTTGTTACATGTGATATTCAGAACATGAGTTCTAAAAATGGTCTAAAATTGTATAAAATTCTAATTTCAATCTATCTATTTACAATAGCCTTTGCAAAAGCTATGCAACATGTGCATGTGTATAAAGATAGAGGTAGTTTTTATAATTATAGCTTGAACTGTATTTAAACTATAAATATATGTGACATTTTATAAAACTATACATGCATAAAGTCTTAGCATTTTATAGGTTGTGAGAATAACCTATTTATATTTTAGATTATCCACCTTCAAATGGAACTCAGATATGCATCAAAGATAAGTACCACTTTACCAATGTTTTAGAACTAGTGACACTATTGTTAACTAAAAATAGCTATGCACTTCATGTTACATGTGCCTCTCATTAAGTCTAGACCTTTGAAAAGTGTACGTATAATTCACACCTTCTAATCTCTATGCATGATGGAACATGATCATGCCACTTGGTAGCTCTTAGGGCCACTATGTTCTTTATAGTCATAGCTCAAACTTTTTTTTTCCAAGTGGAAATCTTTCACTAGTTTTGGGGCCTTTGAATTTTATAGATTGACCTCACACCATCAAATCAACTACATAGATAACCATTGGCCATCAATCTACCTAGGCTTACTAACCTTTGATTCCAAATAGCTAATTTATAAGGCTAAATTTTACATTTGTGTGACTGTTAATGATGTCCATGTGACCATCATAATTTAATCACCTATTATTTTCTTGATGATCTTAAATTTGATATTAACACAATAATCAAAGACATCCTTATGACCATTGATTATTTCCATGTGACCATCATAATTTTAACCCATGTCCTTTTGTTTCTAAGCTTAATGTTGGCATTCATGTGACCGTCAAAAGATGTCCACATGACTATCATTTGGTTTAACTCCCTGCAAGTTAGACACTTATCATTTCCTAGTTCACTCTGCTCTACAATTACAAATGAAAAGTGGAATTAGAATAATACTTTGGGAAAAATATATAAAAGACCCTATATGAATATTTTAGAATAAGTTGTTAGTATTAATAAAATACAATTTGGACCTAGGTTAAAAAAATCTTAAATTAAGCTCAAAACATAATGAAATGCTCTTTAACCAAGGATGTCACTTGGTAGTATGGTATTTATTTTGGGCCAATTATTATAGGGGATTTATTTCCAAAAAAAAATTGAGACACAAATTCCAAAGGGATTGGTCTAGGGTAAAAGTCCCAAAGGATAGGCTCATATGGCAAAATTCTAGAGATAAAAGTCCCGAAAGACATGTGTGAAGGGAAAAAAATTTTGGACAAAATATTTAAAGGAATATTTTGAATGGAAAAGCTCCAAGACAAAATTCCCAAAGGATAAGATCATAGGGGGGAATGCCCATGAAAAATGGCTGAATGGAAATTGCAAAAAGACTGAAGGGTCATCTTGTCAGGAAAAATAGTCACAACAAAAAGGTTGAAGGGAAACTGTAAGAAACCTAAAGGGTCTACTTCATAGGGCAAATTTCCCATGAAAAAAAGTCTGAAGGATCCACTTCATAGGGTAAATGTTTAGGAAAAAATTATTGAAGGGTAGGTTGCATAAACCCTAAAGGGGTAGGTTCATTTCCTCAGGGAAAATGTCTCAAAAAAAATATCTAGAAGAATTCCATTAGCTTGGGGAAAATGTCTCAGATAAAATATCTGAAGAAATGGTTCAAAAATGCAAAGGTGTGAGACAAAATCCCCAAAGGGTAGGTGTGTAGGGACTGAAGGTAAATTGTAAAAGGTCCAAAGTAATTCTATTAGGTAAAATGATCGTAACAAAAATTATGAAGGGCATGTCTCACAAAGCTCAAAATGTAGGTTTAGAAGGTTGAAGGGCACTTCAAAAGTCCTGAAGGGAAATTTCAAAATGTTGAAATGTTATTTCAAAATTTTAAAGGGTATTTTATATCTAGTGATAATCTAAAGGGTCTACTTTGTATGTAATTCATCCATGACAAATGTCTTGAAGGATCTACATCATAAAGGCCAAAGGAAAATCTCAAAAAGATTGAAGGATAAGTCTGTTTTATTAGGCAAAATGCCCATGACAAAAATCCCATAGACCAATTCCATCAAAGGAATTATTTTAGACAAAATGTCTATAATAATTTTTTTGATAAAGATAAGTCCACATCCAAAAATCCCATAAGAAGTCATGCACATCAAAAATCCTAATAGAGACCAATAGGATTAGTCTAAAACAATAAGTCCAAAAAGACAAATTGCATAATCCCTAAAAGAATTCAAGCATTAGTTGATAAAAACATAATATACCAATTCCATTTTTCTAAGTATGAAGGCCAATAATTAGTGCTTTCCCAAAATTTAACATAAACATATAGAAGAGGGGGCTCAAAGTCAAGACCATAGTCTAAAAAAAAATCGGGTCCCCATGAAGGGGATGTTGGGTGCAACAATTTTCAATTATACTTTTGTGTTGTTATGTTTCACTATTGTGACACATGATGAGCTTTGGGTGAGAAATATGTATATTATTTTATCAAAATTTTGTTAAATAGAAATTAATTGCCTAATTAAGATAAAAGTTTGTGTGAAATTAGAATGTATAAAATAAGGATAAATTAAACATTTTTGATATGTAATTAATATATTTGGAAATATGCTAAAAGGGGAAAGTGTAAGAAGGAATTAATTTAGTCATAAAATAAGAATACAATATTAAGACTAAGACTATAGATCTAACTATGTGACTATGTGAAATTAATGTGAATCAAGAATAGGGCTTCATTGGATCTCTAGATGAGACTATACTAATCAAACCTATCCATATTGAATTATTGTTCATGGGGGGAATCAATGTCTAGTTAGGTTTTTATCTTTATGTGAAAATTGACTTGTGTGTTGTGACTTGTAAGATCTATGTGTGCAATATATGTTGTTTGATTGATTATGTAAGCCTTTGTGTACCTTCTTTTTCACTTTTAACCCTATGTTTATAAAACATAAATGATAAATAGAATTAAAAAAGGGGGGGTTCAGTAGTTAAATTTGTATTAGACATCAACACCCCCTATGTTGAGCAATCCCTACATACCAATACTCTGAAGAGGGATCAAACTCCATGTATTTCTCCCATGCTATGGAGGTGTGTGTGAAAGATTGATGTAATTTTATATGTTGGTGTAATCCTAGTGTGATAATTTCACTTTAATAATAATTTATGAATATAAGGGTGTATGTAGAATTATCTTAGGACTACTAGGACTGTATGTACTCAAATTTGGGATAAATAGGAAGTTTTATCTCAATGTACAATAAATGTTTTGTTGATTTATAAAATGTGTTAGCCTCTTACCATCTAGTGGGTAACTAAATGAAAAAATATGCTTTATTAGTGATCATTTTAGAATTCCTTCAAATGAATCTCATGAAACATGTGGGATGACCCATTAGGTAAATTTGAATTTGAGAAAAGAGACATAAACACAATCGACATAATCAAATGTTACCAACATGAAAGATAGTCCTAATGGCATGTCCTTATCTGAGGAGCAAGGATAGTTGAGCTAGAAGTGTGGAATATTTAGATAATGAGATTCAGTTGTTTTGAATGAGAAATAGGAATATCATGATAAGAATTTGCTTAATATTAAGGGTCATCTACATAGAATTGAAGGAAAGGAGGTCAAGGACCATGTAATTTCTCTTAGCTAAGTGTGTTTGAGAATATGGTCACAAGTGCATTGCCTCAGCATTAAATGTTAATTTATGTGTCTACATTTCCCCCCTTTTATTATAGTAATGTATCAAAGTGAAAATACTAGAGTAAAAGAGGAAAAAATATACTTGAACTTGACTATGAGGAACAGTCTTGAATGTAGGCCACATTTAATTGTGTTTCACGTAGGACTTGTGATGAAACACGTATAAATTAGTTATTATTTAAGATAAAAATTAATAAATAAAATAAGAAAATTTTTTATATTTAATAACAAGGAATGAATACACCTTATTGGGTACATGAATTTTTGTATTTTTAAGGTGTAAAAATTGATGATTAGAGAGGGTAATACCCTTGTATATTTCTTTTGCATTGATGAACTTATATTAGATTGTGCATGCCCCAATCCTCATTGAAAAAGGAGTGTGTTTGAAATCTAAATTTGGTATTCAATCCATCATCACATACCTGAAGTATTAGAGTAGACTGAAATCCCAAAATGAATTTAAATAGATTTTTCTAGTGAAAAACTAGTGTAAAATGTGAATCAACCACTAAAAATAATATAAGATTCATTTCTAGTGCAAAACTATTAAAAAAATAGTATGATCTGAGTCTCATGGAGAATGACATGGATATCCATTTTATCTATGAAATTAGTGTATAAAATAAAAAAGTATGTGGTCATATGTCATACACATGCCCCCAATTTGATATTTTGGGTGTATATAGATTCTAGAACTGAGTAATATCAAGTAATTTTCTAAAAAAAACTTGTGTGATAACCTAGAACACATACCATGCATGACGCCCCAAAATTAATTAAAATATGAGATAAACATATGTATATAATACTTGAACTTGTTTATGAGTAATACTATCATTGATATGTAGATAGTGACATTCTAATAATTTTGAAAACTATTGTTTTCTGACTACTAGGATGATAACTCACTATTATGAACATGGTCGGCATGTGCCCTTATCCAAATGGAGTATTATTGTCTAAAATTGATGTTTAAGTGAATTTTAGGTATGTAATGTGATCAATTAGGTAAAATCTATAAGTTTTTATCTATGTATTATATTTTCAAAGCTTAGTCTCTAATACAAGCCACTGTGTATTCCCCCTCTCCCAAGGTGAGTTGTGGAGCCTACATAATAACTTAACTCAAAATAAAAATTTATGCAAGAAGATATTATAGAAAATATGAATGAATGAGTTATAATGATAACATCAAAGAGCATGACATCATCATAGATAACTAATAAAAAAGAGTAATGTAATATGTATGTATAAATCCAAGCATATACAGTGTGATGTCTAGATAAATGTTATCAATTAAGCATGTAATGATAAATTGATAAAAAAAATGAGTACTAAAATTTGAATAGAACTACTCAGGGAGGGATGCATGATATCTATCGTGGCATTAGAAAACTAAGAAGATACATTATGTCTATAATGATGAAAAAATAATCAAACAAGTGTCATAGCCATGACATACACACATAAAGAGTACATGAAAATCATATAAATCATGCAAGAGAAGTTTTAACACTCTAAATTTCACCCTAGGAGGAAGTTGTTTAGGCCTAACTCCAAGTTTGGGGTAACAAGGGAATAGTCCAAGGTTGAGCATGACCTATGACAAGGCTAAACCTCTAGATTATGAGGCTAGCTCCTTTGGTGCATCCATTTTATCTCAAATAACTAAGACCTGCTAATTTTTAGGGTGAAAAGGGATAGGAAAATGCATATAATGAAACCTAATCTAAGGATGGTGATGCACCAATATCATTATCCACTCAATTTGACTTCAACAACACTAGTGAACCAAACAAACAACTAAACTACTACCTCTAGGAGTGTCTAAGAAATAGTGTTTCACATAGAGGCTATGATAGGTGGATAGAACATGATGGCCATGAAAGTGATGTATAGTTCAAGACACTTAACAATTAGGTTCCACTCCAAGCTTAATTACCAACACCTTTACACATTATATGAACTGCATAGAACATTTATTAGCATGCAGATGAAGCAAGGAATTATAAAGGAAGATAAATCTTCCACTTATGAAAATATAACCAAAATAAATGTACTAGATCAATATGGAAGAAGCTGAATTAGTCTAAGAGGTCTACAAGATACAAATCTAGGCAGAGTTTCCTCATACCTAGGTGAGGGATGTGTATAATGACTTAAGAGGCATAATATATAAAATAATGAGAAGATAAAGAGAGGTAAATTGGTGTGGAGGTGAAGATAAGAGGTCATAAATGACCATAGTACACTCACACAATAGTTACATTAGCCATAACTGTCCTCATATGTCTCCCTCCAGGTATTGGTGGTCTTCAATGGGCAGCTTGGGCATTGAAGTGGAGTGATAGAGGTTGGTGTAGAATTGTTTGACCCCATAAAAGCATGGCCATGCCAGAATTTGGTCAAGCACCCTCTCTTCATCATAGTTACAAGACATTAAAAATATTTTATTAGGCCAACATGTGTTACTAAGTAGCCCACCCTTCTCTTTGTATGTTGATTAGGCTAGGAAACTACCCTTTCCTTCATCATAACCACAGTCAATTTCCCTATTCACATTTAATAATTAGTTACCTAATATAATAACCTTTTATTAACTCCTCTAATAGCTCTCCATGCTAGTATGTAACTTCTTTTATTGACCTAAATAGGCCTACTAGGCCACTAAGCTTATTAACTTGACCATTTATTAGTTAAATGGTCATGAAACCTTTATCAAACCTTAATAATAGGTGATTGATCATGGATAAGACATAAATAAACATGATTTATCATGACATGTGCTTAATCAATAGTATACACCTATAATTTCACTCCATTTAAGTGACTGGGTCTCTCTTTATGAGTGTTTCAGGACTAGCCCTTTGGTATATACCTATAAGAACACTTTTAGGGATAATTGTGAGTAGTTTGTAGGATAATAATCTGGAAAACATATCACACTACCCCTTCTAATGGTTTAAAATTCTTAATATATATTTTCACCTTGAAAATATCACAAAGAATCATAAAAATAGAGTTTCTAGGGGTGTTTATACAGTGTTCCTATAGACTAGTACCATGTCTAAGGTCTCATATGAGTGTAATATGTGTTTAATGTGTTATTCAAGCCAAACCAGAGTGTTTGAGTGAAAATATATCAATATTTCTCTAGTCAAGTTTGTCTTAGGGTTTAAGGAGGGTTTTGAAGGTCCACCATCTAAACAATGGTTCATAGAGTATGGACCTAAAAACCAAAACTTCTTACCATGAACATTTATCCTAAATACCACCTCAAATATCTTTAAAATATTTGGGTCTCATTCAAATTGTATGTTGAGATATGAACAAAATTTGGTGTTCTTTGAGCTCCTTACTAGATAATTTGTGTAGGTTATGGTGCTAACACTTGTTCATAGAGTTGGGCCTCTAAATCCCCCTCTCTCCTTTATGGATATTGAGTCCATAAGGGTTACCAAATTGACCTAAGATCCCTAGGTTTTATTCCCTCTATGATGAAATATGTGAGTGTTGGAAGTGTCAACTTGAGGTAGCAGACTAGGTGTAATGCAGTTTGATCTAGATGTTAAGACTAGATTTGGCACTTTATTTCTTTCTCTTATCTAAAAAATCCTTCTCAAGGTCTAAAACATCATTCCACACCTACTTATGGACTTAAGTCTACTTGAGGTTTGGATTTGTCACCAAGATGGAGGTGGTGACTTGAGAACTAAATAATGGCTTTAGGTCTTGCAAGCCTAAACTAAGTCTCATGACTTTGAGGAGCCTTTAGTGAATTTATGGACTTAACATCATAATATCACCCTATCTCCATAGTATACATACTCTAAAATTGTCTTCACTGGCTCAAAATACCATCTCTACTTCTTTCTCCTTGTAGTTCTACCTAAGCATTACCTAGCCCTAAGTGTTTGTCTAGTTGGTTTAGGGGTCTAGGTGATTTTTTTCTTCACCTTTAATTTTTATTGTATTAAAACATATTTAATATTCTTTACTACCCTATCAACATCCTTAGGATCAGGCCCTCCTTCACTTTGTCCTTTTTCCTCTATGTAGATCTACCTAAGTCACTATCTAGCATGAGTGTTTGGGTAGCTGGTGTTAGGGACCTTGGTATTCCCTAATCTCCTCCCTATAGTACTTATTTTGATGGATTTTGGAACATCTATAACATGTTATTAGGAGTTGGTAACATCATTTGGATTTAACCTCCTTCAACCGTGCATACTCCTCATATAATCAAACCTAGGGCTTGTGGGAAGTTATGCCTATGTATTCCTAAGGGATTGATTTAGTGTCTTCATACCTCAATCTAAGACTCTTATTACCTTGGAAACATTTTGTATTCTTATTTAATTCCCTCTTATATGTTTTCAATCTCAAATATCCTCAAACATGTATAAGGCTTCAATTTCTTAAGCATAGGCCTAAGTATATCAATTTTAGGCTTGATAGGCCTAATATGCCATTAGGCTCTTTTGTCTATCTCAAAGACAAAAAATTTGGAATTTTAATACTAAAATAATTAATAAAATAACATAGATACCATGTTCTTGTTGAGTTATGGAGCTAAAAGATTCACTAATGAGCTAATGTGGAGGTTGTTGGGCTTACACAATAACTAACATCGATCAGAATCAACCAACATTAGTTAGGGGTCGATCGACATCGGTTAGGGGTCAGTCAGCATCAGTCATCTTTAGATTGACACTAACTTCTATGCATTTTTAGACATTTCCAAAATTTCTATTTTTAGCCAAATAGATTTGAGCCTTTGATTTAAGAGGTGGATCTAAGGGTGGCGAATGCATGGCTCATGAACCCCAGTGTTGTATTATAATATATAGAAGGGTTAGATCCTCATAACATTGAGAATAATTTAGTAATTGAGTTGATTGTAATTGATTGAGAGAGAGAGAGAGAAATCTTGAGGGAGAATTACTGTACATATGTGAGGTGTGATGAGAGAGAGATTTCTTCATTGTATTTCCTTCTGGAAAAGTTTAATATAGATTGGTTGTTTCTTGTATCTCTTATTATTTGTTGTTTCTAATTTCTAGTTACTTATTACTTCTAGTTTCAATTTCGTGTTTAGTTGCTTATACAAAAGTAATCAATTATACTCTAAGATCCTAACAACTGGTATCAGAGCGTGTTAGTGTTTGTTCATTACAAAATTCACTCACAGGGGTTTCTGATTGAGTGGGAGCAAAGCAATGGCAGAAGAAAGTAAAGTAAGAATGGACAAATTCAATGGCAAAAATTATCAATTATGGAGGATGTAGATTAAAGATTATCTATATTAGAAAGATTTGTATTTATTGTTGGGTGGGGTTTCAAGGAAGCCCATAGATATGGAAGATGAAGAATGGAATGTTCTTGATAGAAAGGCTCTTGGATCTATATGGTTGAGCCTAGAAACTTTTGTGTTTTCCAACTTATCACAGGCAAAGACAATGGTAGAGTTAATGGATACTTTGGCAAATTTATATGAAAAACCCTTAGCTTTGAATAAGGTATATCTTATGAAACAATTATTTAATTTGCAAATGCAGGAAGGTGGATCTGTATCTAGTCATCTTAATGATTTCCATATAATAGTAAATCAATTAAATTTAGTCAAAATAGTTTTTGATGATGAAATTAAGGCTCTCTTAATCTTATGCTCTTTACCTAAAAGTTGGCATAGTTTGGTAATGGCAGTTAGTAATACTACATCTACTTCAAATATCTTGAAAGTTGATGATGTTGTTATTGTAATCTTAAATGAAGAAATTCATAGGAAAATCACAGGGGAAACATCAGGTAATGCTTTAAGTGTTGAAATCAGGGGAAGGCAAAGAGAGAAGGGCAAGCAAGGGAAATCAAGGTCAAAGATGGGAAGTAGATCCAAATCCAGAAATGGAAGAATAACCTGCTGGAATTGTGGAAAGAAAGGGCATGCAAAGAAAGATTGTCGGTTGAAGGATAATAAAGAAAATTAGCATGAAGGTAATAAAGAAGCAAAAGTTGTAGGTATTGTTGCACAGGATGCTCTTATATTTTCTTTGGATAATAAAGTAGAATCATGGGTTTTAGATTTTGGTGCCTCTTTCCATGCAACCCCAAATAGAGAATTTTTCAATGATTATGTCCATGGAGATTTTGGAAAAGTTTATTTAGGGGATGATGAGCCTTGTAAAATTGTTGGCAAAGGAAAAGTGCAGCTGAAATTATAGAATGGCAACACATGGGTGTTGAAGGATGTCACGCATGTACCCATCCTAAAGAGGAATCTAATTTTTGTAGGAAAGTTGGGTGATGAGGGTTGCACAATAACTCTTACAGCTAAATCTTGGAAAGTTTCCAAGGGTGTGCTTGTATTAACAAAAGGTAAGAGAGTAGGTACACTTTATCTATCTACTTGTATTATTGATCATTCTCCTTCTGTTTTATCTACTTCAGATGTAGATGCAAAGTTGTGGCACTGTAGTCTTGGTCACATGAGTGAGAAGGGAATGAATGTTCTCAAGTCAAAAGGTAAGCTTTCAGATTTGAAAAGCATAGATCTAGATTTCTATGAGCATTGTATTTTTGGGAAACAAAAGAAAGTGAGGTTTCTCAAAACTGGGTCAACAAAGAAGAAGCACAAGTTGGAGCTTGTTCACACAGATATGTGGGGACCAGCTTAGGTAGCTTCTATTGGAGGATCACAGTATTATGTTTCTTTCATTGATGATGCTACAAGAAAGGTATGAGTTTATTGCATAAAGAGAAAATCTAATGTTTTTGACACATTTAAGAAATGGAAAGCTTTGATTGAGAATGAAATAGGTTTGAGATTGAAGTGCCTTAGATCTAACAATGGTGGAAAGTACTACAGCAATAAATTCAACAGTTACTATTCTATGAGTGGAATACGTAGGGAAAGGATGGTTCCAAGGACACCTCAGCAAAATGGAGTTGCTAAAAGGATGAATAGAACAATAATGGAGCGTGCATGGAGTATGAGGTTGCATGTTGGTTTGCCCTTATAGTTTTGGGTAGAAGCTATAGATACTATGGTTTACCTAATTAATAGAGGACCTTCTACTACATTGGATGGTGGAATTATAGAAGAGGCTTAGATAGGTAAAAAGGTAGATCTTTCATTTCTCAGAGGTTTTGGTTCTAAAGCTTTTGTGCACATTGATAAAGAAAATAGAAAGAAGCTAGATGCTAAATCTATGCAGTGCACTTTCATTGGTTATGGTTTTGGAGATTTTAGATTCTGGTTGTGGAATTTAGAAACTAACAAAATTATTAGAAGCCATGATGTAGTTTTTAATGAGAATGTGATGTACAGTGATC
This sequence comes from Torreya grandis, assembly GCA_037957365.1. Lineage (NCBI taxonomy): Eukaryota > Viridiplantae > Streptophyta > Pinopsida > Cupressales > Taxaceae > Torreya > Torreya grandis. Next base: position 784,530 of record JARHVA010006074.1, on the reverse strand, counting down.
AGCTCAAGAGGCTAAATAATTCTGAGTAAGGCAATCTTGATTTGGAAGAGGTTATGATCCAAAATGAGCTCGCAGGTAAAAATCATCACTCAAAAAAACACAGAGACCGAGGTCAGTTAGGTGGAAACTGATGTCGATCAGGTGGAGACCGACATTAGTCAGGTGGAAATCAGCATCGATCAGAAGGAATCGACATCAGTCAGGTGCAGATCGGCATTGATTAGAGATGACTGGGATCAGTCACTGTCAGAAGAAAATTTGGGCGGATAGCAAGCTGTAAATGAGTCTCAAATGCCCATAAGGAGGTCTAAAAGGGTAAGTAAACCTCCAATTCATTATTCCCCTTATTTATACTACTTTTTTCTCACTGATGGTGGAGAACTAGAAAGTTTTGATGAGGCAATGCAGGTAGAATCTAGGAAACAGTGGGAGCATGGCATGAATGAGGAAATTGATTGCTTGGAAGAGAACCATACATGGGATTTGGTTGAGTTTCCAGCCAGAAAGAAAGCACTAAAAAACAAATGGGTATACAGGTTAAAGGAAGGAGAGAATGGACAAATGAGACATAAGGCCAGGTTGGTAGTAAAGGGATTTGCACAAAAACTAGGTATTGATTTTGGTGAAATTTTTTCTCCTGTAGTAAAGATGACTTCTATTCAGACTGTATTGTCTTTAGTTGCTATTGAGGATTTGCATCTTGAGCTGCTTGATGTTAAGACAGCATTTCTTCATGGAGATTTGGTGAAGAGATATATATGGATCAGCCGAAAGGTTTTGAGGTCAAAGGTAAGGAGAAACTTGTGTGCAGGTTGAAGAAAAGCTTATATGGTCTTAAGCAAGCTCCAAGACAATGGTATTTGATGTTTGACAGGTTTATGATAGAGCATGGCTTTAGTAAATGTCAATCTGACCATTGTGTTTATTTTAATAGATTGGATAATGGTAGTTACATTATCTTGTTACTATATGTAGATGATATGCTTGTTGCAGGTTCACACATGCAGGAAGTTACTGAGCTTAAGGTAAAATTAGCTCACACATTTTCCATGAAGGATTTAGGAGTAGCAAATAAAATCCTTGGCATGAGTATTAAGAGAGAGAAAAAATCACAGTTTGATTTTGTCTCAAGAGGATTATGTGAATAAGGTGTTGGAGAGGTTCAATATGCAGGATGCAAAACTGGTAAGCACACCTATGGTTGTACACTTCAAGTTGAGCAAAGAACAGTGTCCTAAATCACATTATGAGGTTGAGTACATGAGTAGAGTTCCATATGCTTCAGTAATTGGGAGCTTGATGTATGCAATGGTATGTACTAGACCAGATATTGCCCAAGCAGTGGGAATTGTTAGCAAGTTTATGGCCAATCCAAGAAAGGAACACTAGAAAGTAGTTTAGTGGATTCTTAGATATCTGAGAGGGACCAATAGTAGGCATTTATTCCATGGAGGGTAAAACACTTCTCTACATGGTTATGTAGATTTAGATATGGCAGGTGACTTGGATGGTAGGAGAAGCACCACAAGATATGTGTTCACTGTTGGTGGAATGGCGGTTAGTTGGATTTCAAAGTTGCAGAAGGTTGTTGCCTTGTCTACTACAGAGGCAGAATACATTGCAGTCATAGAGGCTAGCAAGGAAATGATTTGGATGACTCAGTTCATGGAAGATTTGGGAAAGGAGCAAGAGAGTTGCAGATTGTATAGTGATAGTCAAAGCACAATTCATTTGGCTAAGAATTCAACGTTTCATTCAAGAACCAAACATATACAGCTTAGGTACCACTTCATTAGACAGGTATTGGAGGATGGATAGTTGAAACTAGAAAAGATCCATATAGATAAGAACCATGATAATATGTTAATAAAGCTGATAACAAAGGAGAAGTTGAATCTTCATTCAACTTTTGTTGGTCTTCAAGATTAAAATTGAAGAGGGAGAAACAAGCTAGAGATGTTTAGAGGATGTTGCTGTACAGATATAGGTGCAGTTGTTTATCTCCATGTGGGAGATTGTTGAGTTGTGGAGCTAAAAGATTCATTAATGAGCTAATGTGGAGGTTGCTAGACTTACACAGTAATCAACATCAGTCAAAACTAATTGACATCAGTTAGGGGTCGACTGACATTGGTTAGGGGTCAGCTGGCATCAGTCATCTTCAGACTGACACCAACTTCTATGTGTTTCCAGACATTTCTAGAATTTCTATTTTTAGCTAAATAGATTTGAGCCTTTGATTTAAGAGGTGGATATAAGGGTGGCGAATGCATGGCTCATGAACCCTAGTGTTGTAGTAAACTATATAGTAGGGTTAGATCCTCATACCATTGAGAATAATTCAGTAATTGAGTTGATTGTAATTGATTGAGAGAGAGAGAGAGAGATCTTGAGGGAGAATTACTGTACATCTGTGAGGTGTGAGGAGAGAGAGATTTCTTCATTGTATTTCCTTTTGGAAGATTTTAATATAGATTGGTTGTTTCTTGTATCTCTTATTATTTGTTATTTCTAATTTCTAGTTACTTATTACTTCTAGTTTCAATTCCATGTTTAGTTGCTTATACAAAAGTAATCAATTGTACTCTACGATCCTAACAATTCTTATTCATATATCTCACCTCTCTACATGGTATTCATACTTTCACTTTCTTGCTTATAACCCTGTCTGCTTTGCTATAGGTAATCAACTAAGTTTATTTATCTTCTTAAGACATTTTGATGTCTCAAGGACCCAATAACCTAATGAGTACCAATTTATTTAATATAAAAATCCTTATGTCATATTTTTCCACTCTAACCCTTCACTTCCACATAGGTTTCAACATAATTACACTTCCTCTTACCATCCCTGTAGGTGGTAGTTTTGCATTATGATTATGTGAAAGAGAGTAGACCTTGACCTCATGAAAAATTTATCTCCCTTTATAAAAATTAATATACTTAAATTTATTTGTCAATATTGTTTCATCCATACTCTTGAATACAAGATGACTCATTTATCTAACCTTCCCTATTTCAAAATTCAGGACTATAGGATATAGTTTGAGCCCTTTTAACTGTAAGTTCAAGATGAGGGGTGAGGTATGTTAATTCATGTTACCTTTTGGGTCATAAATGGGTTTATTACTTTTTATTTCCATTTATAACCCTATAAAACCCCTCAAACTCATCATACCTTCAGTGTTTCTTCAACCCTACCATTATAGCCCTATGTGTATGAGGTAGGTGTCTTAACTGAGGATTTCTCTTTTTAGAGAGTTGATGTGTTGGTATCTATCTAGACCCTTTTCTTTTCACCTCCCATACCCTTCATATACTCTTATGACTATTCCATATTCCTTAATTTATTCAGCACCTTCCTTATATGTCTTATTTAATTAACACTCTATCTTCGTAGCCTGCACAAAGGCCTAAAGGTGCCTAGATGAGGGTTTACCTTTCAAGGCTTAAAGATCATAATGATCTTCAGTATAGGGAAGTGAGTGGAGTTAGGGTAATAAAATAAGGAGTTACCATAACATTAAGGATATTATGTTCATCTTTAACACAACCAAAATACCCTCTACAGCTACTTTGTCCTCACTTTGGAAAGGATATCACATCCACGATTAAAAGTTAAATTGGGTATAGGACCATGAAGATGTTATTTGGCCTGATTATGGATAAAATTATCTTATTTGGGTATATAAGGATTTAATTTTCTCAATTAACTCTTCATTCAACCTAAAACCACCAAACACTTCCATCTTATGCATTAAAAAAACTTTGCAACATGAAAAAACTTAATTGTAGTCTGCAAATGGAGAAAATTTCCATGTTTCATTGATTATCAAGGCTCACACATGTTAACCATGGGTTTAAGGTGATTTATATGTATATTTATTACTCTTATAATACACATCAAGCATTTATTTGTAGATCCATTTTAAGGATGCACCAAACCTAATGTAATTTTGACCCTCTGCATAGATGAAGGAGACAACTTGACTACCCATATTCTTAATGTTTGTTCATAAAGTATAGGCCATGAATTTGTAGAACTATTTTACTAATGTTAATGTCAATATACCCCTTTCCTTTTCCATAAGTCTCAAATCATAATTTTCTCTTTCCTATACGAACTATTCAAAAACCTAAAAGCTTTTTAGAACTACCAATGAGAATTATGAAGGAAGAGGTTGGTTTTGGGCTTATTTTGAATCATATGTACATGAAAATTCTCTAAGGCACCTACCATGAGAGATTATGTAATTTTTTATCTCACCCTATATGGAACTAACCATACAGGTTTGTATAACCCTATAAAATACCTGCTAACACCTTATTTTATTGAATTTCTTCAAGTTTCAAACCTTAGGATACCATTGGTGGGTAGGAAGAGGGAAAAAAATTAAAAAAACATTTAAAAATGAGTGGTGTGTATGGGGAAGCTTAAATTTCATGGTTTCCCATTTGTGGGGCCTATTTGATGAGTAAAAGGTGGGTTTAACTTTAAAAGGGGACCTTTTTATGCATAGAAACACCTTGATATGACTATGGATAATGATGAGACCCTTTTAGGACCTATTAATACAATGTGACATTAAATATTACCCTTTAAAAAAAAAATCACAATTCAATTTGGACTATATAATATGTTTGGAGGATCATTTGATGGTTTAGAGGATGAATCAAGGTTTGAACGAGGCTTGGATGGATATATCATGGAAAATGGCATTATGTACATCTTAGATCTCATGTCATGGCTTCAAATAAGGCTTATAAATACTCTTTATGTTGGTGTCAAGGTATCTTATTAAGGAATGGCTTAAAATAAGCTCATATACTATAAGAACCTTAAACCTTAAAATATCCAAATTACCTTAACTTTTGATAAAGATCCTTAATCTTGTTAAACAATGCTTAGACCACCCTCAAGGCTTGAAAAGGACATGGAAACTCTTCCACTCATTCAATAACCACTATGACAACCTAATGCATCACCCAAGGAATTCAAAATAAGCTATGATATATAGATCTCCCAAGCAAGTTATAACACAAACATGAAACCTTAAACCATGCTAACAAGGTTTCAAGAAGAAAATAGAGGACCATGACAAGATCTAGACTAGTGTGTACAAGCTCTACAGGTATTTCATGGATAAAATTTAGTTATAAGGGTTTAAATTTGGCTTGAGAGGCCAAATTGACAACATCTTTGGTGACTCATAGGGGTTGACCATCCTGATGGTCAAGGGAACCCACTAACTCTTTATGACAATGACAAGACTCATACATGACATCATGACTTGGATGACCATTCCCTTAGACTATAAAATATAATTAGTATATTATATCACCTCTATGATTGTAATAAAAACCACACATAAAGAAACACACAAAAATAAACACTATCTAACACCTAAAGAAAGCAATAAGACATGACACAAAATAATTAAAGAAACTACACATCAGAATTGTGTAGAACACACTTATTAGAGTCAAGATAAAAACCTATTATAAACAACTAACCTAAAAACAAAATCCTTTCTCTTAAATGATCAAATTTAATTTTTATTTTATCACCAAGGCACCATGAGTTCATATTTTCATATGATGGCTAGAGTTCAATTAGGTATTAGTCACTATATGAGAACTTCCACTTGTGCCTTAAGATGTTGTCATGATCATAGTCTCTTGGAATGGAAATTGGACTCTCTTGATCCATCCTTAGGTGCATATTCTATCTAGGTGAGTCAATCACCTAGTCATATTCATCCCACATCTATCTATTCTACATCAACAAACTCAATTCTACCTCACCTATAGGTTATTCCTAAGCAAGTTGATGGTTTGAGGTAAATATTTTAACATGATTGAATATTTAAATTTAAGGAGGGTTGGATCTTTTTTCATGGTATCTTGAGACCAATATATTTAAATTTGATCCTTCAAGAGTGGAGAGGTATCTACAGATGGAAATATGAATGGATAGCCTTGTTTTAAAACCTCAAACAAGTCATCTTAAAGTGGGACAGCTTTTTGTGATGGTATGGTTAGAGGTTTATCTTCCTCTTGTTTGATGGAATTCTCTTTCTCAATCTAAAATAAATCATCCTCAAGGAAAGAGTATCCTTATTTGATGATCTCAAACAAAAGCATAGGTCAAATCTTACATGGTTTCAGTTTGCTTGGGCCCTCTTTAAGTGGGATAAGGGCTGGTGTATGGGTATGCATAACATAGTTAGAGGTAGATTTTGAAATTTTACCTCTTTTATCATGCTCATGGAGTTATAAATAACCTTATGCCACTCCTAATGGATCACTTGAATTTTATTCATCCATAAAAATAACTTGATTAGTTTGCATGATATCAAAGTTACCTTATTCATCAACCTCATTGGTTGGTCTGCACCTTTCTTCTGCAACTACTACAATTTGATCAAATTATTCATTTTCATACTCTTGAGGACTGTCATGATGGATGGTAGCTTCCATGTCATCAATAAAATCTTTAATATCACCCTTTTCTAGCTAAAATTTATTCATTTTTTTTCATCATACTCTTACATCCCATCCCCTTCTGCATCCTTGAAGGTTGATCTATGTCTCTCCTCACCAAGAGGTGTTCTAATGGTAATATCTTTTTCTAGATCACTTAGGTCACCCTCAAAATCTTATATCATATCTTGACCTTCTCCACTCACCTCCTCAAGGATAGACTCATTTTCAAGAAGGGAAATGGGAGATTCTTGAAAGAACTCTAGAAGAGAGGTCAAGTCTAGTTGTGTTACAGATGCCTCATTATACTCATTTAGATGTCCATCTTTGAAAACTATCAACTCATCCTTCTTCTACATATTGCCTTAAATTTCAAATAATAATGGGAATTTTATGGGTGTAGATATCTAATTCTAGCCACAACTGGCTTTTAAATGGACTTCATGTTAGTTTCTACCAAACATTACAAATTAAGCTTTAAAGTCACTAAACATTCTAATTTTGGTCATGCATAATTCATCAATTCTCAAAATAATATTGAGGCATCCATATTTAGGATATTATCTTGTACATAAAAATAACCTCTCACATATTCATCCTCAGTCACCTTATGACCTAACTACTAGCATTTTGGCCTATGGACCCATTAAGCAGGGCACTTGATCAAATCTTATAAAGAGATAAAATGATAATCAAAATGAATTAAAAAATTAAATAATATTAAATTATTATTTTAATTATCTATTTTCAATTAATGAATATCTAAAAATGGAAATTCTAAAAATCAAAATATCAAGCCTTTTCATCATTGCCTTTATGAGTTGTCAAGCTCTTCCAATCTCAAGATATCTAATTTGAGAGTCATGTTTAGTAATTGAAAGTCATATTTACATAAAAAAAATTAACACAACTAGATTTATCCTCAACTCACCTATGGTTAATTTGAACCCATTCCATGTTTAGGCTCAACCTTAACTCACCTTAGATGATGGTTAAATTTTGGAGGCTATAAATACAAGGCCATACCTATTCATTTATAAGCTTTCATAATCTAAATTTATAATGCTACTTTGTAGAGAGACAAAACTTTCAACTAATGTTACCATGCCAAATTCATAAGCCAAGCAACAAATACAAGGTGCCAAGGAAAGGTGAAGCTAGAAAATTTCCATTGATGAATATCTCTTGATGCATAAAATAAGTAAGCCACTTCAACAAGCCATTTGGAGCTCCAAGGATAGTAAAATAATGGTTTATTTTATGTTTTAGTTATGTTTTCATATGAATTTTTTTGCCTATGCTCTCCCTAGTATCTAGGCTAGAGGTATTAGGATATTAGTGTGTTATGTTGATTTGTTTTATTGGACTAACACAATACTAACCTCCCCTCTATATATTCTTTGTTCACATCATGGAATGCTTAGTGGGGCCCACACCCCACAAAGTTGTTTTCAAGGCCTTTTAGGAAATACTCTTATCAATTTTCAAGTAAAAATTAAAACTTATTGATCAAAGAAAGTGAAAATTAAAGGATCAAGGATGTTTTTATATAAATCACAAAGTTGTTTTGTGCAGCAATGCTCTTACTCTCTGGAATCATGATATTGCACAATATCAATACTTTACAGTCACAGTTTTGTCATAATTTCTACATTTTTGTGCTAACTATCATGATATGATCTTTAACCATCATGGTTTTACTGGATGTTTATGTTTATAAGAAAGACTTGTGATATTGATAATATTGTGACTTTGTAAGTCACAATATTGCTAAAATGTTTGTGATATTTCTAAAACTTTTATGGTATTGTACTTAACTACCATAGTATTCTCACTAACCATTTCATGTTATAGGGTAGAGTTACCTTATTGTCTTAATTGTAGTGATATTTTCTTTTTTTTATATGATATTATCATAATAGCAGTGATTTTGCATTAATAATCTATTTTGCAAGCAAGTTATGGTATTGTGCTAATTGGTATGGTTTTATAGGAATAGTCATGATATTTCTATGTGTTTCTATGATTTTGTACTCTATGTAAAATTTTAGAAACCCAAGAGCTAGATTTAAAAATATATTTGTTCACTCATGTTTTGATTCTAAGAATAAGGACTCCCTAACATATTTTGTAGGACCCAAAGGCCAAGAGAAAACACTTTCAAACACTCTAAGTTTCAAAAATCACATTTTAATTTGGTGTTTTAAAAATATTTTTGCTTAAGTCATTTTCATTTTTCAAAGTTCTTTAACACAACACCAAGGGTATCAAACTTCTTAACATATTTCATTTTGGTGCTATAAAATTGAACTTTCACTTTAGTTAAATAATAATAAGAGTTTCATTTTTTATGCTTGTTTATTAAAGTTTTTGTTTATAAAAATGAGTGTCACATGTATGCTCTCCCCCCATCCCCTTTAGAGAACTTGGGTGATCAAAAAATGCTCACTCTTTTCATTTGTGACTTTGGTCCAAAAGCATGGAAGGAAAGTTGGTAAGGCCCTCCCCAAAATATATATGATTTGGGTGACTCCAAAACTACCCTAAATTTCTTCCACTTGTCTTTATTATATGTATTTTTCTTGTGAGTGGGAGTTCATCTCCTCGTCATGGGTTCTCTAGGGAAGGGTTGACCTAGGAATTCATCTCTTGGCATCATTTCAACCCCACTCTATATTGGGGTATATAAATTTAGGGTCACCCATTGGGAAACCTTTTTTGATTGGTTAAAATAATATTTGTTAGTGGTAATCAACCTAAAAATGTAGGGGAAACTCATACATCACACTACATTGAATAATTTATAGATGTAATGGTTGTGAAAAGGACAAGACCTTTTCACAACAAGCTAGTTGACATGATCAAAATGATGTGATTATGCCCTAGTGTTTTCCACACATATGAAAGCATTTAAAAATGAATGAAAATTTATAGTTTAGATAAACCCACTTATTTTAGACATATTCTTGATACAAAGTGAGTAGCATGAAGTTCTATGTCATTGTACAAACTCTTGAGAGAAGAGGGGGCATAAAAACCCTCCTTTTCATGTGCTTTTACTTTTTGGATTAATAATTTAAAATCCTCCCAAGAGAAATTATATATATGGAATTTAATAGTATGATAAACATTGTTAGTTTTAGGATTAGGACATTACATTTAGGTGTTTTTGCTGTTTTGTCCTCTTTTCTTGCATGATCTTGTGTCAAAACTATTTGTTTGTCGTACCACATCCAAAAAATGAGTCTTGTTTACACATCACTCCTTTGTTTAAATAGGTGTTATGTCATCCATTTGACACCACATTTTCCTTGTCTATCCTATCAAAAAAATTATGTGTATCATTTATTTGAAAGGGGCATTGTTATGCTACCCAATTCATTCCAAAATCTTGTGCATTAGAGTCTTGAAAAAAACCATTTGTCATTTATTTATATTATGATAGAATTGTTAAATTTATTTAATTATTTAAAATAATTGTTTCCTTATTTCCAAATTTTCAATTTCAAAAACCATGTGTGCCTTTTGGATCTATACCTAGTGTCTCAATGCCATTCATTTTTATCTAACTTGTTTTTCATTTTGAGAAACCTAGTCTTCTAAGTTAAGTTTGAAAGTAGCCTTAACAAGTTGATATCCAAATATTGATTAGTTTATACTTATGCCTTATATAATTTTATCTTAGGTTTTCACCCTTCACTTTTGAATTATGCAACTTAGACTAGTTTCTTGCTCGATTTACAAACTATTTATTGTGCCTAGATTTGGGGAAGTGGTATATATTCCATATTCATGAAGTTCAATGTTTTTTGAAAAATTATCAAGTTTATGTTTAAATATTAATGCCTAATTTATGTAAAAATTCTTCAATTTTTTTAAATTAACTCTCTTTCCTTTTATACCTTGTTTTGTTTAAAGTCTAGCTTTTGTACCTTTTTCCAAAAGACCTAGCAATACCTATTTTGAGCTTAGCTTTTGTGACTTACTTTCCAAAATACCTAGAAACTTTTTATTTATTTATACCTATATTATACTTATTTGAAACACTTTATACCTAATTTTGGCATTCCATTTTTTATTAATCCACTTGACCTTTTGTTTAATACATTTGACAGTTGATGTTAGACTATTTTAGACCAAATTTAAGCACTTAACTATTTTGGAGATATAGCTCCATCCTTAGACCAAGTTAGACCAAGTTTGGACCATTTTTCCTTTATACATTATTTTTAAAAGTTTTTATAACTCTTGACCTTTGTCATGAAATGTTAATTATTGGTTTGGATATGTCTTGTTACACTCGTAATGGAGCCATGTATAATCTAGGTTATGATAATGTGGTTGCACAAGATGACTTTGTTCAAGACCCCTATAGTGACGATGTTGTTTTTTAGATGGATACTTATCCCCCTTACACTAATCAATCTAGATAAAAAATCCAAGATCTTTTATCCCATTATTTGGTTAACATGCCCCCATATTTAGAGCAAGACCAAAAGTAAACCATGTAATATCTAGATAGCATACCATCAATTGTAAAACAAGTCCAAAAATAATCATATTACATTACTATTCCATCAACATATGATCATTATTTTTTTGATTGTCACTTGATTGAAAATAAGGATGAGTTTTTAATTAGATCCATAGATGTAGGGGCTAAGTTTTCATCAGACTTCCTCAATGAAAATTTACCTAGTCTAGTTAGAGTGCCTCTCAACATACCTTATAATCAAACCATTGAATAGGCCTCTATTAATAATCCTTAAGAACTCATGTTAATTTCATATCAAGATCCTAATATTATTCTCATAATAAAGGGGATGACCAATTTATATAAATGAAATAAGCATATCAAACCTATTTGAATCTAACATGTAATTTTAATAATATGGCCATGTCAAATACTCCATTCATAGAGTTAGCTCCTTTAACAAGAGGATTGATCATGTTGATAGGTCAATAAAATTGGTGTATAGACCCATTTTCACAAATCACTTTAGTTGGTGACATGTAGAATGCCCCATCTATTGAAGAAGTAACTACTAATTCTATATAGAGTAATATGCCAAAAATGGTGGATAATGTAGAAGTGTCATCTAATATAGGATAAAGTGGTTTAACTACACCAACAACTAGTCCATGATAAGTGACTTTAGTTAATACCACGATTGGTACAAAATAGTAGGGGGTAGTAACTCCTACATCCCAACCATAATGAGTTACATCTAATCCTCAACCACCTACTTTGTCAAGCATGCAACCACAAGGATTAAGTAATCAAATAATGACTAGTGCCTTACCTCAACAAAATGTTATGAATGCTACTCCACCTCAATAGATGATGACTAATATTCAAAAATAATAGACGCATTCTAATATGCCATTATAATAGAGGCTAGACATTATACCACCTCAATAGGGGCAAAAAATGTTCTACCTCATTAAGTAATGACAAGTATACCCTCAACAGTCACAAACCAATGTACCTTTATAATCACAAATATTATCTAATAAATAACATATGTCTATTGGTCAAAGATAAATATCAAACAACTTATAAGCATATATCTCATAATAGGTGTTCACACAACTAAGAGGTACTACTATCTAATAAGTACTAATTAGGCAACAATTGCCTTTTATTCAACATGTACCATACATCCAATGATGGGGCCTTAGTCCACAATGATTTCCCCTTATTCATCTAGGTTTGACTAGTTGACAATAAGTCCCTACTTAACCTCAACAAGAAAATTACTTTACACTGAGCCATATCTTTCTAATACACCCATAATTCCCTCAAAAATAGGATTATATAATGAATCCAAATTAAAATATCACACCATGATGTGTGCAATTCCAAAAATTGCATCTTAATCCATAGATGCATATTCCTAGTTAGTTTCCTAACCAAACCAACAATCCACAACAAACCATTCCTCCATTATACCCCAATCAAGGTAACTCACCTTTGACCTCCCAACCTCTACCTTAGGCCAATGTTATATCTAGTTTCTTGGCACAAGAGATAGAATAAATCAAGGATGAAATTATCACCATTCAAGTAGGAAATGGACCAAGAATTTAAAATTAGATGATGTGTGTTCTTACCCATTCAATATGGAGTATCTACAGATACCATTTCCTCTAGGGTACAAACCACCAAAATTTGATAAATTCAAGGATATAGGAGACACTAAGGCCCATTTAATTGAATTATTTGTTGCTTGTCTACTAGTGGTTTATAGAAACATTTATTTACTATTTTTATTTCCTTAAAGTCTAACAGGATAGGATTTAGAGTGGTTCCTAAAATTACCAAAGAATTATGTATCTGATTTTGATGACCTTTCAAGCAAATTTATGTAGCATTTATCCTATAATCTCAAACATGAGATTTTGTTGGTAGATTTGAATCAAGCCAAATAGAAAGTTATAAAATATTCACAAGATATCTACAATTATGGAGATAATTTACTAACCACTTCACCCACAGCTTACTAGATAAATAATTAGCTATTATGTTTACTAAAAATTTGCACAATGAGATATCCTATCATCCAAAGCTTTAGTATTTACATGCTTTCAAAGTGATCATAGAAAAAGGTTTGATAATTGAAAAGGTCCTTATTAACAAAGGGATTATCAATCTCACCTCCTTAAACCACAATAAGAACCAAACCCAAAATGAAGGCCAAAATTAGAACCAAGCACAAGCATTGACACTAACCCAAGATAGTAATTATGAAAAATATAAGAAATTTAATCACAACAAGAATGTTTCTAGAAATGGAGTAACTAAATTATGTCGTGTCTAAATGGTGAAAACACCATCTACTCAACCAACATCACAAATGCAACTTACTCCTCATTAGCAACCTATTCAATAAGTGCAAACTTTGTAGTAGCGTAGACCATCTCAATAAACATAGCAACCATTACCTTTTTAAACCACTCCTCCAAGAATAAATGTCCCTAATATTCAAATATTTAGTGACCTTAGAGAACTTATTGAAGCCATGTTTCACAATATATCCATAGCTAACATGATTAGTTGAATAATTTTGAAGTATTATCCTGAGGGTAATTCATATCCAAACTAGTATAGAGAGAATGAGTTATGTGAATACCAACATGTTCATAGACATAATATATGCCATTCTATGTAGATCAAGCACCTCATCAAAAATATGTTGGAAAATTGAGAGATTACATTGGATAATAGAGAATTTACATCTAATCAAAACCTAGGTATCTACCAAAACCCTTTTCCATAACATAGCAATAATAACCAATAATAGTAATAATAAAGTCTAGATTAATAGCAACAAGAATATCAATAGCTACAACAATAACATCTACCAAAGGGAAGGAACCAAGTCTAGAATGATTCCAATACCCAATAGACTTACCATGCAAATGTACATGACCACCAAAATTATAGGTCATATTGTGGTAGGTTATGTTTCCAACATCACCATCAATCCTATATAAAGTGCTAATGAAACAAGACCATTACTAACCAATTTCAATTAACCCATTTATGTTAGTGATCTTTCCTTAACATAGGACTATAACTGGGCATAATAGCAACTAAGGATTACTAATTTTAGACCTTATACTGATAACTCATCATTTCCCCATAACCATAGATAAGTGCACTAGCAATTGAGACTTATCCTATCTATCCCCCCTCCAACATCATTTTCTAGCAACAATAATCTCATATCTAATCCCAATTTTGAAACCATAACTTGATGGTCAAAGATTAACATTTTAGGCCCACAACAATTTGCCATCGAACCCATCCAAACCATTGTCCTATCAAAGAATAAGCCATATACCACTGTTAAGGAAAATACATTCAACATTATGGAATAACTTCAAAAGAAACCTACATAAATGTCTATTTTGGATTTGTTATGTACATGTACTATCTACAAAAACATCCTAACAAATCTCCTAGGCCAATCCCAAGTTCCCAACAACATAAGCCTAGACAAATTCCAAGATTTAGTCAGACATCTAGCACTAGGCCAAAATAACCTTTGACCAAAGTGATATGTTATTCCTTAGCTCTTTTCATAATAATCCCCTATATATTAAATTTATCATCATGCAACACAAATTAAAACATGTCCTCATAGACGATGGATTAGGTCTGAATATTATGTCTCTGAAACTCATCAAGCATCTCAGATATACAATAGTTGATCTATATCTATAAATGATCATTATCAAGGCCTATTATAATGAAGAGTGGGAATCATAGGTCACTATAATCTTGCCAGTTATTATTGGGGCCTTTACCCACAATAGACTTTTCTATATGTTAAACCTTTATCTATCTTACAATTTGCTCTTGGGTAAACCTTGGATGCATGAAATTTATGTAATCCCTTCAGCATTGCACTAGTTTATCAAGTTCTTTCACTCTATCATAGAGGTCACCATCAATGGAGATTTATTTCCCTATGAACATTGTAAACATTTGGAGGTCAAGTATGAAATTTACAATTACTACTTTAGCCTAGATCTGGTTCCTAAAAGGGAAAAAGGCAAATAAATACTTGTTGAGTTACTTGACGCCAATTCTATAGATCTAGATAGCTTTGATTCATCTTCCCATATGCCACCTCTTGAATTTTCTAATCATTTTACCATCTCATCCAATGGCCCAAGAGAACATTTGACCCATGATACATTTCACAATTCCAAGTTCCCATATAACCCCAAATCCTATGGAAGACCTAAATCCAAGTAACCTTGCATGGAATGGTAATGAAAGGTAAAGAGTAAACTCCATAATTCAACTCCTATCATTTTCAAACTGGTTATTGTCCAATAACAAGACCTGCTTGCAAATGATAAAACCTGGTTATATAATGACAAACTCGTCAAGTGTTACAAAAATGCCAAATATCCCAATCCTAATAAGATTATGGATAATAAAGCCTATGAAGGAAGAGGGCTCAGGTAAAATTAGCAAGGTACTATTGAGCTAATTTATATAACATGGTACAAAGTAACCTATGGTCTCAAACTTAAACTACCTAGGGGTGACCCCACATATCTTATTTGTGTTTCTATGCCAAATTCTAGTGATGATGATGCTGGTAGTGAACAAAATTATCATCATAACATTTATGAATACCTTGCCAATAGAAATCTATTTGGAACCCATTACACTTGTAAAATTACCCCATTTATCTAACACAACCTATATGTAATCATAAATGCATCATGTCTATAAATCAATGCTAGCTTAGAGAAGATAGAACATACCTACACTTTTGATTGGGAATACATTTGTTAAGTTGGAGCATGACCAAAATGGGTATGCTCTAAACCTGATTATGGAATCACTTATCATAATACACTATGTGAAGGATGGTTTCAAAGTCTCCAAACTAACATAATCATGTAATAACCCTAAGGGAGTCCTATGTTTTAATATTTTACTTATTATAGTAATAAGTAAATATAATCTAGTGATCACCAAAGCTTGTGGCATAAAGTGAGGGTTAAAAAAAAAACAAACTAAACTAAACATGTATATAATACATATACTCATGTCAATGTAAGCACAATTATATTGTCTATCTACTCTTACAAAGGAGAAATAAAGTTAGGAATACTTACCTTTGAAGACAAACCTGTCGAGCCTCAATCTCTTCCTTGAACAAGGTGCTTCATAAGAGATTATTGTGATATGTAAGGATCACAAAGATAAATCATCTCTAGGATACACAACCTATCTATGCATCCAAAATACTTCTCCACAAGACAAGATATGTATCTCCAAAGAAATTATGGAACCCTAAGTTTTATTCCTCAAGTAGAATGGTCAATAAGTAGATGTTCATTTGAACTTATTCTTCTTTTATTCTCTATTCTCAAATGGTTGGAAATGAACTTGTATATATATGTGGATCTTACCCTAAATCTTTTCAAATATGTTATTATATAGGGTTGACCTAGTCAACCCTATATGTTTTTGGGATATAATTCACTAGGTCCTGATATATGTCAGCTAAAGGGCTAATAAGCTCCAAAGTGAAAAATACCCTAAAATAGTACAAAATCAACCTATTTGACCCTATACAATAATCAAAGACTAAAAACTATATAGGATCGATCCAATCAACCTATTACAACCAATTTTCAAAAGGGGGATGAGGCAAAGAATGGGAGGATAATGATGTGGCAAATGATTGGAATGGGTAAAATTGAGAAGAATAAGCTTAGGTTAAATGGTTTTAAGAGAAAAGTGTGTAGATGAAAAGTTTCAAAAAGGAAAATAATCTAATGAATCTCCAATGGTCTACCCACCCCTTTCTTGGTTCACCCCTTAAGGCATGTACTCAGAGAGATTGAGACTTGATGTATTCTTGTAAGATAAAAAGTGTAAGTGATAAAAGTTTGAAAATATTATGTGTATACATATTCCCCACTTGAGCCTCATCACATGTCATGTAAGTGTAGCTTGGGATGGTACTTCAGGTATAGAACATGATAACACACAATGCTAATGCTAATTAAAGTGCAGTAAGCATCAAAGAAGATAAAGGAAATGATAGAATTGAAAAACACATACCTTTACTTACATTACTATTATAGATAAAGAAGTAAACTTCAAGATAAAGTAATGGCATATAATGTGAAGAACACTAGGTGAACATGTAGAAGTTAGTGAAAAAAATAGCCATGGGTAAATTATTACTTAAGTTTTTATTATTTTGAAAATAGTTTAGAGATAGATAATTTGAGATATAACCATGATCTAATATCTATCTAGTGTGATTTTGTAGGTGTAATGGAGGATAAGGAGTAAATATGGGGGTCCCTTATGAGGGGATAACTTCATGATGTCCTAGATGAGGTGTTGATCCCATATGACCCTACTAAATTAGAGGGCCCTAGCATACCATCTACCTAAGCTCAAGTGATTTGGTTCATATTAACTAGAGAGGCATCAAGGTAGATAAGAGCATAAAGAGAGAAGATGTATCCATAAGTAGATATGGGTGTAGGAGAGATACAATCATGGTAAGACCTAATAGAGGAGAGAGTTACAAATCTAGATATAGTGATGTAGATGACACGTGCACATATAGTGACTCTAACCCATATGACATAGGTGCAAGAGTAGGAGAGAGTAATACACATAGTGACCTTAGCTTAATTATTTTAGGTATAGGGATGGGTGATGCATTTAGAGGGATATGTGGATGGATTGAGATCTTGGAGATCTTTACTACAACATTCTATGTAGAAGGGTAAGACTGAGGCAGTGATAGATAGCATGGCTAGGCCATAAGATAAATGGGATGGGGCCCAGCCATGGAGCTGGAGCATTGTAGATGGTCATACTTGTATCAAAACTCATGAGATATATATATATATATATATGATGGATCATTTTGTCATTTTGATGTTGATTGTGTATGTTATTGTTATCATGGTTGTGATTGTGGATGGTTTAGATATATCTCTTTCTAGCACATGTATTATATTTTTTATATATGCTATAGGAAATATATGAGATGTGGTTTATTTTCTAGCATTATGTAGAACACATGCATGGTTAAAAATAAATAGGCAAAAAGTACTTGGTAAAATATAATCAATCAAAAATGTACTACACACTATTACAAGTTGGGAAATGTGTAATAACAAGAAATGATTAAGTATAAAGAACCAAAAGAATGGTAAAAAGGATTTGTTTTTAAACCAAGAAAAATATTTTGGCACCAAATTAAAATAAGTAAAATCACACTAAATCATGTTAGGAAATATGAAAATAATGTAATAAAATGGAAGGTATATAAAAGAGAATAAATGGTATAAAAATAAATCAATTAAGCCAATCTATCATACTATATCATGTTGGGAAGTATAAAGAAAAATAAAATTGGAAAAAGGTTTGGTTTGGAATATGTCATACTAATTCAAGCTGAGAAGTATGAAAAATTCAAGAAATGGTTGGATTCTTACATGCAGGTAGAAAATAAGAAGATAAAAGAAAAAGAAAAATGAAGTAAGCATAAAACATACTAAATCAAGTTGGGAAGCATGTCAATGATGTGTAACTTCATAATCGATCACATCCTATCTCATATTTGACACATGTAAAAAAAAAAATTAACTTGTATTATTGGAAATTTTTTTGAAGAGGGACATGTCCTATCCATGGTCTTACACTGCAACTCTATAAAGGGGACACCACTGAGGTGGAATAATCAGGGCAATCAGGTAACAAAGGACATGGGTAATAGTAAAGTGATATAATGGTAATTTGTAAGGAATGTTAGGTCTTATCCATGGTCTTATAAATCAACTCACAAATGAGATCCCAAGGAGAGTGATCAGTAGACAAATCAATATTTCTCAAGAGGAAATATGAGAGATATAGGGAATGAAAAAAGGAATGTAAAAATCAAGACTTAGGCATCTTAATATAAGAACTTAGGATTTTAGAGGCATACTAAGGACATGAGAAGACACTAAGTTACTAGTGACCATAAATGTACAAAGGAAACCTATTCATTATAGACACAAAGCTTTGTAGGTAAATAAGTGTGCTACTAAGATCAACTCATGAAGAATGATTGATATAAATAAAATTAAAATGGACCTACCTTCCCATGACATGTTCCCCATTCTTCAAGACTCCTTATATAGTCATCGGTCTACTATGAAGATTGGGTACTTGCATGAGAAATTAGGTATCACTAAAAGATTTTTTATCATTCTCCTTTTCTAATCTACTGGCCTACCGTAGCCCAAAGGACCTTGGCTCTATCATGAAGCCAACTATGGAGTTTTAGCTTCAACTAGAAGGAGTTGTGCTTTGAATCACATCTTTTAGTGTGATTTGAATTTTAAGGATATTTTTTCCTTTTATATCATTGCCTTTTTTAATGATTTAGATTTTAAATTTTTATGGATTTTGAAGATTCATCCTCCTTATGGATTTGGAATGACCAATTATGAGAGATGTAGTGACACACATGAAATGAGATTTAGGTCAAGGCTAAAGGAAGCTAAGTAACCAAAGATAAAGATGGACTAGGACACTTAGGCTTAATAATGAACTAGTATGTGATCTTAAGTTTTAATTATGTATATGCTTAGTTTAAAAAAAAGAAATAAAGGAAAATAAGGAAATCCATAGTGGACCAGTATAAGGAAAGTATAATGAGATACATTACTCACTAACTGATCACATGGTAATAGGAAACATGATGAAAGGGAAAAGGTTGGTATAACCAAGTCACAGTGATAATTATCCATAAAAATAGAAATAAAAGAGAAAATAATCATGAAGACAAAAGAAGAGAGTTTTTATAAAAACTCAAGAAAGAAAGAGAAAGCAATGATAAAGAAAGACAATCATATTTAAATATAAATGACAATATAAGCAATATATAGTACAAAAGGTAAAATCACTATAAGAAAAATATGAATTTGATACAGTGTCAAATGATATAACAAATAGATAAAATATAATATTGGATAACACATCCAATCCAAGTGTAAATGTAAAATCACCATGCATATGTTAATAAATACTAATAAATATACCCATACACATTATCCAAAACATCAGATAGATCTCTATGGAGTTGGATATGAACTATTACTAATGTCTCATCAATCTTCAATGAACACTGGGAAAATACTTCTCTTCTAATCTCCTCCATATAAAAATTATGAATACTTGATAGATCATGTTGAAGAGGGAAATTAGGCAAGTTATGCTTAGGATAATACATGGAAGTGATCTCTATAGAAGATACAGGAATCACTAGTGGGGAGTAATCCATAGGTGAGGGAAGATCCATAGGTGAAGGAATCATGGATGGAGGCACAAAAGATGATGAAGGGACCATAGGAGATGATATAACCATAGGTGGTGGAGCCATGGGAGAAGAAGGAAGAGACTTATTGTGGGAATGACCTATGGGAGGAACAAAAGAAGGTTTGGGAATAGCTAGAATATGATCCTTGAGATGTTGTTGGAGGATACAGCAATGGTCAGTGTGATGAGTGCCATATTGGTGCCATAGACAATATAATACACCATACTTAGGTATATATTTAGGTAGAACCTTCAGGGAGGTATGGATTTGTTTGAGGATAGATAATAAGGAAACAACATATCAATATATTATCACAGCTTATAACAATGGGTAAAAGAATGATTATCTATCCCATAAAAACAAAAGATATGCTTATGAGTGGTCTTAGGAGAATCACTCATAGAAGGAGGTGTAATAAGAGTGGAAAAATATATAAAAGACTCGCCATCCTGTTTGGTGGGCAATATATCCATTTTAGTCCAAGGAAGTAAACCATCACCAAAGGAAGGTGGTGATGGAGGAGGAACAGAACTAGGCTTAACAAAAGGAGCAATGGGATAAGAGGGAGGGGTAGACTCAACAATAATGGAAGCATAAATAGGCTCAAATATATTAGGAATAGTAATGTGTTCTAATGCAAGTTCCACTACGGGAGGGGAATGATCTATAGAAGGTCTAAGGAGAGTTACACTAATCGTAAAGGTAAACTAGCTATGGTGGTTAGGGTACCTAACAAAGTGGTAAGGTCTAGTCATAGCATGATCCATGAGTATACTCTTATGAGGCTCCTTAGAAACTAAAAGTGCTTGTGCCATATCTACCCTATGATAAGGAGGAAAAAGACTAAAATTAAGAACTATAAATGAAGGAAAATGTGAAGATATGTGAAAATACTCAAATAAAGAAGAATGATAATAGATAATTTTGACATCATGGGCCTGGACAAGACCTCCTAAAAATGGATCATTTGAGGAATAACCATCATCATAATCTAAGGTTTGAAGTTCAATGACATAGTTAAGGATGACCTTATCATCCAAGGAAGTGTGGTGAATAGAATGATGAGTCTTGGTCAAGACTATGGGAATATCATCGTAAGGAGGTTTACAAGAATGAAGATATAAGGAAGTATGAAACTACAAGATGAGGTGAGGTAAGATATCATAATTTTTTATTTTTAGGTTAATATTATTGGGCTCATTATCATCATAATCAAGAGGTTAGGAGGAATTTTCCCAATGAATTCAATATGATCGTTATAACCTCTAGTTGAGTTAACAAGAAATTTAAGACATTGAGAATCACATAATGGAATGATAGGTAAAGGTTCAAGAGTAGGAATTTTAAAGACACAAATATCCTAGAATTGTTCAAAATTTCAAGGTTTAGTGTCACTCTGAATCCTATAAATGGCTCCATTATTATGGAATTTAATGCATTGGTAGGTAGAAGCAATGACTCTCATATGGCGAGACCATGGCCTACCAAGAAATATGTTATAATAAAGTGGAATGTTAAATATCATCACCTTCATGTGAATGGTGATAGGTAGGATGGTAATAGGAAGCCACACACAACCTAGAGAAGGAATTTGCCTTCTATCATATCCTTGCTAGGTGATATATGTGGACTTGAGATTGTATTATAAATATCCAAGGGTTTTGATAAAGTCAAGAGAGGTAACACAATTTCCAAAACCTTCATCAATCAATTCATGCTTAACTTGGATATCACCTATTTTAACACTAATGAATAAGGGAGGATCATCTGCACAAAGTATAATCTCATCAAAAATCATAAAGGCTATAGGAAATCTTAAGGAAAGAGAAGTGTCCATAGTTTCATGAATGCTGACAGAAATCTACTCACATTATTGTAATATACTATCCTCAGATCCAAATAAGGTTGTTTCTCATCATGCTATGGGAGGATGAGGGATATTCATCTTAAATAATAGTTGCATAAGATATTTTCTATGATGTGTATAAGTCTTCATAATCTCAAGGAATGAAATTTGGGATGGGAGATTGGTGAACTCTGTGATGGGATCCCACTCATCATAACCCATAAGAATGTTATTATAAATAGGTGCATAGTGGTTAAGAAGGTCCTCATAAGTATGAGTTAAAGTATATTGGAATTTTTGTTGATAATAATTAGAAGTATTTAAACAAGGTTGTAAATGATGTTGTGAATATGAACTAGTTGGTTTAGGTTGATTTTGAGAAATGGTAGAAAAAATGTTAGTATAAGCTTGATTGTCATTAATGTTGGGAGATGAAGGAATGGTGGTTGAAATATAATGGTAGGTGTTATTCAAGGGAAAATTGGTAATAGGATCACCAAAAGTTATAAGGTCATCTTGCCCCAACTCCTTTAAATGAGATGGGGAAGAATCTTGAATATCACAATACATTTGAGATAAAGGAGGAGTGTAGATAGGTTGTGAATCAATGAAAGCCACCACCATTCACATGTTAGTCATGATAACCACATCATCTTTGGAAATGGGGTGAAGAAAACTTTATATATTTTTGGTGGAAGGGATGGGATTATCTTGGTTTTCTTGAATAGGTTAATGATTAGAAAGAGGGTCTTTGTATATAGCGAAATGAGAATTAGCTTTATTTAAAGATTGAGATTATCATGTGTTTTATAATCCTTAAAAATCAATTTCATAGGATTTTTGATGCTTTTAGATGATACAATCATGATCAAAATTAGGACCAAGAAGAAAATCCATAGCTAAATTATGAAGTTGTCTACAAGTCTCATGAGAATGACCCCAACTAGCATGAAACCAACAAAACTTGTTAGGATCATACCAAGATTTCATAGGATGGGTAGGGTCAATTTCTCTTAGAAGAGGCCTAGGTAGATACTTCATCAATTCAAATGAAGATAGATTTTTGTGAACCTTAATATTGTTAGATGATGATAAGTGAGGATGGTATATTGTTAATAAAGGGGATCTAGTTTTGAATATTAGTTGGGAATGATAGTTTCAACATTATGAATGGTGTCATAAGAATTTGTAACACTATCATTGGTAACATTTTGATTTTTGTTCTTAAGTAAGATATGAGGACCCATAGAAGGTTGGGGTGGCTTAAATTGATGCATAAGGAAATATTAGAATTTAGCTTGGTTAATAGTCTCCTCCAAAATGCATGGAGAGAGAGTATAGACGTGATATTGTAATTTATAATAGAGGGAATTATTAAATAGATGGAAAATATTGTTATTGGCCATGTTATGTTCACACTTGTTTGACAAAGTTTTCCACCTTTTAACAAAGGCCTGAGCAATTTCATTTTTGAGTTTTTTATAATTTATGAAGTGGGCCAAAGTGTTTTCAAGAATATCATTAGTTTGAAATTATTAAATTAAATCATTCACTAAATCTTCAAAACTAGTAATAAAATGAATTATAAGTTGATTATACCAATCCAAGGCATCACCTATGAGGGGTTTGCCCAATAGTTTGGTAGTGGTAAAAGTGTTCAATTTGAGCCAATCCTTATAAAGATTTATAAATGTTTTAAGATAAAGGGAATGATTAGTTAATGCATTATAATAAATTATAGATGTGATACCTCCTATATCAATGTTAGCAATTTTAGTAGTATCAGGCTCATTCTAAAGATGTTTAATGGTTTTATTGATCAAAGGACATTGAGGGATGAGATTGCCTTGAGAATATCAAAGAGGAGGATGGGGAAAATTTTGGTTATGTTTACCCCAAGCCATTAGTTAAGGATGATATTGAAGATGAAGAAGGTGGTTTTGTATTCTCATCATTTTTATGTTATGAGCTTGAAATATATTCATTTGATTGAGTGTTTGTAACAATAATTGGTGTTTTTTATTAGCATAGTTAGAAGCATTAGAGTTGGTATTCATGTTGGTATTAGTGTCTTGGGTACCACTATTGGTGTTGATAGGGGCTTGAAATTAATCATGAGAGTGTGAGGATATAGTGGCAAAATGTGCCTTTGTAGCAAAAGATGGACTAGTGAATGGTTGAGAGGAAGAAGCACTAGAACCCATATTACTTTAGGTAGAAAATGAAGCACTATTTGAAGGATTAAGGATAGTTGATATTATGAGAGGCCCACTAGATGTACAACCTACCATGTTAGTAGATATACTAGGCATGGAGGTGTAAAAAATTAGAGAAGAAGAGGTCATGGTGTGAGAAGGGGTTATAATCAAAGGAAGAGGTTGAGAATTAAATAAATTGGTACCCCCAAATCCATTTGAGAATGTAGGGTAGGTGAATGATGCTCTTTATATTGAACACTAATCATAATATTTTAAATGCTAGAGGGATCTTTTCCTTGATGCTGAGGAAATTTAGAGATAAAGAAGAGCATTTTGGGGGTATACTCTAATTTGGGTTAGTTTTCTAATGAGAAGAGAGGATTACACTACAAAGATGTATTAAGAGTCCCATAGTTCATTATGTGAGTGGAAATGTGAGCATTACTATCATCCAAAATAGGATCCCTACTCTGTCTATGAGAGCCACTATGAGGATTGGTAAAATTCACCATGTCTATTGATTGAAACTCAGTGTTGTCATCAAGAAGAAAGTCTATGATGAAGGGAAAGAAAGAGGGATGAGAAAGTAAGGAAATAGGAAATGACAAAAACAATATAGGGTCAATTGGGTCAACCTAGTATAATGAATAAAGGTTGGTAAAAGAGTGAATAGGGTCTAAAAATAGTATAGGGTCAACTAGGTCGATCCAGTATAGTGAATAGAGGCTAAAAAAATATACAGGCTCGACTAGGTTGACCTAGTACAGTAGATAGGGAAAATTGGAAAGCCTATAATAGATTGTGAATTTAAAACAAGATAATTTTTTCAAGTAATTTTAAAATTAAGAACTAAAGACAAAAGATCAATCAATTGAATTAATGTTGGCCAATCAAATTGAGCCACACAACACAAAATCTTACACCAATGCTAACTAATGCAAGTTTTTGAAATACAAAATATAATTGAGCAAAGAGAAAGAAATCAACTTGGAAAGTAAATAACTAGCTAAATGGTCAACATAAATATTTATAATATTATTAGGATGTGTTTTTAAATGTGATGAGAAGTTGGCTATAAGTAAGGAACCATAAAATAACCTAAGGATAGTTTCAAGTAGTTTGGGGTGAAAGGGATCTATAATGGTAATGATGTAGGCTTGGTATTGGGGTCTAACCCCTCTCTTCACATACCATAGTGATAAGGGTGTTAGGTGATTATCTAGAATATACCATTAGCCATGATTTATACTTGATCAGAACATCAAGTTGGCTTCCCCCTTGGTGATGAAATCTAAGTAGATTGGCCTTGGGTAGTCAAATATTAAAATGCTTGTTTAGATTTTCTGATTTGGTCATGAGTGCATAAAATATAAAATATTGAAACTAAATGATTAATTAAAAATCACCTAATTAATCTGTGATCTATTTTAAGCATGAAAGTAACAAGAAATGAAAGTGTGAGCTAATTACTAGAATACAAAGCTTAATTTCAACTTAAAAATAAGGTATAGTGTCGATATAGTTGATAGTGTATATACATAATATAGAATAGGGTCGATAGGGTTTATTTTATACTATGGAAGAAAGGTCTAAAAATGAATAGGGTTGGCAAAGTTGACCTAGTTATCTAGATATCACATAGAATACAGAACTGGGTCGATAGGGTCAGATTGTACAAGGGTAGTTTTAAAGACTAAAAACTATGAAAGGAAAGAGTGTAAAGAAAGAGATAGAAGGATAAAAAGGAACCTTGGTATATCAAAGATGAAGAGAAGGAAAATTGTTTTTAGAGAACCTTGTGGAATTCTTGCAAAACCTACTAACTAGGTCGACTAGGTTAATCAAGCTCTGTAGGAACCTGTTGCTAAGTGTTTATACTATACAGGGTCAACCTAGTATGTTGAAAAAAATATTAAAAAGTCTATAAACTATATTGGGTTGACTAGGTTGATCTAGTAGTCTGGACTAGAAGTATGGAAAGGTGAAAACCTATACAAGGTTGACTGGGTCAATCTAGTAGCCTATATTTGAAAACCTATGCATATAAATTAGAGTTGGGTCAATGCAGTTGACCTAGTATGGAAAATATATGATAAGAATAATGATGAAAATAATGAAATAAGTTAACAAATATTTCAAGGGTTATTTCATGTTAAGTTCACCAAAATGTATGCAATTAGAATTGTATCATGTTTATAAATCAATCCTAGCTCAAAAAATATAGAGCATACCTACACTTTTAATTGGGAATACATTTGTTAATCAAGAGCATGACTAATATGGGGATCCTCTAGACCTAATTAATGGATAACTTATCACAATACACTATGCTAAGGAGGGTTCCAAAGCCTCCAAGCTAATACAATCATGTAATAACTCTAAGGGAGTCCTAGGTTTTAATATTTCACTTATTCTAATAAAAATAAAGTAAATATAAACTAGTGCTCACCAAATATTGTGGCATAAAATAGGGTTTAGAAACAAAACAAACTAAACTAAACATGTATATAATACATATACTCACATCAATGTATATAGAATCCTAATGCATGAAAGAGAAGCACAACTGCATTATTTATCTATTCTTATAAAGGAGAAATAAATTTAGGAATACTTACCTTTGAATACAAACCTACCAAGCCTCAATTTCTCCCTTCGCCAAAGTGATTCATAAGATATTGTTGTGATATGTAAGGATAATAAAGAAAAATCAGCTCTAGGCTATATAACCTATCTATGGATCTAAAAGACTTCTCTACAAGACAAGATTCGTATCTCCAAAGAAAGTATGGAACCCTAAGTTTTATTCTTCAAGTAGAATGGTCAATAAGCATATCTTCATTCACACTTATTCTTATTCACTTCTCTATTATAGATAGGTTATGAATCAATGAAATCCACAACCCTTCACATATTAGTCATGATAACCACATTCTCTTTTAAAGTGGGGTAAACAAGAGTTTCTATATTTTTGTTGGAAGGGGTGGGCTTATCTTGGTTATCTTGAATAGGTTAATGATTAAGAAGAGGGTCTTTGTATATAGCTAAATGAGAATTAGCTTGATTTAAGGCTTGAGATATATCATGTGTTTTATAATCCTTAAAAATCAATTTCATATGCTTATTGATGCTTTTAGATGATACAATCATGATCAAAATTAGGACCAAGAAGAAAATCCATAGCTAAATTATGAAGTTGTCTATAGGTCTCATGAGAATGACCCCAACTAGCATGAAACCAAAAAAACTTGTTAGGATCATACCAGGATTTCATCAGATGGGTAGGGTCAATTTCTCTTGTAAGAGGCCTAGGTAGACACTTCAACAATTTAAATGAAGATAGAGGTTTATGAACCTTAATGTTATTATGCAATAATAAGTGAGGATTGGTATACTATTGAGAAGGGAAAGCTAGTTCTAAAAATTGGTTGGTAATGATAGCTTGAACATTATGAATGGTATCATAAGAATTTGTAACACCATTATTGGTAACATTGTTATTTTTGTTCTTAAGTAAGATACGAGCACCCACAGAAGGTTGGGGTGACTTGAATTGATACATTAGGAAATATTAGAATTTAGCCTGGTTAATAGCCTCATGTAAATTTCATGGAGAGAGAATGTAGACCTAATATTCTAATTTAGGAAAGAGGGCATTAGTAAAGAGATGGACAATATTGTCATTAGCCATGTTATGTTCACACTTATTTGACAAAGTGTTCCACCTTATAAGAAAGGCTTAGGTAGTTTCATTTTCAAGTTGTTTATAATTTATGGAGTGAGCCAAAGTGTTTTCAAGAAGATCATTATTTTGGACTTATTGAACTGAATCATTCACTAAATTTTCCAAACTAGTAATATATTGAGTTCTAAGTTGATTATACCAATCCAAGGCATCACCTATGAGGGTTTTAGCCAATAGTTTAGTAGTAGCAAAAGTTTTCAATTTGACCTAATCCTTATAGATATTTCTAAATATTTTAATATGAAGGGTAGGATTGGTTGATCCATTATAATAAATTATAGGTATGATACCTCCTATATCAATGTTAGCAATTTGAGTAGTATGAGGTTCATTCTGAAGATGTTTAATGGTTTTATTGATCAAAGGAGGTTGAGGGATGAGATTGCCATAAGAATATTGAAGAGGAGGAGGGGGAAAATTTTGGTTATGTGTATCCTAATCCATTACTTAAGGATGATACTGAAGATGAAGAAGGTGGTTTTGCATTCTCATCATTTGATTTGTGTTATGAGCTTGAAAGGTATTCATTTGATTGAGTGTTTGTAAAAATAATTTTTATTTTTATTAGCATAATTATAAGCATTAGAGTTGGTATTTATGTTGGTATTAGTGTCTTAGGTACCACTATTGGTGTTAATAGGGGCTTGAGAGGAATTATGAGAATGTGAGGCACTAGTGGTAAAATATCTTATGTAGCAAAAGATGGAATAGTGAATGGTTGAGTGGAAGATCCAATTAAAGCATGATTACCTTGGGTAGTAAATAAATCACTAGTGTAAATATTAAGGGTAGTGGATCTTATGAGAGGCCCACTAGATGTATAACCTACCACGATAGTGGATATACTAGGCATGAAGGTGGAAGAAGTTAGAGAAGAAAAGGTCATGGTGTGAGAAGGGGTCATAAAGAAAGGAAGAGGATAAGAATCAAAGAAAGTGGTACCCCCAAATCTAGTTGAGAATGGAGGAGTAGGTGAATGATGCTCTTTGTATTAACCACTAATCATAAGATTTTAAATAGTAAAGGGATTTTTTCCTTGATATTGTGGAGATTCAAAGATAAAGAAGAGCATTTTGGGGGTATACTCTAATTTGGGTTGGTTTTCTAATGAGAAGAGAGGATTACGCTATGAAGAGGTATTAAGAGTCCCATAGTTTAATGTGTGAGTGGAAATGTGAACATTACTATCATCATAAGAGAGAAACCCTACTCTATCTATGAGAGACCCTATGAGGACTGGTAAAATTCATCATGTCTATTTTCTACAACTTAGTGTTGTCATCAAGCAAAAAATCCATAATGAAGGGAAAGAAAGAGAGATGAGAAAGCAAGGAAATAAGAAATGATAAAATCAATATAGGGTCAATTGGGTCAACCTAGTATAGTGAACAAAGGTTTTTAAAAGAGTGAACATGGTCTAAAAATATTATAGGGTCAACTAGGTCGATCTAATATAGTGAACAGAGGCTAAACACATGTATAGGCTCAACTAGGTCAACCTAGTATAGTAGATAGGGAAAATTGGAAAACCTATAACATATTATGAATTTGAAATAAGATAATTTTTTCAAGTAATTTCAAAAGTAATAATTAAAGGGAAACAAATAATCAATTGGATTAACTCTAGCCAATTCAATTAAGGCATACAACAAAAAACATTACACTAACGTTGGCTAATTCAAGTTTTTAAAATACAAAATACAATTGAGCAAAGATAAAATTATCAACTTGGAAAGTAAATAACTAGCTAAATGGTCAACCTAAATATTTATAAGATTATTAGGATATGTTTTTAAATGTGATGAGAAGTTAGCATAAGTAAGGAACGAAAAATCAATATAAGGATAGTTTCAAGTAGTCTGGGTTGAAATGGATCTGTAGTGGTAATGATATAGACTTCATATTAGGGCCTACCCCCTCACTTCATACACAACATCGATAAAGGTGTTAGGTGTTTAGCTATAATATACCATTAACCATGATTTATACTTGACTATAACATCAAGTTGGCTTCCCCCTTGGTGATGGAATCCAAGTAGATTGGCCTTGGGTAGTCAAATTTTAAAATGCTTGTTTATATTTTATTATTTGGTCATGTATTCATAAAATTAAAAATAGTGAAACTAAATTATTAATTGAAAACCACCTAATTAAGCTATGTCATCTATTCTAAGCATACAAGCAATAAAAAGTGAAAGTGTAAGCTAATTACTATCATAAAAAGGTTAATTCCAAATTTAAAATAAGGTAAAGTGTTGATGTGGTTGACAATGTATACATAAAATATATAATAGGGTTGATTATATAATGTAGAAGTAAGGTTTGAAAATGAATAAGGTAGGTAGAGTTGACCTAGTTATCCAATCAACAAATAGAATATAGAATTGAGCCGATAGGGTCGATCTAATTAAATGTACAAGGTTAGTTTTGAAGAATACAAAATTTGAAAGGAAATACTATAAATAAATAGATATAAGGATAAAAAGGAACCTTGGTGGATCAAAGATGTAGAAAATGAAGATTGTTGTTAGAGAACCTTGTGGAATTCTCACAAAACCTACTAATTAGGTCAACTGGGTTGATCAAGCTCTGTAAGAACCTATTTTTGAGTGATTTTACTATATAGAGTCAATTGGGTCAGCCTAATATGTTTAATAGGATATCTAAAATTTTGGAAACTATACTAGGTTGACTAGGTTGATTCAATAGTCTAGACTAGAAGTCTGAAAAGGTGAAAATCTATACTGGGTTAACTGGGTCGATCTAGTAGCTTGTATCTAAAAAATTATGCATATAAATTAAATTTGATTTAATTCAGTTGACCTACTATGGAAAATATATTATGAAAATAATGATGAAAATAATTAAATAAGTGAACAAATCCTACAAGGGTTAGTTCACATTAGGTTCACTAGAATGTATGCAATAATAATTACATCATGTATATAAATCAATCCTATCTTGGAAAAGATAGAGCATACCTACACTTTTGATTAGGAATAAATTTGTTAATCAAGAACATGAACAAGATTGGGATCTACTAAAATTGATTAAGGGATCACTTATCACAATACACTATCCTAAAGAGGGTTCCAAAGCCTCTAGACTAACACAATAATGCAATAACCCTAAGGGAGTCCTAAGTTTTGATATTTCATTTATTCTAATAAAAATAAAGTAAATATAATATAGTTCTCACTAAATCTTATGGCATAAAGTGGGGATTAGAAACAAAATAAACTAAACTAAACATGCATAGAAGACATATAATCACATTAATGTATATAAAATCTTAATGCATGGAAAATAAGCACAACTGCATTATCTATCTACTCTTACAAAGGAGAAATAAAGTTAGGAATACTTGCCTTTGAATATGAACCTACCAAGCCTCAATCTCTCCCTTGGCCAAGTTGATTTGTAAGAGATGGTTTTGGTATGTAAAGATAATAAAGAAAAATCAGCTCTAGGATATATAACCTATCTATGGATCTAAAATACTTCTCCATGAGATAAGATCCATATCTCCAAATAAAGTATGGAACCCTAAGCTTTATTCCTCAAATATAATGGTCAATAATAAAATGTTCATTTGCACTTATTCTTCTTCACTTCTCTATTCTCAAATGGTTGGAAATGAAATTGTATATAGGTGGATCTTACCCTAAGTCCTTTTGAATATGTTAGTTATATGGGGTCGACATAGTCGACCCTGTATGTTTTTACAAAATAATTCACTAGGTCCTGAGCTATGTCAACCAAAAGTCTAACAAGTTCCAAAGTGAAAAATACCCCAAAATAGTATAGGGTCAACCCAATCAACCCTATACAGTATTTAAAGAATAAATATTGTATAGGGCTAACCCAATCTACCTAGTGCAACCAACTATAAAAAAGGGATGAGGCAAGGAATAGGAGGATAATGATGTGATAAATAATTAGAATGGGTATAACTAAGAATAATAATATTAAGGTAAATGTTTTTAGGATATAATTGTGTAGATGTAAAGTGTAAAAAGGGACAATAATCTTATGAATAACTAATGGTCTATCCACCCCTTTCTTGGTGTACCCCTTAAGGCATGCACTTAAAGAGATTGAGACTTGATAAGTTCATATAAGATACAAAGTGTCAGTAAGTGATAAAATTTTAAAAATGTTATGTGTATACACAACCCACTTCTTATATATCACCCTCAACTTATAGCTTGGGACCAATAAAAATCTATAGTGCCTATAGATGAGTTTAAGAATGATGAGGCCTTTTGTGATTTTCTAGGTCTAAGAGATAATGTTCCATTGGGAGACCACAAAAAAGGTTTCTCTATCAAACTAGATCCTAAAATCTATTTTAGAGAATGGGTGAACACCTTTATCCAAAAATAAATAAATAAACTATTGAGTTCCCAAAGTGAAAACCTCTTTGAGGTGCTTTTGGACTAGGGTAAAAGTAAAGAGAAAGACCAGTCTTCTGGTTAAAACCTCTTTCAGGCACCATTAGATGGGGGTATTCATTTTTCCTCCAATGAATCTCAAAATACCACCAATGATGAACTTACTTTTTGGTTTGAGTTTAGATCTAAAGAATAACAAGACTTTGATCGACTTATTCAATAATTTTTTATAGTGTTTGTAATATGGCCATCCCTACCATTAGGAGATTTAGATTCATCTTGTTTAAGATAACTTAAATATCCAATCCAAATAGAAAATTTTGTACTTGTAGGCTAACTCAAATCATTTCCAACCATTCTAGAAGATAGTTCAACTCTCCTTGTAAAAGACACTATGAAAATCAACATCAAGACTCTAGATGACCCAAAATGGATCAAATTGGGCTCATCCCTCACTGATGAGGAACATGACATATTTACATACCTTTTGAGGGAATTTGTTTATATCTTTGTTTGGACCTATTCAAACATGTTAGGTTTGGACCCTACCTTGGTTATACACCACCTTGTTGTACGTCCTAATTCCAAACCTGTGAATCAAAAATTATGCAAGATGTATCCTTGCATTTTTTATTAGTAAAGAAATATTTATAAAAACTATTAGAAGTGATATGCATATGATTGATCAACTAATCAAATTGAATCTCAAATGTTGTGCTAGTTAGTAAGAAGCCAAAAGGAATCAGAATCTACACTAATTTCAAATATATAAATAAGGCATGCCCCAAGGATGACTTTCCTTTTCCAAACATTGACATGATAGTTGACTCCACATTAGGGTATGAAATTCTTTAGTTTATGGATGTATTTTTAGGATACAACTAGATCTAGATAGTGTTAAAAGACCAACATAAAAACATATTAACCACTCCATGGAGAATGTTTTGTTACCAAGTTATGCCATTTGGTCTCAAGAATGTTTGGGGTACATACCAAAGAGTCATGACCATCATATTTCATGATATGATGCATGCCATTATTGAAGACTATGTTGATGACATATTGGGTAAATCAAAGACCCATGTTGATCATCTGATTGCACTATGATGATTATTTGAGAGGCTTCATGAATACAAGGTTAGACTCAATCTTAAGAAGTGCATTATTGGTATTACTTTAGGTAAATTTATAGGTTTAATCATCTCCCATAGAGGCATTGAAGTTGATCCTACCAAAGTTCAATTCATTACCCAAATTCTACCGCCTTCTAATTTTAAGTAGCTTCATAGTTTATAGGGTGAGATCCATTTTATCATATGCTTCATTTCCCAATTAGTCAACAAATTCCATACATTTACACACTTACTAATAAGGGTGTCACCTTTCATTGGGATGTAGAATTCAAAAATAATTTTTATCACTTAAAGGAATATATTATCAATCTGCCTATTTTGTTACCACTTATCCTAGGAAATATGTTCTTACTATACCTATTTACCATAGATAAATCCCTGGGGGCACTTCTAGATCAGCATGATAATAATGGAAAAGAGTGTATTTTGTACTAAGTCATAAACTAGTTGCATATGAACACAACTATATTCCCATATAAAAAACTTGTTTATCTATGGACTTTGCATCATATAAACTATGGAATTACATGTTTAACAACAAGACCATCATTATTTCTGAAGTATATCTACTTAAGTATCTAATATCCAAGGCAGCTTTACAAGGCTACATGGATAAATGGATCATACTTTTGAGCAACTTCAAGATTAATTGTCAATTGGAAGGCTATAAAGGGACAAGTACTTGTAGATCAACTTGTTGAAGCTCCCCTTGCAGTTACCAAACCACTAACTTTTCAATTCCCAAATGAGTCCATCATAACCATCATTGAAATACCTCTTGAGGAGTAACACTAAAATTTATATTTTGATGGATCATTCACCTCCAAAATATTGGGGATAGGCCTATTATTTATTACACCATAGGAGGATCTTATCTCTAAATCATTTCATATCATTTTTCCTTATACTAACAACATGTCCAAATATGAAGCACTTATTTTAAGGATTTTCTAAGTAGTAAAATGAAATATTTAGCATCTAATGGCTTATGTTGATTCTTAGTTAATCATGAATTAGGTTAAATACCAATTTTAGACCAAAGATGACAAGTTAGGGACATGCAAGGCTATGATCAACATTTTTAAATAACAAATCATTAACATACAGTTTAAACACATACCAATGGCTAATAATAGGATAATAGATGACATGGTCACCATTGGATCTTTAATTTGTCATATAGACAAGGTAAAAGAATATCAATTCCTTGATGAAAATATTTTATCACCTACTCATGAACCTTCAACCATCATAATGATCTATGATATTATTGGTCTAATCTCTATATGGTATTCAAACTTCTTTACTTACCTTCATGACTATATCATGCCACCTAACATATCACAAAAATAACAAAAGGCCTTTACCCACCAAGCCTCACATTATAACTTACTTGGCCTAACCTTTTACTATTACAACTTTGATGGAACTCTAATTCATTATTTAAATTTAGTGGAAGCAACATTAGAGTTATGAGAATTTCATGAAGGAGTATGTGGAGCCCAAACCATTAGCGCCATCCTAGCCAAAATATCCTACGTACCAGCTATTATTGGCCAACTATGGCTGCATATGTAGCTATATATGTTAAAAGGTGTGATGAATGTCAAAAGCATGCTAGTCTGATTCATGCCTCATCCAAAACACTAAAACTAGTGCTTACACCTTGGCTATTTTCCACATGGGGATTCAATCTCATTGGGAAGATTAACCCTACTTCATCTAATGGCCATAAGCACATCCTTACCACTACTAAATATTTCATTAAGTGGGTTGAAGCTTTACTCCTCACTTATGTGATTGGAAAACACATTTCCAAGTTCATCTTCAACCATATCATATGTCACTATGATATCCCATCTAACATTATATCTGATAATGGTAGATCATTTAAGAATAAGGGTGTCAAAAAAATTTGTGCCAAGTACAATATCACTCAACATTTTTTTGCCACTTATTACCCACAAGATAAGAGCCAAGTAGAAGCATCCAATAAAACCATTGTCAACATCTTTTAAAATATATTTAATGATGTTAGTCATAATTGACACCTCTAAATCTTTTGTGCCCTCTAAGTATACTTCACTAATTACCATAACCTAATTAGAGCCACTCCATATTCCCTAGTTTATGGCACAGAAGCCATTCTTCCCATTGAGGTCAAGTTACCCTATCTATGTATCTCATTGAAACATGTCCTGGATGATGAATATTATTTAGTATCTCACCTGTAAGAGCTAGAGTTAATTTATGAAAAATTCATGTCCATTTTCAATAACCACCAAGCATACCAAAAAAAATTCCTTGGCTACTATAATCGATAGGTCAAACATAGAGAATTTGAGCTTGGTGATCTTGTGCTCGAAGAAAACCAAAAGAACACCATGTTCAAGAAGAAGGTCAAATTGAAACCCAATTATATAGGCCCATATATCATTGTTAAAAAGTATGTCTTTAGAGCATATAAGTCGCTACACCAGATGGGGATGAACTTGAAAGACAATGAACATTATACACCTCAAGCATTACTTTGCTTGAAGAGACTTGAATTATTATCTATGATGAACATTTCAATTGTACCATAATATTAGCATTATTCTTTTCACCATACCTTATACCATTCTACCATACCTTCCCCATTGATAGAAGTTATTTTTAACCTCCCTCCCTAACCCTTTGATTTTGATTTTATTCCATTGGTTCTTAGATCACCTTCAATGAGGGGATTCATATCAAGTTTTAGTAGTTGATTCAGTATTCTAGATAGAGGTTGTATCTTAGACTAGTATGACAGTAGTTTGGCATTTATATCCTTCATTTCTTATTTTATTTCTTTTTGAGTGTTCTTGATTATAACTGCATTTGGGAAAATCAATATCCCACTCCATGTTACTAAGTATAACCACCTTTGGAAAAATTACTATCATGGACCTATAATGTTATTTCTTAATAATAACTTCCTATGGATAAATTAGGAACAACATCTTTATCATGCCTTAAAGTCCCATCTTGCCATTCTTATTCCATACTATGTTAGTTGTCTAATTTAAACACTTACTACTATCTAGTCAAATTCCTCTACTATAAGACAAAACTATAGTGACTTGAGGTCCTATCCTAGGACTATGTAGGCAATTCTCAATTCATGTTAAGGTTAGCTCAGTCACATTTTTCCATGCTCTCATAATTTTATGATCACTTTAATTTTTAACACTCTTGCCATTTTTTGAGTTGGGCCATTTAGAATCTCATCGTTCCCAAATCAAGTTGAGATGCTTAGAAAATTCCAAAACATTTGAAAATGATCTATAAAATCCTAAAAATCACCAAATCAACCACTTCTTTACCTTAAGGATTCTGGGACCCCCAACTAATTCATAAGAAACCACTTGTCCTTTAGTTTCCCCATCTTTTTTGGCCCCTAAGGCTTATGCTTTTACCATTTTATGAGTTTTCATATCATGCATTATGTATTCATCTTTGATACATTAATTACCACTAGGATTCATCTCACACTCTTGCCATTTTGTGAGATCATTTTAATATCCTCTACATTACATCATGTTTTTCTTGATCGTCATTTTTATTCAATCCCATCTCTTAGGAGAACTACATTTGGCCTAAAGTTTATGTTAGACCTTGCATCCATGGAACTATGTAGGTAGCATCCACTTTCCTAGTGTATCTAGAGTCATCTTGGCTACCCCTTCATTTTATTCTATCCCCCTATTTTATTTTTTTGTTTCCTTTTTTCTTATAACCTAGGGGCAATGGTCATCATCTTGTTTGTTATTTGTTTATGCTAACACTATGATCAACCATTATTTGTGTTTGTTTCCTTTTATTCTCATTATTTTATTTTATTTCTTTGTGTTTTGTCTTCTTATTTGTTTGTTTATTTGCATGTTTATTTGCTTTCATTGTTATATCTATGTTCATTATTTACCTTGACTTAGTGTATATATGTTCATTGGGTGATCCCTTGCACATTATACTTTAGTCCATCCATATTCATACATCCACATTATCATCATGGTTTTTATCATTGGTGCATTATTTTAATTTATTTATTAGATTGCATGTCAGTCCTTCTACATAGTTAGGTTAAGTTCTGATGGTGTTTTATATCATTATGCATACCATCACATGTTATAGAAAAAATTATCTCAAAAAATTTTACAAGCAATGTAACCTTAATACTTCTCCCTGGTCACTTAAAAAAAATTTGATCTACCCAACTACAAAGTAATTAAATCATGAAATAATTTTAATCCTTTCTAGTTAGGATGTGCATCTCCATACTATCAAGTTACCCAAATTCACCTTTCTCCTTTATACTAGCTTAATTTTACTCCATGAGTATAGATTCAGTATGTAAGCCACCTTTTCCAATTTGCCATATTATCCCACTCATCGTACCAATGATTATAACCATCTTTAGGTAAATCATTATGTTTTCATTCCAAATATCATGCCAATGATTATAACAACCTTTGGTAAAATCATTTTATTTTGATTCTACCTATCATGCCAATGATTATAATTTCCTTTGAACAAATCATTCTCTTGTTACCTTATCCTTTGGATAATGATTATAACCACTTGTGGGCAAATCATTATCTTTTTACCTTATTGTGTCAATTATTATAACCATCTTTGGGTAATCATGCTTTTTATCTACCCAATTGGGGAATCTCATTGTGTCATTGATTATAACTACCTATGGTAAAATCAATCCTTTTCCACCCCATTTACCATTTTAGTCCCATCATTTCCTTCTTTCAAAGGACTTATTCCTAACCTTATTTACTAACTACTCCCTTAAGGGTGCATCTAGGGATTATCTATAATTATATAGGGCATTAGGCATATAGGACCTTTTCATTATTTGAGAAGACATTACTATGACTATAAATTAAAATGCCTTCCCAAATAGGGGCAAACTATAGATACCCAATTTTGGCCACAACTAGATTTCAAATGGACTTCAAATTGGTTCCTTCCAAACATTACAAATTAAGCTTAAAAAGCATTAAATGTCCTAATTTTGGTCATTAATCATTAATCAATGCATATAATCATTTTGAGGCATCCCTATTTGTGATACTAGCCCATACACAATAATAACCTCTCATGAATTCATCCTCGATCACCTTATGAACTAATAAATGGAAATTTGGCCTATGGACCCATTAAGCAAGGAACTTGATCTAATATTAAAAAGAGATAAAATGATGATCAAAATGAATTAACAAATTAAATAAGATTAAATTCTTATTTGAATTATTATCCATTTTCTATTAATGAATATCTAAAAATAGAAATTTCAAAAATCAAAATATCAAGCCTTTTCATCATTGCCTTTATGAGTTGTCAAGCTCTTCCAAAATATGTCAAAATATCTAATTTGAGAGCATGCCTAGTAATTAAAAATCATAATTACATGATAAATTTTAACTTAATTAGAGTTAGCCTAAACTCACCTAAAGTTAGTTTGAACCAATTCCATGTTTAAACTCAACCTTAACTCACCTTAGGTGATGGTTAAATTTTAGAGGCCATAAATACAAGACCATGCCTATTCATTTCTAAGCTCTCATAAGCCAAAGTTATAATGTTAATTTGTAGAGAGATAATCCTTGAAATTAATGTTACCATGCCAAATTTATAAGCTAAGTAACTAAGACAAGGTGTCAAGGAAAGGTGAAGCTAAAAATGCTCCATTGATGAAGATCTCTTGATGCACAAACCAAGTAAGCCACTTCAACAAGCCATTTGTATCTCCAATGAAGGTAAAATAATGGTTTATTTTATTTTTTAGCTATGTTTTCATATGTATGTTTGATACCTATGCTCTCCCTAGTGTTTAGGCTAGAGGTGTTAGGATTTTAGTGTGTTATTTTGATTTATTTTATTGGACTAACACAAAACTAACCTCCCCTCTACGTATTCCTTGTTCATAATGGTCTATTGAGGAGGAAGGGATGGGGACTAAATGTTTTCTAATTTATCTTCAACTTCAACACTTTGATGTATGATTATCTCATCCCCCTTTGCCCATGATTTTACTACTTGTTTCTAAGTTTGAAAGTTGGATTTTGGAGCTTCTTCTTTTACATGTGTTGTAGCTTGTAGGATGAATAAGGGAATATTTTCCCAAGATGGGATTATTATTTTTGTTGCCACTAATTGAAACAAGTGCTCATTTCCAAATTTAATCTCCCTCTTTATGTGGGCATCAAAATCAAGCCTTATCTGATCACAAAATTCCTCAAGCTGGTCAAAAAGATGAGGACTCTACAAGGTCTGATCTAAAACATGAAACCTAGTTTTATCCACACACACTTCTTTTTTCACTCTCTCTTGAACTAATTTCCAATTAGGAAAGGCCTAAGAGACTTGTGAGGAACTTGGGAGTTTCTATCACTCACTTTCCTTAGACTCTTTAGGGATGATGGAAAGATCAATATAGGAATGGTATGGGATGTAAGAGGGGGCATAAGGCTGATGGTAATGAACATGATGCCCCTCATGGACTACTAGTCTCTATTATATGCTTCAAACTAGACCACCTATGTCCAACATATCATTATAAAGCCCTAAATTATCCTTTCTCATAAGAGATACCCACTCTTTCTTGGCCTACTGTAATGAGGTTTTCATATTCTTGGTTAGGTTACTATGGATATCTTGGTTGTAACTTTTTTATGTGTAAATCTTCACCATGTGTCTCTTATGACCCAACAAGGTTAACTTAAGGCTTGAAATAGATTGTCTTGAGACATGGATAGACTAACTAGGTTGTTTAAGAGGCTAAGTGGACTACCAAGGAGGTGAATAGGAATCACAAAGGGGGTAAGGGTCAACATTTTTTTGGTAGGGATTAATGTAGGATTGGTAAGGCTCATGATGAAGTTGATATGGGTCATAGGCTCATTTATAAAGAAGTGTAGGATAGAAATATGGTTCATATGTAGCTATTACACATCATGAAATAACTAAATAACAAAGTGGATTACCAAAAATAGTTGTTCTTACCCTTGAGGCGATGACCTTGTGGCTCCTCCTAGCATGAAATCTAGATATAAATCTAATTCTCAAGTACTTGAAGATTTTTGAAATAACCAAGTGTTGTGAGTGCTCTAATTTCTTGAATCTGGTCCCATCAAACATGCTAGAACTATTAACACTCTAAATTACACCTAAAGACGAGGTTTTATAGGCTTGCCTCCAAGTTTGGGGTAACATGGGAATAGCCCAAGGTTATGGATGACCTATGACTGGGCTAGACCTATAGATTATGGAGCTAGCTCCCCTAGTGCATCCATTTTAGCTAAAATCATTAAGACTTAATGGTTTTTGGGGTGAAAATGGATAGGTAAATGCATATTAGTAAACCTAATCTAAGTATGGTGATGTACCAATAATATTATCCACTCAATTTGACCTTAAAAACACTAGTAAACCAAACAAACAACTAAACTACTACCTCCATGAGTGTTTAGGCAATAGTGTTTCACATAGGGGTTATGATAGGTGGCTAAAACATGAAGACCATGAAAGAGAGGTTTGGTTCAAGACACTTAATAATTAGGTTACACTCCAAGCTCAATCACCAACACCTTTGCATGTTATATGACTTACATAGAACATCTTTTAGCATCTAAGTAAAGTAAGGACCTACAAAGGAAGAGAAATATGCCACTTATACAAGTTAAACCAAAATAAACACACTAGATCATTATGGATTAAACTAAATCAGTCATT
Organism: Torreya grandis; assembly: GCA_037957365.1. Taxonomy (NCBI): domain Eukaryota; kingdom Viridiplantae; phylum Streptophyta; class Pinopsida; order Cupressales; family Taxaceae; genus Torreya; species Torreya grandis. The sequence goes on along the minus strand of JARHVA010006074.1, from coordinate 743,096 downwards.
GTATTGTCTAAGAGGTCTACAAGATACAAATCTAGGTAGAGCTTCATCATACCCAGGTGAGGGATGTGTATAATGGCTTAAGAGGCCCAATATATAGAACTATGAGAAGATAAATAGAGGGAAAGTAGTGTGGAGGTGAAGATAAGAGGTCATAAATTACCATAGTCAACTCACACAATAGTTACATTAGCTATAAAAATCCTCATATGTCTCCCTCCATGCATTTGTTGTCTTTAATGGGCAACTTGGGCATTAAAGTAGAGTAATGGAGGTTGGTACAGACTTGGTTGACCCCATTAAGGCATGGTCATGCCCAAATATATTAAAGTATCCTATTTTCATTATATTTAAAAGACATTAAATTGATTCAATTAGGACACCATGAGTTACTAAGTAGCCCACCCTTTTCCTTGCATGTTGACTAGGCTAGGAAACTACCCTTTCCTTCATAATGACCATGGAGAAGTGCCTTGTTTTCCTTTAATAATTAGTTACCAAGTGTAATGACCCTATATTAACTCCTCCAATAGCTTTTAATTCTAGTATTTAACTTCTTTTATTGACCCAAGTAGGCCTACTAGGCCACTAAGCTTAGTGACTTAACTATTTGTTACTTGAATGGCCATGAAACCTATATAATACCTTAATAATAGGTGATTTATCATGGCTTAGACCTAAATAAACATGCTACATCATGACATGTGCTTAATAAATAATATACACCTACAATTTCATGTCATTTATATGACTAGGTCTCCTTTTATGAGTATTTATGGACTGGCCCTTTGGTGTAGACGTATAAGAACACTTTCAGGGAGAATTGTGACCAATTTTTAGGCTAAGAATATGTAAAACATCAATGGTTTTAAAATATTAATATAACTTTTCACCTTAAAAATATCATAAAGCCTCATAAAATAGAGCTTTTGGGGGTGTCTATATAATGTCTATATAGACCATTACCATATTTGAGGTCTCCTCTGAGTGTATTATGTGTTTCATGTGTTTGTCAATCTAACCTATGGTGTTTTAGTGCAAATATATCAATATTTCTCTAGTTGGGTATGTCTTAAGGTTTAAGGAGGGTTTTAGAGGTCCACCATCTTAATTATGGTTCATAAAGTATATACTTCAAAAAAAACCTTCTTGTCATGAACATTTATCCTAACTACTCCCTCAAATATCTTGAAAATCTTTGGGTCCCATGTAAATTATATGTTGAGATATGAATAAAAAATGGTGTGCTTCGAGATCCTTACTAAATAATTTGTGTAGTTTATGGTGTTACATTTATTCATAGATAAGGGCCCCTAAATCCCACTCTCTCCTTCATGTATATTGAGTCCATAAGGGTACCAAACTTCCCCTAGGATCTCTAGGTTTGAGTTCCTCTATGACAAAAGATGTGTGTTGAAAGTGGTAACTTGAGGTAGCATACTAGGTGTAATGTAATTTAAGCTAGGTGTTAAGACTAGATTTGGACCTTTATTGATTTTTCCTATCTAAAACATCCTTCTCATGGTATAAAAACATCATTCAATACGTTTTTATGGTTTTAATTCTACTTGAGGGTTGGCTTTGTCACCAAGATAGAGGTGGTGACTTGAGAACTCAATAATGGCTTTAGGCCTTGTAGGCCTAAACTAAGTCTCATGACTCTAAGGCACCTATAGGTGAATTTTTGGACTTAAAATCATCGTATCACCTTATATACCTTGTTTATATACTTTGTAATTATCTTCACTATGTCAAAATACCATCTCTACCTCTTTCTCCTTGTAGGTCTACCTAAGCATTACCCAACCCCAAGTGTTTGACCAATTGGTTTAGGGGTCTGAGTGGTTTGTTTTATTTACCTTTACTTTTGATGAAATCTTAACTTATGTAATATGTTTTATTTACCTAGTAACATCCTTAGTATCATTACCTCCTCACTTTATTCTCTTTCCTCTATGTAGGTCTCCCTAAGCCACTATCTATCCTAATTATTTGGGCAACTGGTGTTAGGGACCTTGGTAGTTCCTAATCTCCTTACTATATTAATTATTTTGATGGAGTGTGTAACCTATATAACATGTTCTTAGGATTTGTTAACATTCTTTGTATTGATCCTCCTTTAACCTTACATACTCCTCATACAATCAAGCCTAGGATTTGTGGGAAGTTATGTTGATGTAGCCCTAAGGGCTTGATTAATTATCTTCCAGCCTTAATCTGAGACTCTTCTTACCTTGGAAACATTTTCTACACTTCTTTAATTCCCTTTCAGATGTTTTCAATCTCAAATATCCTCAAACATGTATAAGGCTTCAATTTCTTAAGCATAGGCTTGTGTATATCAATTTTAGGCCTAATAGGCCATTAGGCTCCTTTCTCTATATCAAGGACAAAAAAATTGAATGGAAACACTGAGATCATTAATAAAACAACATAGATACCCTATTCTCATTCATATATCTCACCTCTCTACATGGTACTCATACTTTCACTTTCTTGTTCATAACCTTGTCTGCTTAGCTGTAGGTAATCAAATAATTTTGCTTAGCCGACTAAGACCTTTTGATGTCTCAAGAACCCAATAACCTAATGAGGAATAAGGGATTTAATATAAAAATTATTAGGTACTTTTTTCCACTCTAACCCTTCACTTCCACATAGGTTTTAACATAGTTACACTTCCTCTTACCCTTCCTATAGGTGGTAGTCTTGCATTTTGACTATGTGAAAGAGAGTAGAAATTTCCCTCATGAAAAATTTATATCCATTTATCAATATTTATATCCTTACATGGAGTTTTAAATCATATTTTACTCATACTATTTAATACAAAATGACTCATTTATCTAACTTGCCTTATTTCAACATTCAGGATTGTAGGATATAGTTTGATCCCTTTTGACTGTAAGTACAAGATGAGGGGTGAGGTATGTTGCTTCATGTTCCCTTTGGTTAATCAATGTGTTTATGAATTTTTTTCCATTTATTACCCTTTTAAATCCCTCAAACTCATCATACCTTCAGTGTTTTTTCAACCCTACCATTGTAGCCTTGTGTGGATGAGGTAGGAGTCTTGATTGAGTATTGTCTCCTTTTGGAGAGTTGATGTGTTAGTCTCTTTCTATACTCTTTTATTTTCACCTCACATACCCTTTATATACTCTTATGACTATTCAATATTCCTTAATGTCTTCAACACCTTCCTCATATGTCTTCTTCAATCAACACTCTATATTTTAGCCTACATAAGGCTTGTATGTGCCTAGATGAAGGTTTACCTTTCAAGACTTAAAGCTGAGAATGAGCTTGAGTATAGGGATATGAGTTGCATGATTATAATATAATAGGGAGTGACCATAACATTAGTTATATTAAGTTCATCTTTAACACAACCAAAAGACCCTCGATAGCTACTTTGTCCTCACTTTGCAAAAGAGATCACATCCATGATTGATACTTATATTAGGTATAGGACCATGAAGAGGTTATTTGGCTTGATGATGACTCATATAATCTTAATATGTAAATAAGGATTTTAATTTCCTTAAGTAACTCCTCATTCAACCTAAAAAGACCAAACACTTCCATCTTATGCACTAAAAAAAACTCTACAACATGAAGAAACTTATATGTAGTCTTCAAATGGAGAAAACCTAAATGTTTCCTTGCTTATCAGGGCTCACACATTTGAACCATGGGTGTATGGTGATGGATATGTATCTTGAGTACTCCTAGAACACAAATGAATCATTTATTTGTATAACCTTTTCAAGGATGCACTAAAACTAATGCAATTTTGATCCCCTATATAGATGAAGGAGATAATTTGACTACCCATATTTTTAATGTTTATTCATAAAGTATAGGATATAAATTTGTAGAATTATTACAATAATGGGAAGGTTAAGATACCACCTTATTCTTCCCAAAGTCTCAAATCCTCATTTTCTCTTTCTTTTATGAACTGATAAAAAACTTGAAAGCTTTTTAGGACTATCAATGAGGATGATGGAAGGAAGAGGTTGGTTTTGGGCCTATTTTACATCCTTTGGACATGAAACTTCTCTAATAAACCTACCATGAGCTCTAATGTAATGTCTAATCTCCCCTTGTATGGAACTAACCATACAGATCTATACAACCCTACAAAATACCTACTAACACCCTATTTTCTTATATTTCTTTAAGTCTCAGACCTTGGGACACCATTGGTGGGTCAGAGGAGGGAAAAAATAATTAAAACAACATTTATAAATTAGTGGTACAAATGGGGAATCTGAAATGTCATAGTTTCACATGTGTAGGGTCCATTTGATAAATAAAAGGAGGGGTTGGATTCAAAAAGGGACCTTTTTATGCATAGAAACACCTTGATATGACTATGGATGATGATGAGACACATTTAGGACCTCTTAATATAATATAAGATTGAATAATTACCCTTTATAAAGGTTTTCACAATGTAATTTGGCTTATATATCATGTTTGAAGGATAATTTAATGGTTTAGACGATGAATCAAGGTTTGAACTAGGCTTGGATGGATATGTCATGGAAAATGGCCTTATGCACATATTATAACTCATTTCATGGATTTATACAAGGCTTATACATCCTCTCTATCTCTCTATCAATGTCTCTTCTTAAGGAATGGCTTAAATAGACTCATATACTATAAGAACCATAAACCTTAAAATATCCAAATTACCTTAACTTTTGCTAAAGATCCTTAATCTTGTCAAAAAAATCTTAGACCACCCTCAAGGCTTAAAAGGGACATGAAAAATCTTCCACTCATTCAATGGCCACTATGACCATATAATGCATCACCCAAGGACTTAAAAATAAACTACATATGGATCTCCAAATCAAGTTATAACACAAACATGAAACCTTAAACCATGCTAACAAGGTTTCAAGAAGCAAATAGAAGACCATGACAAGCTCTATACCACTATGTATAAGCTATAAATGGGTTTCATGGAAATTTTTTGGTTGTATGGGCTGACATTTAAACTAGGAGGCTAAATTTTCAACAAGAAGGCCAAGGGACCACATACAAGGGACATATTCAAATATCACTCATGTGTATATAAGCATACAAGAAGGCCTAGAGCTGTAAACAAGGACATGTTCAAATGTCTATAATCCAAACAATGAATAAATTTAAAAAAGAAGTGAATAATCAAAACGTGATAAACATACATAAATAAATGGAATTTATCTACATTTATAGCTTTTAACATTAATATATTTAGCAATTCAAGTATCTAGTAAGATATCAATGTAATAGTAAGTGAGAAATAACAATAGATTGTACACAATGTATTAAATTGAATAATAAACAATAGGGTAGCCAAAAAATGATATAACATGTGTAATTATATTACCATAATGAACTTTATGAAATATAAACAAGTTATAGGAGGTCTATGAATTTTTTGGATCTAAGAATTGATGCTTATGTTCACTAGGATGAGTCTAGCAGAAGTGGACAACAATGCAGTGTGTTACAGTTTAGGTAGAGCAGTTTTGTCTATTTATAATTTTTTAGTCTAAAACAATGTCATCACCTAAAAACATAATTGGAAATGGAAACTTTTATATTCTAAATTCACTCTTCTATACTTTTTAAACATGTTTTATAAAAATTGGATATATAGAGAAATATTGAATATACTAAGCATAAATTAACTGATATAAATAAACTACACATATTGTACATAGATTATAGTTTTTAAATTTTATATAATATTTTTATTTTTTATGCATTTTTCATATATGAACTAAGAAATATAAAGATACTAACTGATGAGTCCTGCAAGGGACTCACAATCAATATGTCTTGTATCTAGCATAAGAAGGGTGACCTTTTGCAAATGGAAATTTACATATTGTTGTGACTAAACTAGACTAATTTAGAATATGAATACTAATTTCCCTGTGTACCATAAGTTTCACTATCATGGTGATGATTTATAATATATTATTTATGTTTTTGAGCATGATGAACTCTAGGGATTTTTGGAACCCATCATGGAGTGTATGAACTCTGTATTGGTTTTCCATGTGAAACACCCTTAGTGCCATGTAATATCAATTCAGGACATGCAATAGTAGATAAAAGATATATATAATCTATTACAAATATCTATTGAAGTTTTTTTTTAAGGATAGGCCTCCTTATAAGGGTAGACACTTTTAAACTTTCTAAGTAGGTTGAACATTTTAAGTGGTTAAACTAGAATATTTTGTGTTAGAAGCATATTTTTATATTGTATGGAGAATTCATATGGGATAACCTAAACTATGATGACCTCATTAGCATATATATGACTTAAATACATGTGAACCATGGAATGAACTACATGGATCTATTAAATCCAAGGGAACATTAATAATATATTAAAGACCCTTACACTAGGTAGTATTATAAACATAGTGGCCACATTTTCTATACCAACATGTAATGGTAATTAGGATCACTAATGGATCTCTAAATATTACCATTTAATCATTTTATTATTATTTTTTAGTAAGTAAATCTTCATCTGTTATAATCATCTAAAAATGACACTTGAGTGATAAGAGTGTTATTTGAAACCACCCATCCCTAGATTATCCCTAGACCTATCTTAAGAACTATTTAAACACTTATCCAACCTTTTTATAGGCCACACACATCCCTAAACATCCCTAAATTAGTCCCAAACCCTCACTTTAGCATCTTGGCCCCTAGTGCCTCAAGTCTTGACACTTAGACACTAGTGCCATAATTTAGATAGTAAAACCAATGGCACTAGTGTCTTAATTTGGGTGTTATTATCCTTTTCCCACCTTTTTCCACCAATGGATATCTTTTCAAATAAAAAACCACCTAGGGTCAGCCTATACCTCTTTTAAGTTATGCACAAGCACTAGAATATTATATCTACATGACTTTTATCCACTAGACAAAAATCAAATGCAGATAACAAAAGCAAACTCAAAATAAGTTGTGCACAATCAAGGTTACTAATCCATATTCTACCCTACTTCTGCATACAACCATCTACATCAAATCTTAGATTAATCATAATTATAGTCTCAAAAACACTCAAAGAACTCAATCTAAAATTCATACTAGCTTCACTTGCACTTTCACTAGCACTTAGGTGGGGAGAACTGCATCAATTTTGATCCCTCCTCAGAGTATTGGTATGCAGGCAACTCTCTTCATAGTAGGGTGTTGAGGATGTCTAGCATACCATATTAAAATCACACTTTTCTACTTGTGCCAATCACATGCCCTAACAACATGGAGGTCTAAGGTTTACAAATAAAATTAGTCAAAATAGGTCACTTATAGGGACTCATAACTCATGTGCATATAAATAGGCTTAGGAAACTTGAACATAGGTACACCTAGAAGCTTGGAATAGTTATACACAAATGACACTAACACTAAAATGGATATACTAACACCATTGGTACTACTATCTAGGAATGGTTTTGATACTTAGATCTCATCTATGACACTCATATCATTACATATCCTAGTTTATATCTTCCAAATCTTCCATCTTAGTCAAATTATAGCTAAGTATTATTTACATCATTTATTTATATTTTTTAAAATTTCAAACTAGGTCAATTATATTATAAATCAATGGCTATATTTAATACATATTTCTACCTTGATTTAGTATACTAATCCCCTTTAATAACCTAGGCTTTAAAATCCATAACCCTAAAAATTTAAATCATTTAGTGAACCCGACTTACTTTGAATACTACTAAAACCATATCCTTATATTCTCTTAGGGTTTGTATCCTTTTATTTTATATGCTCAGATATTAGTTCCAAAATCTCATATTTGTTTTAATATTTAATTCTTCCAATCTTTATAGATTAAATTTCTTTAAAAGTTTAAAATATCAACTATTTGTTTTCCTACGTATCAACCTATAATGGAAAAATTCAACAATCAATACGATCAAACTGATAAGAGACAATTACAAGATTTCATTTTTGAACATTCAAATATGTAAGATGACCTTATCAATATTGTCCATAAAGAACTTCAAAAATCAAATAATGGTCAATATTCTACTCCCCCTGATAACAATATTGTTACACCTATTTTGGGGGTAACTCAACTTGTACAACAACCTATTTTAACTCAATAAACTTCAAAAATGACAACACCTACTATGGTTAGTTCCTCCTCTTTATATTTATAATACTTTATACATGATATCCATGATCTACAATTAAAGGTATTATATCTTGACCACAGTGTTACTAGGCCATCACATGCCTTGGATTCTCATATTATTTTGCATACACCTTTAGCATAGCACATATAATAAAATCCTTTACCATGTGAATTTGTGGCACCTAAGCTTAATTTGTATGATGGTAAGGGTGACCTATAGCACCATCTATGATTGTTCCATGTAGCATGTTTGGACTATGTGCCTAATGATTGTCTCCTTACTAAGTTGTTACCACATAGCCTAAAGGACTATGCCTTATAGCGGTTCTATTATTTTCTAAATTAGTTCATCACCACATTCAATCTTTTGGCAGAAATGTTTTTGGCACACTTTTCAATCAACATCAATGATAAGATCTCATATGCTTAAGTGGCACAATTTAAGAAAAAATATAATGAGCCTATTATAGAATATGTCTTACAATATAAAAATATATTGGAAAATATGGATATCCCCATTGTAGATAGAGAGCTGCAATACATATTCAAATAGATCTTACTACCGTCATTTATGAAAATATCTTGTTTAGGAAGTTTCCAATATTCACATATTTATGCCACATAGTGAAAGAAAGGGAAGTCAATCTTCTCTCTATGAGAAAATTAAAATGCACAAGTGGGTTAGATTTAACTAATAATATTTATAATAATCATCCATATGAATTAAGGACCATTGAAAATAAGAGTGATCAAAATTTCATACTTAATGCAACTTTAGATCCACCTCCTCACTTGGTTTTATCAACTCTTCCATAGACATTTTTCACAAATCTTCCAGAATCATTAGCACATGTTTTATATAAGTTATTAAAATATAGTGTCATATCTCTCCCTACCATAAAATAGGTTGATATGACATGACATCTTACAAAGAACTATGTTTCCAATGTATTTTATAACTATAGTAGGGCATCAGGCCATACTAAAAATAGATGCATCAGCTTGAAACATAAGATATAATATTTGATAGAGTCCAACATCATTTATGTGGGAACTATAATGAAATTACTTAAATAATGTGAAATAATATAATTACATATGGTAGAATTAAGAATAGAATAAGTATATCCACAACAAAAATTGGTGAAAGAGTAAAATATTAGAATATTATGACTGAGCCACTTCGAGGGGGAAACCTCCATAATAATACAATGAGAACATAATTATCAATATGATAATAAAATACTAACCACTACCTCCCATATATACTCTACTTAGTTATGATTATTCCATAACATAACCATAGTAGGTACATCAAAAAATGTAACATGATAATATGAAGGTGTGTAAGCCACAAGTCAGCCACAAATATCCCTAGATGCACTATAGGTTAAGGGTATAACATGTCCCTCCCTTTAAAAACAATATTGTCTTCAACATTTAATCAAATCAATATGCTATTTTAAGAATGCTTCATCCTCCCATGTTGCATATTTAGAATGCAGGTTTTTTTATTTGATCAAATATTATTTAATGGCTCTAGTTTTTAGTTGCTTATTATGCCTGTAAAGGATCTCTTTGGGCTCTAAAATGACTTGGCCTTCTTCATCCAATTTAGATAACATAGCCTAAGTGTAAAATTTGTGTCTAATTACTTATTTTGGGTAAGATATATAGAATATTGGATGTATGTGAGTGGCTAGGGATAATTCTAGCTTGTAAACCACACTACCAATTTTTTCTAGGATATGGTAAGGGCCATAATACTTAGGTGATAGATTGTTATCCTTTTTTGTTGATTTAGATACATCTACTTATATGGATATAAACACATAAAGACCTGATCACCTATGTCAAAATTTCACTCACTATGGTGTTAATCTACTCGCTACTTTATTTGATTTTGTGCCATTGCTAAATTCTCTCATAAAATAATTAACACTTCCTATTGATGGTGAATGTGTTCCTTAGTAGATCAAACCTTAAGATGCACTATAAAAATTTAAGTGATGGATGGGGGTGATACCCATACAAGGCTATAAATAGATACATCTTAGAAGAAGTGTTATACCACCATTCAGCAAGTGGTAGCCAATGAACTCATTTGTCATGTTTGTCAAAAAAAAAAAAAAGATACCCTTTGAGACATTTATTAACTACCTTTGTTTGTCCATCAGATTGAGGATGATAGGATGAGATATGATCTAACTAGTTACCCAAACATTACCATATTTCAATCTAAAAATTACTAGTAAATATCGGATCTTGATCACTTACAATGATCTTTGGAGTGCCATGAAATTTTTGAACTGTATTGAGAAAAATAGAAGCTACTATACTAGAAAAACATTGTTGTTATAAGGAACAAAAATGTGCATACTTGGTGAGTCAATCCACAACTACCATGATAACATTATTACCTTCAAACCATGGTAACCAATAATTTAATCCATGGAAAACTCTTCCCAACCTTGGCTAAGGATGGATAAAGGCTAAAAAAGACCTGGGGTCTTAAAGGTTTCACCTTTATTTTATTGGCATACCATGCATTTATTCACATATTTTTGAACATCCCCCTTTATTCCTTCCCAAAATAAATCTTTCTTGATTCTATGATATGTTTTCAAAAATCTTGATTGACCTCCAAGTGGAGAGGCATGAAGTTCCTAAATAATTTTATGTTTGAGGAGAGAATTCTTACAAAGGTATAATCTATCTTTATATCAAAATGTATTCCCTTTCACTATAATTTTTTTAGATTCATTATAACCCTAATAAATATTATGAATCAAATCATTGTTATAATTATCATTCTCCCATTTTGATCTTGCTTCCTCTAGCCAATCTACCTACCACATGGTCATGGCACATAACAATTCTTCAACTAATTCATCCCATTGAGAGAGGGCATCTACCACCACATTCTCTTTTCCTTTCTTATACACTATTTCAAAATCATAGCCTAACATTTTAGTCATCCATTTTTATTTTTATTCAAATGACAAGATTTTTTCCAAAAAATATTTGAGGCTATTGTGATCAATCTTTACCTGAAAGCGATTACCCATTAGATAAGGTCTCCATTGTTTCACTACAAGAAAAATAGCCATCATCACTTTCTCATATATTTTTTTGAGCCTATTTTTCCCTTTCATTTTTTATCTTTAAAGTTCCAATGGTCTACCTTCTTGCATGAGTATAAACCCCATGCCATACCCTGATGCTTTAGATTTCACAACAAAAAAATTTTAAAAATAGGAGTAACCAAAACTAGAGTTATGCACATAACCATTTTCAATTATTTAAATGCCTTGGTATATTAACCATTCCATTTTAAGGAGTATTTATTTACCAAATAGGTGAGTTGGGATGCAATGCTACCATAATTTTTGGCAAACCTACAATAGTAACTAGTTAGCCCTAAAAATCCATAGAGGTTCTTGAGGATCTTGGGAACCTACCACTCCATCATCGCTTGGGTTTTAATAGGATCAAATTTCAATTCTTCATGTCAAATAATATGACCCAAGTACTCCACCTCTTGGATACCAAAAATCACATTTGGAAGGTTCATCATAAATTTGATGTTGTTCCAAAACTAAAAGCACCTATTTCACATACTTCAAATGGTCTTCCCAATTTTTATTGTAGATGAGGATATCATCAAAAAACACTAATACAATATTTCTAAAAAATGGCCTAAAAATAGTATTCATAAAACTTTTAAATGTATATGCTACATTGAGGAGGCCAAAAGTCATGACCAAAAATTCATAATGGCCTTCATGAGTTCTAAAAGTTGTTTGAGGTGTGTCCTCATTACAGATGTGAATCTAATGATATCCAGAGTGAAGATTTAACTTGGTAAAATAAATAGTATCATGTAATTCATCTCTAAAATCATTCATTACTAGAATAGGTAACTTATCTTTGATGGTGTATTTATTGAGTTCTCTATAGTCTAGGCACATCCTCCAAATGTCATCCTTCTTCTGCACCATGATCACTAGGGTGGAATATTCACTTTGACTATGTCATATGATTCTTGCCTCCAAAATTTCTTGTACTATATTTTAAATTTCACTCTTTTAGGCACAGGGATACTTGTAGGGTATAATATTGGGTGGTATACTTCATGGAATGAGTCTAATGGCATGATCATGTGCATGACTTGGAGGAAGTCTTTTTTGCATGTCACCAAAAATAATAGAATGTTCATACAACACCTTTTGAAAATCAAGATGTGTAGACTCCTTGGTTTTTTGAACCTTTACAAAAAATAAATGTACCATAAAACATTTTTCACCTTTTATAAGAATCTTCATCATCTAGTAGGAACTAACTAATTGTGGAGATTTAGACCATAATCCATGTAGTTTAAAATTTATTCCTTTTGAATGGACCCTCATGAATAATTCCTAGAAATTCATGTCAATATTTCCCAAAGTGGTGAGCCACTTCACTTCCAAAATTATTTAATCTCCTCCCATGGTAATAGAAAACATAAGGGAATCTAACAAATAGTCTCCCATAGCAAGATTAATATTATGGAATTTTCTATAATAGTTGATCATACCACCATCTATAATCATGACCTAAAAATCTAGATATAGGTAAATGAAACAATTCAAATGAGAATCCAAATTACTATTGATGAAGTTATATGTACTCATAGAGTCAATTAACATAGTCACATTATGTTTCTTCAAGAACCCCACCACCTTAAGAGTTTGAGGAGTACTAATGTCTAAAAGTGCATCACAATAAATAGTAGGTTAAGAATCTTAAAATTCATCCTTAGGTTCTTCTAACCCTTCCCCTGAAGCCTCCTCATCTTCTTCCTCCTTATTGGCACCATAAATGTAAAATAACTTATTTTTAGCACATTAATTCCATTTGATCCATTTGATATCATAGCCAAAACACAAACCTTTTACATGATTTTCTTACACTTGATGAGATGTCAATGTGGTAAGCTGATGAAATGATAGTGTTGGGAAGGTGCATTCATGAACATTCATGAAAGTTCTTTGTTTGATTAGCTCTTTTTTATCAGCCATGTGTGCCCTTGGTATAGCCTCAAATACAATAATAGTATGAAACATTCAAACCTCTAATTGGATGTTATCTTTGAGGCCACCCAAAAATAGGTCAATTATATTTTCCTCAATGATGTTTACCACACGTAAGGAGAGATTCTAAAATTGATGGATGTAGTCCTTGACAATCCTAGTCTAGTGTAACTTGGCTAGTTGAATAAAGTAGTTTTTAGAGACATTGTTATGATAGTGTAGATACAACTCCTAAGAAAATAATGACCATGAAACTAGGACACCCTTCTTTTTCTTTTGAGAACACAACCAATGCTACCAAATGAATGGCTCAGGTTCCAAATAGAGAGAGGCCATAACCAATTTTTGTAAACATGGAATCTAATGTAAATCAAATAAATTTTAAATTTGAGTGACCCAAGTGAGTGGATCATTACCATAAAACTTATGCAAGTTCACTTTTGGTAACATCAGCTTAGGGATAGAATTAGTGTTGGTATTGTTTGGAGAAGGAGAACCAAAATAAAGTGGTGGAGGTTTATTTTATAGTGGCTAAGCTAATAAGTTATCAAATTACCTAGATATTTATTATAATTGATCCATCACACTATCCAAGTCCCCTCTCAAACTTACAATGTCCCCTTGAACTGTATCAAAATCATCTTTTTCACCATGCCCTGTAACTCTCACTTAAGTTGATGAACTTCCTCTGAAATAGACAAATCAAAAGTTTCAAGTCCCATGTCATCCTTATGAGGAGATTTTGTATTTTCTTTCCATTTCCCACATCTACAAGTGTTTATACTATCCATGCACAAACCCTAGGAGGGTTTTAGCCCCAAAAAAAATGTACTAATGGAATAAACCCTTGTGATCATCTCACTGAGATAAATCCAAATATTGCTATTATACACAAGGGTAAAAAATTTTAACCCAAAAAAGTGTTCTAGTAGAATACACCATTACAATCATCTCACAAATACAAATCCAATGACTGCTAATTTACACAAGGTAAAAAAAATCAAACTACAATGATGAAAAAAATCAATTCGTCCTAGATCAAAAGTTATCTTTTTCTGCCTTCTAATGTTTAAGATGCTAGATCCAAAGAAAAAAATTACACCATAAAAACTTGCCCAAATTGAAGCTCTGATACCGCTTGTGAGGAAATTACTTAGATGATTTGAAATAATAGAATTATATATGGCAAAATTGAGAGAAAAATAAGTATATCCACAATAATAATTGGTGAAAGAGTATAATACTAGAATATTATGACTAAACCACTTAGAGAGGGAAACCTCCACAACAATGCTATGAGAATAGAATTCACAATATGATTATAAAAGCTAACCACTACCTTCTATATATACTCTACTTATCTATGGTTATTCTATAGTTCAACCATAGTAAGTACATCAAGAAATATAAAAAGCTAATATGAAGGTGTGTAAGCCACAAATCAGCGACACATATCCCTAGATACACTTTAGGTTAAGGGCATAGTAGGCATACCCACAATGTCACCTAAAGTTCAAAAAATGGAAGTGAAGACATTGAAAATATTTTTAGATCTATTTCCAAAACATATAGTTAATGAAGTAGGAGGCACTTTAGATGTTCACTATACGTATCAATCACATCCACCACTAGCAACCTATCACACTACTATAGAGGATGCACACCCCATACACAATATCATTAGTGTGTATCATACTATAATACCAACTAGACCACTCATCACTTTCTCAGAGCAGGGGATTATCGATGATGATTCAAATTTACATGTACTTTTTATACAAGCCTACATCAATCATCATTATATTTAGAGATTTATGGTTAATAATGGGTTAAGTATTAACATGGGCACTATCACACTTCTACAACTTTTAGGTTATTCAGATTAGGACATTTATTTGATTAACATATTTATTCCTATTTTTAGTGGCCATGTTTAGAGATCTATAAGGGAAAGTGTAATTCTACTACAAGTTAGACTAGCACATGTGGCCACTAGATTCTTAGTAGTACCTAGTGCAATAACATTTGACATGTTATTGGGTAGTCTATGGATATAGCATTTACAATCCATTCCATCCACTATGCACAAATGCTTGAAGTATATACATGTTAATCAGGTGGTTATAATTAAGGTTATTTAGTATGAGTATCCTTTACCTATCCCATAGGTATTTCCATTATAGCTACTAGTTATAGTTATAAGTATAGTTCCCATTAGTACACCATAGAGTTCAATTAATCCACCAGTGTAGGTGAAGTCTAATCCTATAGTGTTACAATATATGCATACTCTCACATAGAGATGCTTATTAGAGAGACCCCTACATCAAAGATATATTTTAGATTATAGAGAGCTTCTCTCTACCCATTTCCTTTTGATACCAATGTTATTCATTTCCCAAGGTTTTCATCACAAGGAACCCATTCTAGCTATAACATCTACTAGATGGGTTTCTAAGACCCCTATAGTTCATAAGACATCCCAACCAGCTTCATAGATTCTAATCACCACTCCATAGATGGTATTATCTATAGATCACTCAGTATAGCAAGTTCTAGGACCTTATTTACCTTTCCACATAGCATAAATGATTACTATTCCTTTATTTGATGTAAGACACCTTGATAGTGAGTCTCTTGCAAGACTCATTGGTTAGTATGTTCCTCCTTTATTGTACATAGTTTCCTTATTTATTTATCCTTATATATAGTAACATTTTCATGTTACTTATACATAGCTCATATCTAAAACATAAAAAATAATACAATATTCCAAAACATAAAAACATTCAAATATTTACTCAAAAAATACAAATTATAGATTGTATGCATTATCATGTTTACATTTATTATATTTTATACGAACTACATATGTTAGCTATCTATCTTAGTATAGTTATTTTTTATCATACATACATGCTCCACTTGTTCTTCTTAGCTATTTGTAGATACTTAAAAGACCCAAGTCCACTACACATATCCATGTTTTCTCCTATCTACCAACTAAGGGCCAATACATAAATACACATAATGTTCATTTGATACATTTGCCCATTTGGGGGCATCCTATACACAATTTTGATTACTAGGTTACATCTTTATAAACTCTACATCATAGATTTAGCATTATTATATCTTGATATTGATCATCCCACACTACTCAGATTCATTACCAACTACTAATACTCTAGAATTAACTTATATACATATTTGCTCTTATACATATTTTAACCACATGTTCATACATACTTTCATTTCTATATTTTCTAGTTTGAACTTGATTATGTCTCTATGATTTTACATCTATTCAAGGGCATTTAAATATGCCATTTATCTATGGATATATTCCACTTATTTCCATTTTATATATGCTTTAGACATGTTCCCATGTCCTTATGTGTGCCTTATTTATTGTGTATGTGGACGTTTGAATATGTCCTTACATGTGACTCTAAGCTAACTTACTTGTTTGCATATGTTGGCATTAGAACATGTCCTTGTATGTATTTCTTTCTCAGATTTAATGAAATGTGCCCATGTCCCTTGTATTATGTCCCCTTGGCCTCCTTTTCATGCCTCATGTGTGTTATATGTATGGTTTTATGTATGCATCATGGCCATGACACTTGCCTCTTTCTTTTTACACACTCCAATTTTAGATGCCATGAGGGACCTCATGCATCTCCCCTTCCTACTTGGGTGCCTTGATAGACATCATGCCCCATCCCCCTAGGTATTTACTTAGTTTATTTCTCATATTTTTTATTAATATACATTTTTATATCTATCTTGATAGGCTTGTGAATGTTCTATCTTATATACATCATACATTACAAGTTTATTCTTAGATTATCTTACATTATGATGTTATGTATGAACATTGTATTATTTTATTACGTAGATATCATATATGCTCTAGAAAACACACATCTTATAGAGATTTTTATTTTTGGGATAATTATTGCATAGGTTCAACAACTCCCCTCAAAAGAGGGGGCATTCACATAGGTTTTTCATAGAGATTATTCTATCCAAATACACTCAAAGTATATTTTTCATCACACATATAGTGAATATATAAATTAGTTCTAGGGAATCACAGTGGGAAATAGTCACACAAAGACCAATTTTAGTTACATAGAAATTAGTACAATTGGACATTAACACCCAAAGTGGGACACTAGCACAATTAACACTATTGTCTAGATATGGCCCTACTATCTCGTAGCCTTAGTTTCAATAAATTCTAGATTGACTATAAAAGTAAAATATGTACAATCTAGATTTGTATAAGATAAATTATAGATTACCATTTTTTTCTTAGTTTAGCATAGATTCATACCAGTTTGCTCAGATTGGAGGCATCATACATAGCATGATCATTCCCATTTTAGTTTTAGATACTCAAATATAGATTATTAAAATTCAATCCAAAATATATATTCTTAGATATCATATTTGGGGGCATGTGCATGGCACATTTTTTCCATATGATCACTTTTGATATAATTGATTAGACATAATGAAAAACTTCATGTCATTCTATATGTTTCTTTTATATCACATTCTAAATTTGATTCCTTACTCCATTTGTAGCATTTGGCATTCCTGAGTGGCCTAGAGCCATTTTACATTTTATAGTTTTTGAGTGGCTTAGAGCCATCTTATATAGTTCAATTACATCATATAGTTTCATTTTTAAATGCATATACTACACATGGGTAGGCAATGATGGATTCATAGTCTACTTGAGTTCTTGATCCATCTACATGAGAAGGTTAGACACACCATCAGTCTAATCTAAGTTATTCATAGGTCATGATTCATCAAGAAGGGGTAGGCAATGTTGGAGTTAAAACTAGTTTAAGTTCTTGAGCCACCCACAAATGGGGATTGAGCAATCCATTATCTTGATCCAATCTATTTACTGCTTGATCACTATCTATATACACACAAACAATATGTCACTAGGTTTATGTATTAGTTCATATATCTAGTGAGGTGCATTCATTCCTTTCCTCTCTATTATCTCTTTACTTAATTTTTTATTTACCTTTGATATATATTAAGTAAGGAATGGTCTATGCACATTTCATTTATAGGACACTTAATAAAGCATAGTTCACACACTCAAACCTAGATTCATGGGCTTTACCTCTTAGGTAAGTCCAAGTATGCTTATTTTTCCTTTATCTTAGTCATCTCACTTTTATGCATTTAAATAATAAAGGGGGGTAAATTTAATTATCTAAAAAAGACACTTGAGTGCTAAGAGTGTTATTTGAGACCACCCATCCCTAGCTTAACCCTAGACCTATCTTATGGCCTATTTAGATAATTATCCAGCCTTTTATGGGCCACACATACCCTTGAACATTCCTAAACTCAT
This sequence comes from Torreya grandis, assembly GCA_037957365.1. Lineage (NCBI taxonomy): Eukaryota > Viridiplantae > Streptophyta > Pinopsida > Cupressales > Taxaceae > Torreya > Torreya grandis. The sequence continues at coordinate 724,441 of JARHVA010006074.1, read as the reverse complement.
TTCAATCCCTCACTTTAGTATCCTAACCCCTATTGCCTCACTTTATTCCACCTAAACACTAACATCATAATTTAGACAGTAGTGCCAATAGTGTTAGTGTCCTAATTTAGGCACTATTGTCCTTTAGCCAATTTTTTCCACCAATGGATATATTTTCAAATCAAAAACCACCTAGGGTCAACCTAGACCTCTTTTAAGACATAAAAAATAACTAGAATATTATATATACATGACTGTATAACTTTATCCACTATAAGGGAACACAAATAAACTCAAAACAAGTTTTGAACAATCAAGTTTATTAATCCTTATTCTACCCTAATTCTACATATAACCATTTAGAGCATTCTTAAGTTTAGATTATTTAGTTTTTAATCTAAAGCACACTCAAATCACTCAATTAATCATTCATACTAGCTTCATTTTCACTTGCACCAGCACTTAGGTGAGGATAACTACATCAGACTTGATCCCTCCATAAAGTATTGGTAAGTAGGAAACTTTCATCATATTGAGGTGTTAAAGATGTCCAACCTACCCTAATAACATCACACTTTGTTACTTTTACCAATTTAATTCCATAAAAACATGGAGGTCTAAGGTTTACATATAAAATCAATCAAAATAAGTCACCTATAGGGAATCAAAACTCATATGCACAAGAACAAGCTTGGTAGACTTAGACATGGGTTCACCCATAATCTCAAAATAGTTTTAGATAGAGGACACTATCACCAAAATGGGGACACTAGTGCCATTAGTGATACTACATAGTTAGGGTCCTACTATCTAAGAAAGGTTTTGACACCTGGATCTTATGTATAAAACATTAATCAGCTCTTGTCCTAATTTGTAGCCTCTGAATCTTTCATCTCAATCAATTTCTATCTAAGTAATTATTTATATCATTTATTTCTATTTTTAGAAAGTTTAAACTAGTTCAATTCTATTGCAAATCATTGGTTCTATTTATTACATATTTATACCTAAATTTACTATACTCAACCCCTTTAACAACCTAGGGCTTAAACTCCATAACCCTAAAAATTCAAGTCATTTATGTATCCAAGATGATAGATAAGTGTGATTATACACATATTAACACTTGAATGTTATTAACCATAATAATTTAAATAGGTTGGTGATCAATGTGAGCTTGAATGAACAAAGAATACAAATTTGAATCATCATCAACTATTTCATGGTCCATAAATTTGATGAGTGGCATAGATGGCACTAAATTATGGTACATACCAATTATTCCATTCAAATGGTGATGTTCTTCTCTAAGATAATGATAAGAAATCAGTGGAGTGTGTGCTTTGTATGTGTAATTCACCCCCAATATATTTTATGTTTCTTGATCTATATGCTTTGGAAATGATCATTAAATATTTCCATTATTTTATTTTCAATTTATTTTTCCTTTGAAGTGTCTTTAGATGTGCCCACATTAATGATTTTTTATCTATAAAATCTTGAATATTGTGACTTAAATTGATGCACCTATTAGTAGTATTACATGGTGCTCTATGAAAATCATAAAAGGAATTTTGTTCAAATCCCTTTGGAAGAGGTTTACTCACATCAACCTCTTTATGGGAGGGAGAGATATGATATTTTATTCCAATAGTGTTTTGAGTATTTTTGATGGAGCTTCTAGTAAATTGGTAAATTTTATCTTGAGGGGGGATAATACAATGCATGAAATCAGTTCTAAAATTATATTTATTGTTTCCTTTTAATCATTCTTATTTTCATTTGGCCTCACTTATTTATGGTGACTTACTTGGATTCTTTGTAATGGAATCTAGATTGGTTGCATACTTAAGCTTATTAATTTCCAATATTTTCACTTCCCTTTCTTTAATCACATGAAATAAATATGTGAATAATGAAAAAAATTTAAACATAATGGATTTCATATACTAGTGAAAGAAAGCTTTATTTGAATATATCTTAGATTACCCTATCTACCATAAGACTTGTCATTTTAGATAAAATTTTCATGTACCTTAAGACATATTTTATGATAAGCTCATTAGATTTATGTTTGAGTTAGGAAATCTAAGCATATGAAATATTCTCACTAATATTGATTGGTAAATTTGTTACAAATGAATCGGCCAATCGATCAAATGCATGTACTAATTGATGTGTTAAGTCATAAAACTATTTTAAATCATATTACTTTAAAATTCTAAAAAATAACTTGGTCAATAACCTTTCATTGGATGCATAATCCAAAAATGTTGTGTTAAATGTTCTCAAATGTTGTTTGGGGGCACCTTCTCCATCATATAGTGTAATCTTAGATACCATGAACCCTTTTGGTAATGGTAGGATAAAATATGTTATGCCAAAATAGTATGAAATAGAGTGTGAGAATAAATCCCTTGATTATATTTTTAAGCTCCTTGATACAAATGTAACACCTTAGTTTTTATAAATATAATTTTATGCATAAGATAATGTACATCAAGATAATAGTAATGTGTGTTAATCAAATGTGGTGTTCTCAATGAATCAGTAGGAATAGGCATATTAATATATTGATTTGCTTGGATTGGTCCCATAGTAAACAGTGGTACAAAATTTATATCCAAAGATGATGGGAAAGGTAAAGAACCCATAGGATTAAAAGTATAAAATGATTGTGCCATGCTTTCACTTTTGATGTACAAAATGGTTTTAAAAATTTTATGGTAATCATGATTTTGATCATGAATTGACTACCAAAATTTTTTAATAATTTCTACTTATTAATCATTGGTTGTGCATCATCTAAAGGTAGGAGTACATCTCGATGCTAATATTTAAGACCAAGCTTATCTTGATCATATTGGTCATGCTCTAAAGTAGTGTCATGGACCTCTACATGTTCATTTTGTTCATTAACATTTGAAGGTCCTGATACATACTTATTCTTATCCATGTTATTTGATTCATCAAAAGGAATATGAATATGCTCAATTGGATTACCACTTAATCTAATGCTTCTTCTAAGAGAGGTAGAAATAGTTTTCTTAGATTTCATAAAATAAGAAATAAGAACTTGTAAAATTTATAATAATAAAGAATTTATCAAATCTAAAAATCCCTAATTCATCAATTGTAAACAAAACAAAGAATGAAAAAAACCCTGGCAATATATATGGTTAAGGTTTTTTAATATTCAATAAATAGATGGGTTAACCAATATGTTTTATCAAAATTAAGATAAAAATAAACTAATTACCTAATTGATACAAACTTCTGTTTAAAATTAAAATGTGTAAAATGAGGATAAATTAAGACTTTATGATTTGGAACTTGATTTATTTGGAAATATGATAAAAAGGGAAAGTACAAGAAGGAAATAACTTAGTTGGAAAATATAAATGCAAGACTAAGACCAAGATTTTAGATCCAAATATGTGATTATTTGAAATGAATATGAATTAAGAATAAGGATATAATGGATCTCTAGATAAGGTCACACTAATCAGACATGGCTACATCATTTTATTGTCTATAGGGAGCACCAATGTCTAGTTAGGTTTTTATCTTTGTGTGAAATTTGACCTTGCATTGTGACCTATAAACTCTATGTGTGTGATATGTGTTTCTTGATCCATGATGAAAGCCTCTATGTATCTTATTTTTAACTTTTAACCATAGCTCAATATATAATAAATGATAAATAGAGTAAAAAATAAAAAAGGGTTAGTGGTTGAAGTTATGTAAAATGTTAACACCCCTTGCATTGAGTGCTACCTACATATCAATGCTCTAAAGAGGGATCAAAATCCATGTATTTATCCCATGTTATGGTAGTGTGTATGAAATATTGATGTAATGATATATATTGGTGTAATTTGGTGTGATTAATGTGCTTCAACAATGACTTATGACCTCAGGGTTTATGCAGACTTAAATCCTGGATGCTAGGGTTGTATCTACTCAAAATTAGTAGAAATGGAGAATTTAATCTCAATGTGAAATAAATATTCTTTTGATTTGTAAAATGTATTATCCCCTTACCATATAGTAGGTAAATAAATGAAAAATGTGTTTTTATAGTGATTATTTTTTAATTCCTTTGGATTGGGCTCACAAAATGTGTGGGATGACTCATTGGGTAAATTTGAATTTGAGCAATGAGTTGTTATTTGGAAGGAGGATACAACCCATAAAATCAAACATTACCAATAAGTGAGATATTCCTAATGATGATGCCTTGTCTAAATAATAATAAAAATGGATTTAAAAGTGTGGAATAGTGAGAGAGTGATCTTGATTTGTTTGGATTGAGAAATAGGACTATCATGATTAGAATTTGATTAAGAGTAACGGTCATCTGCATATAACTAAAGGAAAGGAAATCAAAGATCATGTAATTGGCATGATCTAAATGTGTTTGAGAAAATGGTCAGAATTACACTACTTTGGCATTAAATATTAATTTTTGTGTCTACATATACACATAATATTTTCACCTTATTGATGCTTTCCCTTGTAATAGCTTATTGACACATTAATCTCCTTAAGTGCACACTTTGAAGGGTGCATAAAGAATGGGGTAGGATCAACTCATGGTAATTTACAATATATTTTTGAATGTTGTCATGTTACATCATTACTACTATTAGTCTGACCTCCTATGAGTCTCTTTCTATTTTTTCCTTCTATCTACTTCTTATCAAGATTTGATAGATTATCTATATCATATAGTATTGGCTTGGTTGATACCATATGTTTTGTGTCTTTATCCTTTATATATTGTATTGGAAATATATATATAGCTCTTAGTCTATCTTATAACATTTTTATGGTATCAGTCTAGTCGATACCATATTATGCAAGCTAACATCTTTTAATTGTATTAACATGGCTGATACCATTAGATTGGAGCTTATGATTGGTTTAAAGTATTGGAATAATATATAAGGGTAATATTTCATTCCTAATAATATATATCACATTTATACTCTTATTGATCTTGTATTTATACCCTAAGGAAGTATTTGGGAGAGTTGGTGATTTAGAACCTTATCTTAGAGGACTTGCCTTATGGTATCATTGAAGTTAAATAAGAAAGATCATTGGGAGTTTCTTACTAAGTATATCTAGGTTTTAATAGACTTATGATTTTTAACCCTTTCTTATTGATATTTGATTTGTAGGTTTTCCTTTTCTACATCTATGGATATCATTATTCCTTACTTGATTGTCTAAGTATATGAATTTTTTATTTGATTGACCTTATTTGAGTCCTAGTCTATTGAGATAAAGGTGATAGTTAAAGTTTATCCTAGCCCATGTATACATAGTCTAACTTGTGGCAAGGTGGATTAGATTTTTGCCAAATTTATAAGCTTACTATTAAATTTATCAATTTATTAGATATAATTATATTTTAGTCTTTCTTTTATTTCACATTGTCCACTTCGGCGATTTGTGTAGTGGTTAGTAAGTTGTTAATGGTTAGTGTTGTAAGATAGAGTGAAAACATAAAATTTAGAATTTTATAAAGTGCTAAAAAAATTTAGGTACTAATAAAGTTGCATCACATGAGATGCTAAGTATTTTACATATTTGATTGGAATTAAGATGTTTCAATTAATTTTAAGTTATGAGGTTGGACATGGATAACATTAAATACCTAATTATGGAATAGTTAGTAAATTAAAATTTTATAGTATATTATGTTATTTATAAGTGTCTTAAGCCTATATATATCCTAATTATTATTAATAAACCCACAAGGTGGGTAATCTATCACTGAGAAGCTAGGATTAGTTTTCATTTATTTTAAGGCCTTGATGTAATGTTTGACACCATACTCAATATGGATGTCTTTCTCATAATTAAAAACTAAACTAAAACATGTTGAAAGAACTTAGGAATAGTAGTTTAAATTATAAATACCTATATCAATTTTGTGGTGGACAACAACTGTTGTGGTGATGTTAATATTATGCAATGCAAAAATATTACTTGTTTTCAAGTCCTATGTGAAATTGTTAAGGCAATAACATATGTAAATACTTATAGAATGGTAATATAACACATGCACGATGTAATTATACGTGATATGAGAGTGAGGTTACACAAACTAACCTAGGGTCTAGTTAACACTGGTTGAGCTATAACATCCTACTGATGTATATGTGAATAGTGTTAAGTTATAACAAATAGTTATAGTAATTTAATGTTAGTCTTTTACCTTGAAATTCTATCCTAGCTTGTTTAGTCAGGTTGGATGCATATTTTGAGTAGTATAAAACTCAACTATATTTTGACCCCTTTTGTTTGAAAGGGAAAACATAAGTATCAAGCCAATAACATAAATAATAAACTTATTTTAGTGTCATGTTTGAAATTGGTTGCTATTATAAATAAATTACTAAGCCTATTTGACTATCATTCATAAAATATTGTATGCATTTGAACCTAATAATGGATTAAATTAGTGTTTTTCTCTTAGTTATATTAAACCAAAAAACATATTTCTCACATGTACTGAATATTTTGAAAACATAAGGGTCTGAATTATTACTTGTTAGATGATTCAAGATGTGGGCTTGTGATGTGGTTTCATTGCCATGCCCTATTTGAGACCTCATGTTAATTTTATTATATATTCTTGTGTTAGTACTATGTGATAACACTTCTCGTAAGTGTTATGAGAAACTTATGATTTGGTTTATCATGTGTACTATACCTAAATAGAATGATGTTATTTTGCTTCTTAGAATTTTTATCAAACTTATGATACCAAAATTCTAACTTTTTGATCTTGGACAACCTAAGGGTTTTAGCTAAAAAAATTATCATGAGTATTGGACTCATTAGAATATTGTTAAACTTTTGAATATTAACTAGACCTAGAAGTGGATTTTTAACCTATAGTGGATAACTATAGTAGGATAGAAAGTTGAATGGAATGATAAACCTTCATACTTGGTGTAACACATGATTACAAAGGGTTAGTTTTCATTAGTATGAAATCAAAATTGAATTAGAAAACATCTGACTAAACCTAAGCATTTTTCCTTTTATTAATCAATACGAAGGAAAGAGAAAACAAGTGAAATATAATACAAACAAATATAATTGTATACCTTCCCTTTTTCTCTCCTCTTTGCCATAAAATAAACGTGATGGTGTTCTAATGTAGTTACACAAGGCTTTGATAAATGTCATGTATTCATTTTGATGGCATTTCCCCTTTCATTATGAATGATTTGGATGAATAATTTATATGTTTGATGTGAGAGTAGCTCTCTAAAATGGTAGAACTTCATCATTTTATCAATACTTTATAAGAATGGAGGGGGATCCCTCCATTTATACTTTTTCTGAATGGATGTGGATCATCAAATGAGGATGAAGATAAATAGATGAGGATTAGTCCTCCCTCCACTAAATATGGTAAGTGGAGTGTGTAATAAATATGGATAAAGTGTGTAAGAGTTTGTGTAATAAGTGTGTAATATGTGTGTAAGAGGATTTGTAAGAGACCTTATTTACACACTTCAGAGTTTGCATTGATTTGCCTCATGGAAGAAGAAGATGATGTCTTGATAGATGATGATATGAATTTGAGATGGAAAATTGTTGAGCGTAGTCATTGATGTTAATTTATCATTGATGTTAAAGAGAACCTGAGATACTAATGCATTAATGACAAATAAGTTATGTTTGATTACTTAGAGAATATATAGCACATATGCAAGTTTGTAAGGACAAAGAAGAAGTTGTGAGGCATCCATAGATGTATTTTTTATGTTCTGGGATGTCACTTGATCACTTAGAATGAGAAATATGCATCTTATATCTTAAGAGAAGCCAAACCATCACTACATGTCATGCAAATATGAATGAATTAGTAAGTTTGTGCATTTATTTTAGGTACTCATAAATTCAATCAAGATCAAAGGATTACATAGAGATGTTTTCTATAGTGCCAAGAAGGTGCCCTAAAAATTTGGACTCTTGAAGTGTTTTATATCTCAATTTATAAACCTTTAAAGTTACTCTTTCAAATTGTGATGGGCCAGAGACCATCAAATTTAACTTCATTGAATTCTAAAGTCACTAGTCAATTGATCTAATGGTAAGTGTTCATCATCCAGATCTTGATCTAATGGTTCATATTTATTCAAAATGTTAGAGTCTAAAATTGCATGAATTAGTGATAAGTGTTACTATCTCATTGATTTGATAGAAGATCAATGGTTTTTTGGGGTTTGTACTAACAAATATTGATGGTGTAGGTTGAGTTAAAAGTCAAATGTGTAAAAGGTGTGTAGAGCTACCAACTAACATAATCATGAGAGCTCTGATCTAAGATCAATGGTGAGCATTGTAAGATAAATATTGAGCTACTCAGAAGAGATTGATGGTGTGTATTTATCCACAGTTTCTAGGAAGCATGAGATGATGTTAAGGTGATCGATGTTTAGTGTCTATATAGTGACTATTGGAATTTAAATATTCAAATTTGTGAAGTAAACCAATACTCAGTGTTTGGGCTATATCTTTTGATCTAGAATGAATTTATTGATGTAATAAAAAGAAGAATTGTCTAATACTTCAAAGCATATCCATTGAATCTAGTTATAAGGTTTGAATGTTAGTATAGTCAAAGTTATGGAGCTTTAAAGTTGACTATTTATCCATTCATGGTGCTACTATATATATAATATTATTCAAGTAATTTTTATTTTAGTATAAGAGTGTTTTGGTTGTATCAATCACCTAAAGATGTCTTAAGGGTCATATGGAGTGGACCCAGGTGTTTGAGATTGATTGTTTGTTCTTAATTTTATTAATGAAGTTCTAAATTGGTGAATAGGTCTCCATGAGACCTATAAAGGCTACTAAGGCCTAATTAAAATGCATAGCTACTTAAGTGTGACCCATAGATGTTATGGTTGACCTATGACAATGTATTTGAGCTATGGTTTAACATGATATATGTCTTAAGGGTTAAGACAAGTCTTATGGCTAGCCAAAAAGTTGATATTCATGAAGACTCTATAAATAATGGATACCAAGGCAATGGTTTCTAGACTTGAGTGTGGAAGAATTGAGAGAGCAAAAGATAGAGACAAAGGAAACAAATCAGAGGGAATGTTCTCAGTGGATGAACTAAAGTATAGAATAGATTGAGGATGATTGAAGAAGATTGGAGATATCTAAAAGAGGTGTTTGTATGAATTTCTTACTTGATAAGTTTGAGTGTGTGTGATGAGTTGAAATAAAGGTGTTATACATTATTTCTCCAATTAGATTGATTTTCAATCATAAATTCAGAGTTGTTGATTTCATAGGTGTTGTGTGGGTGCTCAACATCTAGAACAAATGGGTGTTTATTCATACTTAGGGGTGGGTGCTCCTTTTGAAGTGGGTACTTCACTAAAAAATTTCATGTTTGTGATCATCTTGTAGGACAAGTAGTCCATGACAGGATTGAGAGTGGTATTTATTCCCCAAGAGGGTTTCCCATGTAGATCTTGTGTTATGTGTGTGATCTTGCATCATATTTATTATTAATTATTATGAACATCCTGTATGCTTTATGAATACTTCTAATCATTGATTAAGAGTTTAAAAGGATTGAAATTGAAGTTTGAAATATCTTACATCACTAATTCACCCTTAGTGATTGTACCTCCAATAATTAGTATCAGAGTAGGACCTTCATTACAAGTTTAACCACTTGAAGGTGATCTAAGGTAAAATATGGTAAGTCAATAGATGCAAGGTTTCTCTACTAAGTAAGCACCATTGTTTAATGGGTCAAATTATTCTTTCTAGAGTATAAGGATGAGGACATACATTATGTCTCTAGGGTTTGATATTTGGCAATCTATCATGGATGGTTATACTATACCAACTATTTTTCCAATTAGTGTTGTTGACAAGAATTTGAGTGATAATAATTAAAAATCTATGAATGCTATCATTTTTGGTCTATCTAAGGGATAATTCACCAAAGTGGTCCATTACAAGTCTAGCAAGGAAATTTGGGTCAAATTACACACTATCTATGAAGGAGAATCTAAGGTAAAAATTGGCTAAGTTGAAGACCTAATGAGGGAAATTTGAAGGTCTCAAAATGAAAGAAGAATATACTATGGCATCCTATCTTCTAAGGGTTGATGAGGTGGTAAACATGATCAAAAGTATTAGAGAGGTGATTAATGAAGCCACTATAGTATAGAAGGTATTGAGGACTCTTACACTCAAGTTTGTTTCAAAGGTTTTTATTATAGAAGAAAGTCATGATCTCACTTAGATAAAGACGTATGAACTACATGGCATCCTTACTACCTATGAAATGATATTTGATGAAGATAGACCTCATAAGAAGGAAGCAACATTCAAGGTGATTAAGGAGACAAAATATAAGAAGAACAAGTTAAGTCTTGAAGATTTTTATCTTAATGAAGATCGACTTGAAGCCATGATTTTAATAAAATTAAATGTAGAATTAGGTAAGTATGAAGGAAAACTTCCTTTAAATTTTTTTCATGTGGTAAATTTAGTCACTTTGTAGTTATATGTCTAGGTATAGATAAGTCTGAACACAAAGGAGCTCATGAGGATAAACACAAGAAATTTGAGGGTCCTATAAAGTATAAAAAGTTATTCAATAAGAAAAATGGAAAGAAGGAATCATACAAAGGTATTAAGACCATTTACCATGAAGAAGATAGTAACTCTTATATAAAAGAAGTAAAGACATCTAATAGTGATGATTCTTTTCACAATGAGGACATGGAGACATTGTTCATGGATCTTAATGATGATAAATGTGAATTTTATTTAAGTAGAGATTTATTTGGTAGAGATAGATTAGATGAATAAGATGAGAAATTCACTCTTGAAGATAAATATCTAGATACTGTGGAAGAAATGAAGTTACTACAAAGAAAGAATAGAAAACAAGATTCCTTAATAGAATCCTATGAGGATCAAATTGGAATTTTTTAAGGTAGGCTAAGTAATGAAATAAAAGATCATGATAATATCACATAATATCCTGAAACTTAGGTTTATACTCTTAATTAATAAGTAAAGAGTAAGGATGAAGAGTGTATCATGTATCAATCAGAGATAGAGTCTTTGAAAATGAAACTAAATCAAGATATGAGCAAAGATACAATTGATAATTTAGATAATAAGGATGAATTGATGAATTCTTTTGTATATCTAAATATTGAGAAGAAAAATAATAAAGAGATGATGTCACAAATCAAGGACTATGAAGAATAATTTAGTGTGTTTGAAGCAAGAATGAAAGATGGCACTAGGGAACATGAATATACTATCAAACATCTCAATAGTCAATTAGAAACTATGTCTACAAGCTTAAAAACCAAATAAGATGAGAGATTAAGGTATGTGATTGAAATTAAGTCATTAAAATATGAGTTAGACAAGACATATTGTAACGTGATGTCATTTATGAAGTTTGGAAAGAGCTCAAATGATCTTGACAATATTATGAGTATTCAAAAGCATTAAAGTGATATAAATGGTATTAGATACAAATAAGAACAAAATCATGTAACTCAAGACAAGATAAAGGTTGATGTGAACAAGGATAATCAAACTTTTAATATCAATCATCAATCAAGGAATGAAGGTGTTAGCAAAATGAAGAGAAATCAGATCAAACAACCAAATGATATGAGGTATACAAATTTCAATGGTTATTGTTACTCTTATAATCAGTTTGGTCATAGGTAAAAAGATTGTAAAATATCCTCAAGGGATGAATTTACATGGAATTATGATCAAGATAATTGTAATCATGAATAATATCATCACTCAAGATAGTCAATAGGTTCACAAAGAAAGAATGACATCTTTTGCTACAAATGTCAAGGGTTTGGTCATATTGCAAAGTTTTTTAATATTTTCATCAAGATACCAAATGATCAAGTACATGAATGAATTCATGAAATTTTAAAGAATCATCATATATCTCAATCACAAGGTATGTACAATCTGATAAACCTCATTTGTTTCAGTTGTCATGAGAAAGGTCACTAAGGAAGGTTTTGTAAGAATGATAAGAATTCTACTTCAAAAATTATTAATCTTGACATGAAGAGGAGTCATAGTGAATAGAGGCCTAATAAGGTAAATGAAAAATAGGCTAAAAATATATTATTTTCCATGATATAATAGGTAACAAGTTCAAGTATCAAGGAACAAGCCTTATCTGCCCAAATGGACAAAGAAATCAAGGAGGATCCTGAGATAAAAGAAAAGAATAAGGTTGAGAACTCATTCAAAGATAATCTAAAGATGAGAAAGGACTAAAAGTCAAGTTAGAGCATGGATATATGGGAATATCCTAAGTTTTGAGATCTTAAGTCCCTCTATGACAAGTGGGTATCTCTACCTATGCTTCTTAGGAGACATCTTTCATGTGTGGAAGCAAGTATGTGTACTCTAGGTAATGATCAAAGTGCCAAGAAGTACAAAGCTTGAAGGCAAAGGGTAAGAAAGAGATGGTGAAATATAAGCTTGTAGATGAAGGAATTTAATAAGGTTCAATCTATTTGTATGTTCGTTAAAGAGGTTGATCAATCAAGTTAAGGATAAGTAATTACAAGACAAGAATAGCATTTGAAGATGTGTTTGGCTAAGGGGGAGCTAACTCAGTTAGCTTGAATGGATTGAAAAAGATGTTAAAATATAAGGGGTATCATATGTGAGATGTTCAAGTCATGGTGGAGATATGAATAAGTCTTCTATAGTTATAGATTGATATGATGACTTGATCAAACCAAGTCATATATTTTTGACAAGGTATTATTCTACATGCATAAGCAAAGAGAGCTTGTGATTTCTATAGATAGATAGGTCCAAGGATCATAAAATCCCAAGTTTAGATTGGTTTATATCAAAAAATAGATGAAATAAGATGGAGCTTGATGTTAGGGGGAGATTTCTAAGCTCTATGAGTATTTTATTAGGTCCAAGGATTAGAGAATTTCAAGTTTATATTTGTGCATGTCAAAAGGGAAGAAATTGATTCATGTGCCTAAAAGTATGTAAGTATCTTGAGCATCTTATTAGTATATTGAATGCATACATAATATTTAGGAATGATTGTTGGCATGTTGAGGAAGAGACCCTTTGTCATTAATGTTAAATGGGGAGAAATATTAGAATGAAGAAGTTCAAGTGAGTATGAAGTCATTTTGAGGGTGTTTTTCCATCAATGCAAAGGGGGAGATTTTTTAGCATAATCATTGATGTTAAGTCGTCATTGATGTCAAAGAGAGCATGAGATACTAATACTTTAATGATAAATTTGTGTCTAATTACGTGTAGAATATATAGCACATATGCAGGTTTTTAAGGATAAATAAAAAGTTTTGAGTCATCCATAGATGTCTTGGTAAAGTTTTGGTATGTCACCTAGTCATTTGGAATGAGAAACATGCATCTTCTAGCTAAAGAGAAGCCAGACCATCACTGCATGTCATGAAGATATGAATAAATCATCAAGTTTGTGAATTTATTTTAGGTACTCAAAAATATAATTGATGTCAAAGGATTTCATGGATATGTTGTCTATAGTTCCAAGAAGGTACCCTAAAAATTTGGACTCTTGAAGTTTTTTCTAGCTCAAGTTTTAAACATTCAAATTTTCTCTTGCAGACTGTGATAAGCTAGAGACCATCAAGTTTAACTTCATTAAAGTATGAGGTCACTAGTTAGTTGATCTAATGGTGATTTTTCATCATCTAGATCTTGATCTAATAGTGCATATTTAGTCAAAATGTCAAAGAATCTAAGATTTCATGTGTTGGTGATAAGTGTCACTATCTTGTTGAGTTGACATAAGATCAACGATTTATGGGGGTTTGTATTGACAAAGATTGATGATGTGGGTGAGTCAAAAGTCAAATGTGAAAAAGGAATGAAAATATACTAACTGGAACAATCATGAGATATTTAATCTAAGAACAATTGATCTAATCAATATTTTAGGTGATAATTTAGGTGACGGTTCTACCCCAATTGGTGGTAGAACTTTCGGGAGCCATAACTTTTACACCATAGCTCCGTTTGACTCCTCATTTGAACTGTTGGAAAGCTAAGAATGAGGGTAACATTTTGAGATGGCACAAATATTTTATTGGTGGGTTTTAACCCACAAAAACTGAATAGAAGTGCCCCAAATTTCAATTTTAGTAGTGCAGTCTAAAAATAGTAAGTTTCTAAAAATAGTAATTCCTCAAATTTTGTATTGTTGTAAGTCATGGAAGTCAAACCACTTAATCTCCCTCAAGATTGGTGACCTTAAAAATCCTCATCCTAAATTTAAAATTTGTATAAATGAATATGTAACCCAAAATGGAAATTAAAAATCTCTTCTTAGAGATAGGCATATGTTTGGGTCTGCAAATTTGATCAATAAAACATTTCTTCTCAGAGATAGCATTATTACAATTGTGTTTTTCTTGTTTCTTGAATTATCTTTCAACCAAAGCTTCTAATTTTTAGATCATCAATTGTGATAATTTTAAGATAAATATTGAGCTACTTAGAAGAGATTAATGGTGGATATTTGTCCATAGTTTCTAGGAAGCATGAGATGAGGTTAAGGTGCTTGATGTTTAGTGTTTATATAATGATCATTAGAATTTAAATATTCAAATTTTTGAAGTAAACTAGTGCTCAATTTTTGGGCTATATCTTTTTATATATGATTAATTTCTTAATGCAATAAAAATCAAATTTATAGAGGAATTCAAGGTGAATCCATTGAATCTAGTTATAAGGTTTGAATGTTAGTACAGTCAAATTTATAAATCTTCAAAGTTAACTATTTTTCATTCATGGTGTTATTATATATATAATATTATTCAAGTAATTTGTGCTTTAGTAAAAGAATGTTTTGGTGTGAGCAATCACCTGAAGATGTCTTAGGGTTCATATGGAGTAGACTTTTGATATTGATCATTTTTTCTTAATTTTCTCGATGAAGTGCTAAATGGTTGAATTGGTCTCCATGAGACCTATAAGGGTTACTAAGGCCTAATTGAAAGGTGTAGCTACTTAAGTGTGACCCATAAATGATATGGATGACCTATGAGAATGTATTTGAGATACTTTTAGCATGATATATGTCTTAAGGGTTAAGACAAGTCATATGGCCAACCAAGAAGTTGATATTCATGAAGACTCTATAAATAGTGGAGACCAAGGCAATGGTTTCTAGACTTGAGTGTTGAAAAATTGAGAGAGTAGAAGATAGAGATGAAGGAGATAGATCAGAGGGATTGTGCTCAGTGGATGGAATAAAGTGCAAAATAGATTGAGGATGAGTGAAGAAGACTAGAGATATCCAAAAGACATATTTGGATGCATTGATTGCATGAGCAAGTTTAAGTGTGTGTGACAAGTTAAAAGAGAGGTGTTATACATTGTTTATCCAATTAGATTTATCTACAATCAGAATTCTAGAGTTATTGATTTCATAGGTGGTGTGTGGGTTCTCAACATATAGAAAAAGTGGGTGCTTATTCATACTTAAGGGTGGGTGCTCCTTGTGAAGTGGGTGATTCACTAAAATGTATCATGTTTTTTATCATCTTATAGGATAAGTATTCCATGCATTTGTAGGCTTGAGAATGGATTTTATTTCCCAAGAGGGTTTTCCACATAGATCTGATGTTATGTGTGTGATCTTGCATCATCTTTCTTATTCATTGTTATGAACATCTTGTATGCTTTATGAGTTATTTTGATCATTAATTAAGAGTTTGAAAGGATTGAAATTGAATTTTTAAATATATTGCATCACTAATTCACCCCCCCCCCACTTATTGATTGTACCTCCAAAAAAAATAAGATTATTGATTTATAGAAAATAGTAATTGTGCATTCCATAATTTTCTATTATTAAGAAGACTAACTAATTAATAAAAATTAATTAACTAATGTGATGTGATGTGATTGTATGGGAATTAGATGTGATCATGGAAGAAAATATTAATTGATCAAGGGGGATGAATAGTGAATTTGTTGTTCACCCTAAAATCCTATGTCTGAAGGCACTCATGAGGTTAAGTGTTCTAGAGAGAAAAGTGGGGTTTAATGCATGGGATAAATATATCCCTTATTAATTTTAGGATTAATGTTGGTTCAATATAAGGACCAAAAAGTTTAACATATTCTAATCAGATAACATGGATTGTTACCACCGAAGACTCAAAGTCTATCAGATAAATACCAAGAATTCATATTAACTAACTAGACTTGATTATTGATTTGTATTGAACCTAACCTTACTGATTTATAAAATAGGGGAGGGTGTTTTGATTCCAAAATAAAAATAAAAAAGTGAGATCAAGGTAGGGAAGAAAATGATATTTCTAATCAAGATAATGTCAATGTTTGAGAATTCAAGCATGTCAAGTCATTGTTATACCACTTTGTGCCTATTTTAAGGATTCCACAAACATTTAACCACTTAGTGGGAAAAATTATAAGGGAGACTAATATGAATATCCTTATTATAGTTCCTTCATAGAATGTAAACACTCAAAAGATTTTTAGAAATGACACACAAATATTTTGAAACACTTTATAATTAAAAGCACATAAAACCTAAATTATTCACAAGGAAACTAAAATGAAATACAAGGAGTTAGACTAGAAAATGCATGATCTAACTACCATATTCATCTCTATAAAATAAACATACAATCATTCTTTACATAAGGATTAAATATAAAATAGAAATAATGGACCACATTCCATGAGTAGAAGACCAAGTTAAAACAAACAAAAGTATTCTAATATAGTTTTAACATATTTTATTTACAAAAAGTGTATATAAATAATATTTTCAAACTTTTATCGATTACTGACACTTTATATCTTACAAGAACCCATTGAGTCTCAGTCTCTCTGAGTGCATGCCTTAAGGGGTGAACCAAGAAAGGGATGGGTAGACCATTGGTGCTTCATAAGATTGTTGTCCCTTTTTCCACTTTCCATCTACACACTTGTCTCATAAAACTATTTACCTTAAGCTTATTCTCCTCAGTCTTACCCATTCCTCTTAGTTGTCATGCCTTATCCATCCTTTTCTTGCCTTAATTCCCTTTTAGTTTGTCAGCTATACTAGGTCAATTGGGTCGACCTAATATAGTTTAGAGATATTTTTCACATTCTTAGATCGGTAGCCTTTAAGCCGACCTATCTCAGACCTAGTGAATTATCATTGAAAACACACTGGGTCAACTAGGCCAACCTTATACAATCAACATTTCTAGGAGAATTTAGGGAAAGATCCACCTATATATACAAGTTCATTTCCCACCATTTCATAAGATAATAATTAATAGTGAAGAAGTGTGAATGAACATTTGCTTATTGACCATTCTACTTGAAGAATAAAGCTTAGTGTTCCATACTTTATTTGAATATATGAATCTTATCTTATGGAGAAGTATTTTGAATGCTTAGATAGGTTATGTAGCCTAGAGATGATTTATCTAAGTTATCATTACATACCACAATAATCTCTTGCAAAGCACCTTGGCCAAGGGAGAGATTGAGGCTCAATGGGTTCGTCTTCAAAGGTAAGTATTCCTAACTTTATTTCTCCTTTGTTAGAATAGATAGATAATGCATTTTTATTCTTCTCCCATGTATTAAGATTTTGTGTACATTAATGTGAGTACATATCTTCTGAATCATGTTTACTTTAGTTTTTTTATTGTTTCTAACCCCCACTTTATGCCACAAGTTTTGGTGTGCACTAGATTAGATTTACTTTCTTATTATTAGAATAGGTGAATGCTTTAAACCTTAGGAATCCATTAGGGTTGTTATGTGATTATGTTAAACTATAGTCTTTGGAACCCTTACTATCATGACATGTGATGACAAGTGATCCCCTAATCGGGTCTAGCAGATCTCCATATTGGTCATGCTCCTACTTAACAAGTGTATCCGAATCAAAAGTGTAGGTATGCTCTATCTTCTTCGAGATAAGATTGATTTATAGACATGATGCATTTTTTATTACTTATATTATGGTGAACCTAATGTGAAACTAACCTATTCAAGATTTATTTCACTTATTTTCATTCTTTTAGTCATTATTTTTATCAAATTTTTATCATACTAGATCAACTCTATCAACCCAATTTTTTGACTTCTATGTGATGGTTTCTCAGAATAGGCAACTGGATCAACCTAGTCAACCAAATATAGGTTTCCATCCTTTCAAACATCTAGTTCATCCTACTACATTGACCCAATTGACCCTGTACATTTTCATCACTCTACAGTAAGTTCCTACATAGCTTGATCAATCTATTTGACCTAGTTTGTAGGTTTCTCAAGCATACTTCAAGGTTATTCATTAGCAATCTTTCTTAATTTCATCTATGATCCACCAAGGTTACTTTATACTTCTCTATTTATTTATTTTATATCTTTCCTTTCATATTTGTTAGTCTTTGAAATTGCCCTTGCATAGTCAATTGGATCGACCCTATCAACTTAGCTCTATGTTATATGTGCTACCTGAAATAACTAGGTTAACCCTTCTAACCTAATTCAATTTTTGACCTTGCTTATGTAGTATAGGTTTGACCCTATCAACCATGTTTTTTATTTTGTGCATATAGTGTCAACACTATACCTTGTTTCAATTTGGAATTAACCTCATATCTGGTAGTAATTAGCTCACACATTTCTTTTCCTATTGCCTACATGCTTAGAATATCTCACATAGTTTAATTAAGGGATTTTTAAATAATCACTTAGTTTCATTATTTCTATTTTATGCACACATAACCAAATCACAAAAATATAAATGTTGACACAGTGGATTGCACTCGAGGGTAGGAGGCCAAGCTCCTACCTTCCACATGCAATAATGGAAACTCCCCTCTCACCTGTGAGACTAGCAAAGCTAGAGGGGAGAGTCTCTAGGTAAGGGCTAGCTCCCTTTGATGCATCTGATTTGTTCTAGTAAGTGCTAGCTTATATATATATATATATATATATATATATATATATATATATATATATATATATATATATATATATATAATGGGGGGGATGAAAAGGGAGAAAGATTATAGGAAAACAAATCTACTCTAAGGAGGTGATGCACCAAAATAAAAATGACCTTCTCACACTCACACTTAAAATCAGACAAATACATACATACACTTCAGACTTGGTAGAAGGACCAAGCTGCAATAAACTTTGCAAAGAGGCTTTAATGGAAAATATAGAAAATAGAGATTCACCAAGGTGTTGTGAAATGCACACTATAAGTAATTTCTTCTATTTCTGCACTTCCAAATACAACTCTCCTTGTCAGCTGCAAAAATGGCACCTTGTAGACAATAGATATGTTGGTGTTGGACCTATGAAAGCATCAAGAAACAATGACTAAACACAAACTAACACTCGAGACATACACAAAAATATATATCCAAGATAGAGGTAAAAAATGCGTTTATTGATTTAGGTGAAATTTTTCTAGGGCTACGCCTTACAAATGTGGAAGATGATTTCTCAAATGACAAGTCCTCAATATATAGAAGCAGACAGGAGGCCTTTTGGCACCCCTTTTTACAAGTGACCCATGTGCCTTATGAGCATTGGGAAGAGCAGGCTACTATGACATAAATGTTGTGTCAGCCCTGGCTTTGACTTCAGGCATTTCTTCACATGGCTGCACTATTTCTTCATTAATCGAGACTGCTCCTTAAAGGCACCTACGCAGTTTGTCTGCTCATAAATATGAAATGAAGAAAAAGGGTCACACGATTGGTTGTTCACACCTTCTAATGGTCAATTCATAGGCATTGTGTCATTTGCTAGAGTAATTTCTTGAATCAACACCTCCCTTTGCCACTTAGACTATCTGCTTGCTCCTACACCTGGCACTTTTGTCTTTTCCCTACCTTGTCTCTTCTAGCTCATTCAGCCCTCGAGGCTATCTCTGGGTGGGTCACTGAATTCTTGCACCTTTTCCATGGTTAGTGCTTGGGTGTTTAAAAAACAATGGCCTTTTTATTGGCTTAAATTTGGCATTCATGCACTCGTCATCACTTGAAAACTAACGGCTAGTTCACCCTCTTAAAGTTGACGGCATCTGGGATGTCACCGTCTTTGGCAATTTCCTTCAGGCCTTTTTGCTTTTGATCCTACATGTTGAACTAGAGGCATTTGAACCAAGTGATTGAACTAGTTCAACAGTTCAATGATGTGTGTCGATGAACTCATTGAAGTGTCAAGGTGTAGTGCTAAGGCGTTGAACCAACTCATTGAATTAAACCATTGAACCAGTTTGTTAAACTTTATCAATTAAACTCTGCATTGAACTTAGCTAATTAAACCAAAGCCAAAGAACTTGAAGATTAAACGAAGCACCTGTAGAGTCTGTAGAAACTCTTGGACTTATGCAAAATCAAAAAATGAATTGGCCTTGAATAGCAGGGGAAGAAGAGGACTAATTTTTTGGCCTGTTGAGCAAAAAATGGTCAACAAATTGGTGACTCCTAGGGGAAGCATGCATTCTATGCTTATAGATTAGGGGCTAGCTCCCCTTGATGTACCACTTTACTACTACTTTTACTACTCCTAACTTTTAGGGGTTGAAAAGGGAATGAAAGAAACTGAAGCAAACCTAAACTAATGGAGGTGATACACCAAAATAGATGATGGATTTCAACCATATGTATATGACACTTGTGACCAAAAAATGACTAACATACACTTTTCCAATCTTTATCTTCTTGCATCAATATTACATTGTGAGGTCATGAAAGATTGTCTTATGCTAGGAGGACTAGATAAGAGGCCTCAAATGGCACTAATGAAAAGACAAACTCACTTAGACATGGACATCTCTTGGAACACTTCATGTACCCTACAAGAAGAATCTACAAATAGGTGAAATAATTAAGTACAATGCTAAGGAATCCATAGCTTCACTAAGTAGATTCAACATTCAAGTAGAGCACACTATGAACAGTTGTGTAAGAGGTAAACACTTAGTCATTTTATTGATCAAAATGTGTAAAATTGAGCAAATTTTTTCCATTCTTAGGTGGAGCCCCTAAATGAGCCAAGAGTATCCATATATATATATAATTTTAGAGGGATATCAAGCAAAGGGATTTCATGAGTCATATGGACATGTGTCAATCTAAGAAAAGAAATAGTTACATTACATTTTGTAAGAAGCTTCTGATGGTTATACTAGTAAAATGAAGATATATTGAATTGTATTTTGCTATAAATGGGTCTATTAGTTATAAATTTGTTTAGATGTTAGTTATACCTTATTAGCTTACTGAGCTATGAAATGACATAATAACTCAAACTATCAACTACCTATTTATGCTTGTTATGCATAGTTGTTTAGGATCTTACCATTTGTCTTCTTTATCTTTGACTTTTTGTTCTCACACTTTATTTTAAACTCTAATGGCTATTTTCATAGTTTGAAGTTGATGTCTTACAGGCTATCACTCCTTTTTTTGAATCTAATGGCTAATTTCTTCAATCTAAAATTGACATTCTACAGGCCATCACCTTGGGTATTTTCTTTAGACTTTTTGTCTTCGACATTTTTTTAGAATTTTTATCCATGGCTACTTTTCCCAAAATAATTCATTTGGGCCTTTTGTTTCCTTATTTTCTTTCAGATTTGTTGATTGGTCCATTTCCTTTGGAATCTTTCTCTTAGACCATTACTTCAAACAAAAAATCTAAAGGAATTTAGTCTTTTAGGCCCCTCATAAACTTATTTTTGATAAAAAATTTGAAGGAATTATTTCCTTTGAAAATTGCCTTCAATATTTTTAAAAATTAACCCTATGGCTTATTAAAATGCTCTCTTTCTCTTTGACCTTCTTGTGGATACCCTTTGTAAAAATAAACATACCCTTCAAGATTTTGAAATGGTCCTTCAAGTTTTTGGAATAGGTCCTTTGGAAAAATGAAATGTTCCACCTTTTCTCTGAAACAATCCTTTGGAATTTATATGAAGTACCCTTTGGAAATGGAAGTGACCTTTTAGAAGAATTGTTTAGACCTTCAGAAAAGTTATTTCAGACAAAATGTCCAAAATAATTCTTTCCTTTGGTTTTTCTGCTAAGTGCCCTCCATAAAGGCAAGTGTCCACTTTCAAGAAAAAAGAAATGATCCTTTGAAGAAAGCAAGTGACCCTTTGAAATATGTAAGTGTCCTTCAAAAACCTGCAATTATCCCTTAGACTTTTGGAAATGGTCTACTTATCCTCAAAGATACCCTTCAAAAAAATACAAAGGTCCTTTTTGGCTTAAAAGGGTCCTTCAAAAAGTTGTCACCTACCCTTCAAGAAAATTACTTCAGACAAAATTTTTGAAAGAATTCACCTAAGTAAAAGGCTTCAGATAAAAAGTCTAAAATAATTTGATAAGGACTTTAGAACAAAAGCCCAAAAGTAATATACTTAGTGAAGGACCAAAACAAACCTTCTGAAAGAATTCATTTGTGAAGACTTAACCAAAAGACTAAAGAATAAATCTATCAAAAGGAAAACACTTAGGTTTTTTACATGTAAAAGAATTCATCTTTATATAAGAACACTTCCTACATACTAGACATGAAACCTACATATTGGGCATGAACAAAGGTACAGACTCAGACACTTTTTACAAATGAGGAGGTACCCAAGTTTGGCCTAAAAGGCCAAAATTTGGTCAATAAATTGGTGACTCATAGGGGTAATATGCCTATTATACTAACTAGACTGGTAGCTTGAAATAGTCCATTTAGCATGGAGTCAATTAAGGATTAAAATAAACTAGAAACCTTTACCATGATTCAAAACTTAATCAACAAGATAACCATTGATTACCTCCAACACACAAAGGAAAAAGGCACACAAAAAATACCAAAGCAACATGAATGTGCTACTTAGCACTTAGGAAAAGACAAGACACAATAAAAAGGAAAATAATTATGTATAGCTAATCAAATATGTTCTTTCCCCTCCTAAATCAAAGGGAAAACCTCTTAGGTATCTTCTATGGTAAGAAACCTCATGATGCCAAATAGATATTTGGTTGAAGTAGGAGCTTGGTGACTCATCCTTCTTGCTTACCACCTTGAGTAACATGTACCTAAGTGAATCAGGTGCAAACATGTCTCCAACATCTATGAACTCATTTTATTCTTTGAAACATGTCTCATGTTGTTCCTTCATGCTAGTATAGTCCATCAATGGATCAATGGCTACTAATTCATCATCATAGGGTTCATTTGACTCATGACTCTCTTGGTATGAAACATTGACCAACTCATTCATTTCTATCTCTTTAAGAATCTTTTCAAACTAATCTCTCACTTCATCATGGATCTCTTGAACAAGGGTGACTAGTATGATTTTTGAGCTGAGACAAAAAAATTCTAGCTCATTCCAGAAATCATCATTTTCTTATTCAATAAATCCTTCTTCAAACCCCCTATCAGGACAATCAGACCTCTCTCCTTCCTGCTCAAAAACCAAAATCTCTAGTTATTTAAATACATGGGTCTAAAGCTACTCAACAACATGCTCTTGAAACTAATTTAACTTAGGTCCCAAGGCTCGATCATTATCTTCATCAAAGTAATAAGAAGGCTCATCAAATAAAGGAAAAGAGAGCTCACCATGCTTACATTCTCCATCTAACATTGACAAGTGAAGCTTGTCAATATCATCTTAATATTTCTAAAATATTTATATGTATGTGTGACCTATATCTTCTCCTTGAATCATGTCACCTTCAAGAGTCACTTGTTCAACTTCATTTTCAAGAAAATCTCATAGAATAGCCACCTCTTGAGATATGATTTGACTACATTGTTCATCTTTGATAATGCCTTCCACCTCATGTTCATGATGATAATAACCATTATTATGTTCATATGGAGTATCTATTATTATCTCATCTTCATTCTCACTCATGATAGTCTCTTGATCGGCCAAGAATTGTGTTTTCTCTTGCTCACTTCCCTCCTTTAAAACAAGTTCTTCTTTAGGATGGAAAGAAATGAAGGGTGAATGGATAGGTTTATAAATATAAAATGTAGGATTTCGAGTATGGAAGGTAATGCAAGGTGAAGGGAATGAAAATTGAGTATGGGATGAAAGAGAAGAGTTAGTAATGGACTTTGAATAGAAGCAAGCACTAGTAAACTCAAGATTAGATTGGGAATGAGAAGTGAGGTTTTCTTTGATAGGCTCATGAGCAAGAGGAGGTAAACCTTGGGATAAAACCAATTGATTCTCTTACTTCCACTTGAATATAACTTCATCTACATCAGATATAACTTAATAACTCTCTTGAATAGGTGTATATGGGGTGTGTTTAGACATATGATCTTCTGTTGGATCTAAACCTTCCATTACACCTTGATTCAGGAACCTTATTCTTGACTCTAATTCTTCAATCTGTTTAGCTAGATTTTTTTAGAAGAGTCTTTCTTGGAGATCATGCATATCATCATGATGAGGAGGAGTAGCTTCATTTTTTTCTTCATACTCTTAAACAATACTTTTCTCTTCTTCCTTACCCCATGATTCCACTATTTCATTCCAAATCATGATCTTATGATTGGAGATCTCTTCTTGAGGATAGGTAGCAACTTCATCTTTCTCAAGGTCTTGATCTGGTTCATGATAGACATTTCTCCAACTTGGAATCTTGACATCATGCTAAAGGACTTGATGAGGTTGAGGGGAATCAGGAAGATTTTGTACATGCATAGGAAGAGTTGTTTGAGGATGGATCTATTATTTTCCAAAAGAAGTAGGATGATTTTCTTCAAAGGAGGGTTCACAATCTAAGGAATTGAAAAAATTAGTTTCCATAGAAGGCCATTCTAATGTCCTTTGGTATTGGATTACTAGGTGAAAAGGATTAACAACAAGAGAAGTTAATGCATTAGATGGGTTAGAAGGTTGACTCATTTTATTTTGGTGAGCAAGTGTTATTTGATAAAAAGGATTTGGTGTATATGGTAAGGATTTATTTTGTATAAGAGGAGGCTATTTTGGGATGGAAGAAGAGATACAAGGCTAACTACTTTGAGTGAATTGGCTTCTCCACCTTACTATTTTCTCCTCCATGGATTGCATGACTTGAGCTTGCTTAAACAAGCATTCTTCCTTATACATAAGCTCTTGTTGATATCTATTTTTCTCATTCAACCTATCTATTTCTAACATATGCTTCTCAAACTCCAATATCATCTCCCTAAAACTCTTAGATTTGCTAAGAGAAAGATAATTAAGATGGATACTTGAGGTGATTGCATGAATAACCTAAGCTTGATCAAAACTATATAAAGGAACATAAGATCCATACTACTCAAAAATAGAATTATACATACCAAATATGATTTCTTGATGCAATAGGGATATTCAACCAGTGAATTTAACTCAGAGTCACCATTTGTGTTGATTAAAATGTCTTCAAAAAGTTGATTGATTGAAGAACACACCAATAATTCTTTAACTCCTTGGACAAATTATCCCATTGGGCATGCCAAAAATTATTGATGCTTAGATTTGAACCCTTGAAGAGATGTTCAGTGCTCTTCATCCAAGAGGAAAAATAGAATCATCTCTCTTTTTATGGGTGACAATTCTATTGAGATGAATCTCTAGATTAGGGGCTAGTTCCCCTTGATGTACCACTTGACTGTTGATTTTAATACTATTAAATTTATGGGGTGAAAAGGGAATGAAGGAAACTAAAGCAAACCTAAACTAGTGGAGGTGATACACCAAAATAGATGATAGCTTCCAACCATATGTATATGACACTTGTGACCAAAAATGACTAACATACACTTTTTTAGTCTTTATCTTCTTGGATCAATATTACACTGTGAGGTCATGAAAGATTGTCTTATGCTAGGAGGACTAGACATGAGGCCACAAAGGGCACTAATGAAAATACAAACTCAGATAGACATGGACATCTCCTGGAACACTTCACGTGCCCTACAAGAAGAAGCTATAAATAAGTGAAAGAATGAATTACAATGCTAAGGAATCCATAGCTTCACTAATCAAATTCAATATTCAAGTAGAGCACACTATGAAGAATTGTGGAAGAGGTAAACAATTAGTCATTTTATTGACCAAAAGGTGTAAAATTGAGTAGAGCTTCACCATACACAAGTGGAGCCCTTAAATGAGCTAAGATCAGCCATTTATATAGCCTTTTAGAGGGAGGTCAAGCAAAGGGAGTTCATGAGTCACATAGACATGTGTCAATCTAAGAAAAAAAATAGTTACATTAATTTCTATAAGAAGCTTTTGACGGTTATAAAAGTATAATAAAGATATCTCAAATTGCCTTTTATTATAGATGGGTCTATTGGTTGGAAATTCATTTAGATCCTAGTTATACCTTATTAGCTTACTAAGTTTTGAAATGACATAACAACTCAAACTATCAACTACCTATTTCTACTTAGTGTGCATAGCTATTTAGGATCTCGCCATTTATCTTATTTATCTTTGCCTTCTAGTTTTAACACTTTGTTTTAAAATCCAATGGCTATTTTCATAGTTTGAATTTAACATCTTGTGGGTTGTCACTCCTTTGTTTGAATCCAATGGCTAATTTTTTTAGTCAATTTTATATAGGCCATCACCTTGGGTATTTTCTTCAAACTTTTTGTCTTTGACATTTTTTTTGACTTTTTATGTGTGACCACTTTTCTTGAAAGAATTCATTTAGGCATTTTGTTTCCTTCTTTTCTTTCAACTTTTTTGATTGGTCCATTTCCTTTAGAATATTCCTCTCAGACTATTTCTTTGGAAAAAATGTCTGAAGGAATTTAGTCTTTCAAGCCCCTCATAAACTTCCTTCGAACAAAAATTTTGAAGGAATTCTTTCCTTTGCAAATTTCCCTTCAGGATTTTTGAAAAGAACCCTTCAGATTCTCAAAATGTTCTCTTTCTCTTTGGCCTTCCTATGGATACCCTTCAAAAAAATCAACATACCCTTCAGTATTTTGAAATGGTCCTTTGGGTTTTTTAAATAGGTCATTCAAAAAAATGAAATGGTTCACCTTTTCTTTGAAACAATCCTTTGGAATTTCTTTGAAGTACCTTTTGTAAATAGAAGTGACCTTTTGGAAGAATTATTTAGACCTTCAAAAAATTTGTTTTAGATAAAATGTTTGAAACAATTCTTTCCTTCAATTTTTCTACTAAGTACCCTTTGAAAAGGTAAGTGTCCACTTTCAAGAAAAAAGAAATGATCTTTTGAAGAAATCAAGTGACCCTTAAAAAGAATGTAAGTGTCCTTCAAAAAACCTACAATTATCCATTGGACTTTTGGAAATGGTCCACTTAGCCTCAAAGATACCCTTCAGAAAAATGCAAAGGTCCTTTTTGGCTTAAAAGAATCCTTTGGAAATTTTTCACCTACCCTTTTAGAAAATTACTTTGGACAAAAATTCCAAAATAATTCACCTAATTAAAAGGCTTTAGACAAAAAGTCTCGAAGAATTCAATAAGGACTTTAGAATAAAATCCTGAATGTAATATACTTAGCGAAGGACCAAAACAAACCTTCTAAAAGAATTCATTTGTGAGGACTTAACCAAAAGACTAAATAATAAAGCTATCAAAAGGAAAAAACTTAGGTTTTTTACATGTAAAAAACTTCAGCTTTATATAAGAACACTTTTTTCATACTAGACATGAAACCTACATATTAGGAATGAACAAAGGCATAGATTCAGATGCTTTTAGAAAATGAGGGGTTTCCTAATTTTGGCTTGAAAGGACAAAATTTGGTCAATATCACCAATATCTACCTTGTTGCCTCTCTAGCTAATCTAAACTAACTCGCCCGAGCTAGGATAGATGATACAATCAAATCCTCTAGTGTCATGGGGTCATATGGTTGTAGAGTTTCATCTAGGACATCATGGAGTGATCCCTTCACTAGGGACCCCCATTTCTCCTCCTAATCCTCATCTACACCTAAAAAATCCCATAATATGGATATTAAATCAATGTTATATCTCAAAATATCTATCATATCTCAAAATATCTATCTATCTACATTTCTAAAATAAAAACCTAAGTAATAATATTTAATCATATTTTTACTTGTCTGTGTCTCGATCACTATGGTCTCACCATTTACATGACCTCCTAACATTGTTTCCTCATCTACATGGCCTCCTAGCACCTCCTCTATAGGTCACTTCATCAGCTCATACTTGATTATCATGGCTTGTGTTTATCTCATCCTACATCTAAGTGGTCTCTTTATCATCTCTTTTGGCTCACCTATGGAGTCATTCAAGATGACAATAGTCTCCACTCTCTCCTAATCCTCATACCTTCATTGATTCCATGTCCTTGATGGCTATTATTCATCTTGATATGGAGTTGGTAATGGTATATCTGATATCTCTATCTTTACATCCATATCCTCTTACTTATCTCTTCATCATGCTTGACCAATCCATGGCCACTCATGATGTGGCCTCAGTGTCGACCTTGCCACTAGTGGCCCCAGTCCTCTCCTCCCATATGTCTCCCTCACATGTTGAGCCCATTACTCAAGCATCAGTATTGGTGTTTCTAGATGAGTTAGGCCCATCTACCCTAGCACCCATACCACTAAATGTGTCTCTCTCCACTAGTATAGTGTTTGACCACCTATGTCCCAGCTCACCCATGTATATGTTATGTACTCATATGGATGCCACACTATGTCTACACATGTCACTTAATATAGTGATGGCATGTGGGGTATGACCTATGCTTCCTAGTCCTCTCTTTATCTTTGCACTTGAGGTGACCTATCATTAACCATATGGGGAAACCCAATCAGATGGTACATAAGAAACCACTCATATATACAATTTGTCAATAATATGATCAATCCCATGGTCCTATACCCTTTGAGCATCATCTCATATATATCATGTACCAACTAAAACTAGATGATAGAGCCTAGATCATATAAAACTCACTCCTTCAAGACCATCCTACTCAAGGTTACCATGAATAGTGGTAACCATCATCTAACTTGTGACATAGCACCTGTTATGTCACAAGGCCTATCATAGACTTTTAGATGTTTGGAATTTGTGATGTATAGACATTAAACATGTTAACTCTCAAACTTGATATTATCATCTTTGAGTCTGAATCCCAAATGGCTAAGGCTCTCCTCTCCTCTAGGTTATTTGGTATCCCTATGGTCAACTACACTCCTACTATAGGTAACCCTAGGAAGGGATGGATATCCTCTAACATGATAGCCACCTCTAATATATACCCATCTACCTCTCATTTGAAGGTGTTAGTCAATCATTTCCAATAACTAAGGAACATGACTAACAAATCAGCATTGAGGGGGATCTGACACATATCAACTATCCTGCCTAGACCTATAGATTCTAGTCTAGCCCTATCTCCATCTGACAACCTGCCTAACAAGTTTGGTAAACATGCCATGTCCATAAGTCTCCAAAATGTCCATCATCCTTGAACCCAAGAAACAACAAAGGATGTATTA
This sequence comes from Torreya grandis, assembly GCA_037957365.1. NCBI lineage: Eukaryota > Viridiplantae > Streptophyta > Pinopsida > Cupressales > Taxaceae > Torreya > Torreya grandis. The sequence continues at coordinate 694,847 of JARHVA010006074.1, read as the reverse complement.
GTTCCTTCATTATATGTATATTCACAATACATTATTTTTAATTAAAAAAAAAGCCTAAATTATTTTACTTTAGTCATTTTAACCTAATTTTAGCCTACTTGATCCTTCTTGACCTTACTTGGTCATTTAAGCCACTCTATCCCTCTTTCAACCTTTTACACACTTTTATGTATCATTTTAGCTTTTTGGTCAAACTAGTTTGACAAAAAAATCCCATCTTTTCTCTTGGTTAACTCAAAAATATAATTCAACCCCCTTCTCTTCCACTATCTAGTGTTGAGTTTCCATTTTGGACCTTTCAAAACACCTAGCAATTCCAAACTTACTAATCAACTTGCAAAATATATAGGATCAACCCATACCTACTCAGTTGGTACTATAGATTATGCTCCTTTTTGACCCACTAGGTTGACTAGGTCAACCTAGTGCTTTCTGTCTGTCGACCCCTTGCATTTGCCCAAACAAGTGCACTTTTCTTAATTTCTTCCTAAATCCTCTAAATCCATTTTTTGTCTTATTATTTACTACCCCTATAATATAATTTTGTTTCATTTTGACATATATAAATGCTTCAAATCAAATTTTACTATAAATACATTTAATTCACTAAAATTTTCAAAAACTGGTTTGAGATTCATAGTTGCATACCTATAGTGCACTTGATGCCACCTCTAGATCTCCTCCTCACCTAACATGTCATATCCTTGCCATCTTATCTCATTTTTATCTCTATAGATCTTTTTCCCCTCTCTCACAAATCAAAATAACAAATGAATTTTCTTTTTCCCTATTTAAAAACACTTTTCAAAATTTAATTCTTTCAATTATTTTTCAGTAGATTCCTTATCTTGCTTATATATTTATTTCTACTCATCCATTTTGAGAACCATAAAATGCATTAGATTCATGATGACATAGAGTATATTTTCCACTACCATATGCCTATATTCTAAAAAAAAAAAAACTATTTTTTACACTAACTTCTATAGGTTCATCTAGTATTTTTTATATTAGACACTTTCACATTTTTTACACTTTACTTATTTATCTATAGTACTAAGGTAAGTTAAAGGTATGTGTTTTTCAATTTAGTCCTTTCATTTATTTTATTGTTTACTTATTATAGTTTACTTAGCATTAGCATTGTGTGTTATCATGTTCTATTTTGAAGTACCATCCCATGTTTCACTTACGTGACATGTGATGAGCTTTGAGTGGGGCATATGTATACACATAATATTTTCAAACTTTTATTGATTACTAACACTTTTTATCTTGAAATAACCCATTGAGTCTTAATCTCTTTGAGTGCATGCCTTAAGGGGATCATTGAGAAAGGGGTGGGTAGACCATTAGTGATTTATAAGATTGTTGTCCCATTTTCCACTTGCCATCTACTAACTTGTATCATAAAACCATTCACCCTAAGCTTATTCTCCATAATCCTATCCATTCCTTTTAGTTGTCATGCCTTATCCATCATTTTCTTACCTTAATTCCCTTTTGGTTAGTTGGTTTTACTAGGTCAACTGGGTCAACCTAGTATAGTTTAGGGATATTTTTCACTTTCTTAGCTTGTTATCCTTTCGGCCAACCTAGCTCAGACCTAGTGAATTATCTTTGAAAACACATTGGGTCAACTGGGTCAATCTTATATAGTCAATGTTTCTAGGAGGATTTAGGTCAAGGTCCAACTATTTATACAAGTTCATTTCCCACCATTTCATAAAAGAAGAATTAATAGCGAATAAATGTGAATGAACATTTGCTTATTGACCATTCTACTTGAGGAATAAATCTTAGGGTTCCATACTTTATTTAGAGATACATATCTTTTCTTGTGGAGAAGTATTTTAGATGATGAGATAGGTTGTGTAGCCTAGAGTTGATTTATCTTAGTTATCCTTACATACCACAACAATCTATTATGAAGCACCTTGGCCAAGGGAGAGATTCAGGATTATCAAGTTTGTATTCAAAGGTAAGTATTCCTAAGTTTATTTCTCCTTTGTAAGAGTAGATAGATAATTCATGTATATTCTTCTCCCATGTATTGCTATTCTATATACATTGAAGTGAGTATATACATTTTAATACATGTTTATTTTAGTTGTTTTATTGTTTCTAACCCCCACATTATGTCACAAGCTTTGGTGTGCACTAGATTAGATTTATTTTTTTGTTATTAGAATAGGTGAATAATTTAAACCTTAGGACTCCATTAGGGTTATTGTGTGACTATGTTAGACTATAAGTTTTGTAACCTTTCCTATCATGATATGTTATGACAAGTGATCCCCTAATCGAGTCTATTAGATCCCCATAGTGGTCATGCTCTCTCTTAACAAGTGTATCCCAATCAAAAGTGTAGGTATGCTCTATCTTCTCCAAGACAGGATTGATTTATAGACCTAATACATTTTTTATTACATACACAAAGTGTCAACCATTTTTAGAGAAAGTATTTTATAATATATAAAAAGGATGGGTCTCACCCCCAAGTAGCACATGATTCCCATCCTTGTCCATTATGGCATCCCAAAGTTATCATAGCTACAAGTATTTAAAATAAATATAAGATTCACCATTCTCCCTAAAATATGCCTAAGGGGCCACTCAATTGATATGCTAATGAGTTAGAGAATAATTATCTCTCAACTGCTTAGGCTATGCCTCCTTAACATCCAATGGGTTTGCCACCAAATTAAACTCACTATATATATTGGATAAGTTCATGGGAGGCTCCCAAAAGATCACCTTCAATTGGACCAATAGTCTTTGATGCACTTGGAATGGAGCCTCAAAGGAAACATTCACCTCTAACACCTGGTTAATACTTACCATGGATTGGGTTGAGAGCTCTAAAATCACCTTGGCTCCACATTATTATCCTTGGACACCTTTCTCATCATGACCTATTTAAAATGACCCATGTGGACCTCAAATTATCTTTTATATAGTAAGGTGCTAGCTGGATGGAATAGTACTATGATGTTGACTTCCTTGAAGTAAGTCAAAATATTTTCCTTGCCTTATTTTAAAGGTTTCATGACCATCTATGTCATTTCCAAGTACTCTTCAATTAAGCCTCTAATGCTCCCATCATAGGTTTGATATAGGTTTAAGTCAAAGAGAGGCATGAATTTAAACTCTAGGAGCATGCCCTTGTTAATAACTACAACAATATTTTTACACTTTATGTCTATGTGAGTAATCCTTTCTAAGTATACATGCACTTAATGGAGGTGTTCCCTACTCATAGTCAATGTTCTAACTACTTCCCTTACATATATGAAGAGATGTATGAGGGATTATTTGACCCAAACAATAATTTTATAGGTAAGGGTCTCTTCACCTATGCTTTGAGCACCCAAAATTTCTCCTTCATTTCTCCATAAGTTTATCTAACATTTCATGAGTGTATTGGATCACAGATACTATATCCTTAGTTACCTTATCCTCCCAACTAGATGTTCTCACTTTGGTGGGGAAAATAGATGGTGTTTATTCTATCAAACCATTGAGTCTCCTCCTTTAGTGAATTTCTATGTGAGGATCCTCCTAATATTCCCTAAACTCCTATCAAACTCCCACTAGACTTTTGGATCACCCTATAAGATCATCTTGGATCACTGTAATCTTGTGGTAATCCCCAAGGTAGAAGGTGGGGTGGTAGAGTTAGAGGTGGAATGTGGAGGCATGATGAAGGAGGATTGGGTGAATCAAAGGGAAGGAAGATAAAAATTTATTAGGAGAAGGCATGGGGAAAAGGGGTGAAGGACAAACAAGGAAGCCCATGAGAATATCTAGGCATGCCACTAGATTTAGGTCAAATTGACCTGTGGGCTCATCATGTCAAGAAGAGGAGTATTAAAAATGAATGAGGAAATTAGTTGGTTAAAGATAAATCCTTGAGAACCTAGGATAATGGAAAAGGGAGGCCTAGGTGGGACAATGGGAACAATAGGGGATAGAGTAGCATGAGTTACCTTTTACTTCTTCTTAGGCCTCTCACATGGATTAACTTATGTTGAAATTGTAGGAGTGGTGGTGGAAGTGGTGGTACGGGATAACTAGGGATTTTATAGAGTGATTACAAGGGTCATTGAGGTGGTTGGAGATAATAAAATTATGCACACAAGTGCACTCATTACTAGGGTCACCAAGATTTGAGATAACATAAGTCCAATAGTATCCACCTATTATGCACCTAATAATGAGTGCATTAAGGGCCAAGTAACTACATCTATTCAAGACCATATGTGATTTATAGATATCCATACTGATGGAATGGGTTGATTGGGTATAAATTAGGATGCATGAATGTTGTACATGGCCAGATCTAGAGGTAATTGATGGAATTATGGGGGGTGGAATGGGAAATAGGGGAGTCACCACCTGAGTGGGCCTTGTAGGAAAAGGGAAACCCATGGGTACTTTATTGGATTTTTTAGGGGTGGTGTAAGTAGGATAAGGGATCTGCATGGATTCTTATTGATGGTTATGCTTTGGGTTTGAATCTGGGTTAATGTTAATATTTAATCATAATGCCTATGTAACCTATGGCTAAATATATCTAACCATTATTTTCATGTTGAGTTTCACCCTTTGAGGAGGTGTTTCACATCTCCTCACCTAATAGACATAATGGGAACACCCCAAGGCTATGGATCACCTATGGTTGGAGTGAACTTTTGGAGAAGGTTATCTTCCCCTGGTGGATCACCTAAGCTAGCACTAGCATTACTAAAACTTGCAAGAAAAGTGGGATAAAGAATAAAACAAATAAACTAAATTCAAATAAGGGGGTGATACACTAAAATAGTTTTTCTCCTCCACATACATGA